>JADLZK010011070.1:0-335766 GCA_015847255.1 Hyparrhenia diplandra
AATAATGCCTTAGTAAAAAGACCCAGAATATTCCAAAATGCTTAGGGGTTGGAAGGACTCGATCATCATGTAAACACCTACAGGCTAGCCCCGTTGGTGGGATTGTAAAGCGGATGGTGGAACTCTGGATCTACAAGAGCAACATATACATGTCATTTTGTTCAGTTTCGTTTTATCACGGGTCGATTTCTTCGAGCAAGAACCAGGGGGTTCGAAGGTTGCGGCCTAGAACAACACAAGATAAAACTTTCATCAGAGTTAACAGGAAGCTGCAGTGAAACAACCTCTGAAGAAGCATTAACGGTTCTAGACAAACCTTCGAATACCTACAGCTATGAGACCTCTGATTTCTTCTTAGCAACCAATAAAATTTCAGACATTAGTACCAACGAGTTGCCTGGCTCAGAAATGTACATGTTCTCAACCAAAATTGTAAGCCAAAATTCCCAAAGCAGTATAGCTATCCTCTTCTATTTTTCTTTACCACGGTCCTACGAATAAAAGGCTATATCCGTGAATTTACCAACTCTGTTAGAACAGAACAAACAGCAGTATGTATATGAATCATCTTTCCCCATCCAAGCTGGGATTTGAGAGAAGCCAAGACACAGATGAACTAGCTAGACATCAAGGCTAAGATGCGTTTAGGGCATCAAGTTGACGCTGGGAGCTCCTCAAGATCATCATCAATAGCACTGGAACTCACTGGTGCGGCTGGTTCTGCATATGAATCAGCATCTGGAAGCTCACGGACAAGACCTTCTGGTAGGACATCTGTAGAATTTCAGTGTAAAAGGTGTCCGGCTGATAGAGGACATATACTTTGTTCTGATCTAAAAATGTCATTTCATTTACCTGGAGTCTTTTGAATGCTAGATGTCCCAGTTTCTTCATCATCAACAACACTGCAAACAAGAATAAAAATTTTAATTTAGACATGATGATGCATAACTGATATTTATGAATCATGCATGACAATTTTCTGTACGGTAGACAAACAAAATACTGGAAATACAATAACTGAATGACACCAGCATCAATTTACTAGCCAATTAGTTTCAGTATCATATACTCTATTAAAAAGAATAGTTCAGTCTAGCCATAAACTTTTAGTCAAAACATCTGAATATTCTGAACTATATTTTCAACTACTTATGCAACCTTGCTAATGAGGTTGATCAAGAAATTATGTGTTTTTAACTTTGAATACAGTGTTCCATTGGTCCACCACAATGTCATAGCTTAGTTAGCTATAGGACTAGCTATATATGGATAACCCACTGAATTGAAATGGTAGCTAATGAAGTAGGCTGCATGAGTAATATTCATATTAGTACTACTTTTCAGAGTTACATACATATCTTTGATGAATGTTGTTACACATTTGTTTATGACACAAATGAATCAATAAATCAGTATCCAGGAGCAAAAATAAATTTAAGTTGATGTCGAATGATGTACCTAATATTCCACTCATTGTCTTGGTGAACAGGACATTCATTTTCTGCAGATGCTTCAGCTTCCATCTTAGTCTTTGCTGCGGCATCTCTAGCAGGTTTGGATTCCATATATTCTTTCTGAAAATGATGATGTTAGAAATACTTCATCAGGTTTTTCGTACTAGACATAGCAATAATTTGTGAGAAAGACAAACACCTGTCTCTGAACACATGCTGGATTTGAGCATTGTGGATTTGGCCTCATTTCCATTGCAGGAAATAATCCTTAAGTGAGTTATATCCCCTGCAAATCATGAATGAATATCGATAAAAAGATTTTTAAAAACTAGCATTCATATGAAATGAAGGGATGAATATACTGGATCAACATAAGACACGATGATCTAATCTTGAAAGCCCAAAATTATTTTTATTAACACTAACAAATATAATCCCTCCAGTTCCAAATGTAGATTGATTTAGGATTCTAACCTGTCAAACTTTTTAACTTGGACCATATATGTAAAGTTAACTTGCATGGTTGAGATTACTAGATTTATCATGGGAAATGGTTTCATGATATATAGCTTGCACTATTTAAAGTATCAAATTGAGAGTGAGACTGTCGCTGTCCTAAAGGACTTACATTCAAAACCAGAGGGAGCATATCATACGCACCACATTTATGCAAGAAACTAAAGGAAACAGCATTTACAATCTGAAGTATCTAAAGAAGAGAAGACTTTGTGAATGCCCTTAAGCCTCAGTTCATTTGGGTGGGGTGGGGTGGGGGGAGGCAAGCATCAGTGAAGCTTGCAGGATTACCAAGTAAAGGAAACTTGTCCAAAGTTCAACAAATATTTCAGAGCATTCTGGACCAGGAGACCAGCAACAACACCCTGCAAAACCCATATTTATCAGAACTAAACAGGAATAGGAGAGGAGGTATGAACTTCTGGTGAAGAAGAAAGAAGAATTCTGAGTGTAAAGGCTGCAAATCCTCGTAGTAGTAGAACACAATCATGAAACATTTGATCCACTGAATTGTAGTTGTTTCCAACAATGTTGAAAAAAATACTGTAGACATTGCAAATAAAAGGCAACTAGTCAGCTACACAAATATAGCTTCCAAGTTACATTGCAGTTGATCATGCCTTATAGAGAGCAAGGAAACCTGCCTTAATGAGTGTTTACAAGTCTCCTAAGACTCCCTTTGTTCTTCTTAATATAATGAGAAAAAAACAAAGCACACAGAAAAATCATGATGTCTCAAAACTAAAGAAAAGATGCACTGATCCATATAAGGCTACCAAAGCACTACACTACACGAATAATTGAAACATCACTGATTCAAGAATCAAGACAGAGGCAAACAATAGTACAAAAGAAACGGTAGAGGATAAAACAACGTCTCACCATTGTAGTTGGCAAAGAGGCAGCACAAACACCTTCTCTCTTAAGTATGCGCTCATCCACTCCAGATGCTACAACCTATAATTGAAGGTATTACAGGCAGGTAAGCAAGAAGTGATACAAAAATGGAAATGAAATATTATGGTAGTTCATAGGGGACATCTCTGTCAAGCCAGAATAACCATTGACATCTCAGCAGTGAAAATGGTAGAGATGACAATATGAAACACACATCCACAATCTAAAAGTATCAAATTCACAAGAGCACACTGCACACCATTAAACAAGAGTAGCAAATATAAGATCAAAAGAACATACCAATGGAGGGGCACATGCAAAACATGCAGTTTCACCAGGAACCAGCAGTTGTATATGACCAGAAACAGCATCTTCTGAGACACCTATACATAGTCAGAAGCTATCACTATCACTATGAGTTCAATAAAGAACAGGCTGTAATCCAGTAAGCTTCAAAACTTAAACTTATGTGTATCTTTCTATGGATTGCAATTATATGTTGTTTTCAAAACCAATTATTGGCTTTGAATCCATAATCCAGTACAAGTATGTTGAACATCATTACAAAAACTTAAGAAGTAAACACAGTAATAAAATAGGATCCTGAGAGAAAATTAGTTTCTGTTGTGTGCCTTGAAAAAATTAGGAATACGCAAGGTTCAACTGATGACCAGGTATCATGGCTGAAGGATACTGACTAGTGATATAAAACAAGGGGCTTGACACATTTGAGGTGTGATTAGGGTATACAACGAGATATAATGGCAGCATTACACAAGAATAGTAGGCAATAAGCATATTGTTAATTATTCATTAATAGGAATGCGTTCTATGAAAACTTTTGCTGTCAATAAATGCAATTTACAACTTACCAGATTCCATCCACGTCTGACCAAGCTCATTGCATGCCTGGAAAGCAGGTAAAAGGAACAGATAAGCAAATTCCTACTGATGATCTGCACCATAATACATAACTAAGGCACATGGAGGGACCAAATAATTTAGTTGTGCTGGACAAATTACCTGGTTTACAACCATACGAGCTTCATAGTTATCGACACAACTCAAGACAAGATCAACTCCAGTGCTACGCTCATGAGAGCTTTGTGCTTTTAAACTTGCCAAAAATGTTTCAAAACCTTTGACTGTTGTGATGTTCAATGAGTAGCTCTACAGTAGAACAGAGATGTTAGAATTGGCTTTCTTATAAGGAATACAATGGTGTTGCTACTCCATCCAAGACTGAGAAAAGAAATCATGCCTACTATTTTGCCTGACATAAGACAATGTACCAAGTTGGAGCACGTAATAAAGATAGTAAAGAGGAAACAGTACAACAAAAACTTCTAGTTTTATACATATAGAGTGGAAAATGAATAAGTAATGGGAGAGTAGAAAACATTAAAAAATGGTAAGTTCAACAAAAACTTCATGCCGAATGAAATCAAATGATTTGGTTTACTGATGTAGGAAAAAAGGCTAACAGCTAATATTGATACTGGGCATAGTTGCTAACCTCCAACACAACATCAGGATTTATTCCAGAAAGTGTCTGTACAGCAGCATCTGTTTTGGTCATTCCAACCTAACAAAGTATATGGACTAGTCACGATCTGATTTGAATTATGTCCTTGCAGTCTTGCAGAGCAGTGAACATAAGTAATTCAACATGAAAAATCTCTTGGTGTAAAACAAACAAATAACATCCTGTCCTGGAAGCTTACCTGTTCTGGACGAAAGAACAACCTATTCATGTTAGCCAACTCGACTGTGTCATAGTCATACAACAACAGGCGTCCAATTCCACATCTAGTGAGCATCTCTGCAGCAACACTACCAACTCCACCTATGCCCTGTAAAGAGAATGACAATGAATCAAAGGTTTGCTCTGAGTTGACTTTCCCTGTCTGGTAAATTATCTTTTCATCTACGATGTGATGAAGCTACAAATTCTCTTCTGTTTTCCAACTTTGGATTGCTGTCTTAAATATATGAACATGCAGAAATAACAATAGCTCGATAACTGGTTTTTGTAAACAAGTATTATAACTATATTTTCCATATTAAGCACATTGTACATGGTATACCTAGATTGATCTCAATACAGATAAAAATACTCGAGTTCACATGGTCCCAAGAGACCTTTCAGCTTCGTAATATCCAAATGACATTTTCAGTGCATACTCGTACCATGGAGAGGCTCCCTCTACTAAAAGGATGCAAGTAAATGCCAATTTTCAAATCCTACGCTAAGTTTGAAGAGTAGCAGTGCTAAACCATGTGAGAAGGATGCTTACAACGATGGCGACTGAGTAGTCCCTGATGCGCTCATAATTCTCCACCACACCCATCCGTTGCAACGCCATAAGCCTGCTGTAGGGGTTGTTGTCCACCACTTCCGCGCTCATGTCCTGCATCCCCAATTCCGCGCAAACAGAGTAAAATCCACAATTTGTCCAAAACCATGGCACTCAATCTGAACAGCGCCGAGCGCCTGAACGCGGGAATCAGCCCCTCAGATCGTACTTTAATCTTGGATCGAGAAGCGGCGCCGGCGGCCGGATTGATCATCGCCACTAGCCGCTCCCGCATCTAGCAATCAGATGAACCGGGATCAGGATTCGGAAAGGCTGCCGAGATCCATGGTGCAGCAGACTGGTGGGAGGGATTACCCGATCGATGGTGGAGGCGAGGTCATCGGGACGCTGCTTGAGCGCGTCGAGGTCGCGGAGCAGCGCGCCGAGCTGCTCCTTCTCCATGCTCCTTCACCGCTCTCCGGCGTCTCCCTCCGCTGCCCGCTTGCTTGCTGCTGAGTGCTCCGCCGTCGTGCGTGGCCGATGAAAGAGACAGCCGCGAGTCTAGTCGACGTGGCAGGAACGATGACGCGTTCCACGTGACGTGGCAGGCCCCGTTTGGGAGCGATCTCGTGCCGCTCTGGCTTCAGCTGCGTCTCCACTCGGCTCCCCACTCAGCGACGAAGTGGGCTTTACAACCAGTGAGTATGGCCATATGGGCCGCAGTCTCGACCAGATGTATTAAAGCGGTGTGTGATCTATGGAAAAAAGAAAAGCGAATTGTTTCCTTTTGGTTTTGGTGAATCTTAATGAATATTTTTGCTCTTCTCTTGTAAAAATATTCTTGTCAAAATATATATTTTATTCAATACGAAGTCTTTTTTTTTGAAGATCCATTGTTGATAACGAAAAAGATTTCTACATATCCAACCAAAAATATTTCAATATGATAAATCAGTCCAAAAAAGGTTATCAATAGGACCTTGTCCTGATCCAGTGCAAAATTGACCAACAAGGGGAGTATAGTAGCAGGGACTATAGTATTGATTTTTTTTCATTCGAGCATCTATTAGAAAAAAGAATTCTCTAGCATTTGATTACTTATTAACAATGTATTTATTGGTACACTTGAAAAAATAAAGCAAAGAGTTTATTAATTGGTTTAGACTGATCCAAATCCTAATGAGGACATACACCTTCAGATACAACCATTTATTATAAGGTGAGATCGCTCCTACATATGCATACTGATATTTGGTATAATTCACTTGGCTCCACATGTATGTATAATTATTTGATTGTAGGTGCAAATGTGTTACAAAGTAAGTCCATCGGAGTTGAACTTTGAGTTCATCAACAGCATGACAATACTCTATTGGGAAGATTGTAACTCCATCAGAGTGAGTTTGAAGCCCATGAGCACTTGATGAAAGATTATTTGATAAGCTTTCAAATTGATCTGGTTTGACCTCAATATCATGTCGGCAAGGCCTCCAATTCATCAAGATGTGTTGTCACTGTTTTGGTCGGGAGCAACGCCGTCATCGTGGGCTTGTTATTCACCCTTGGACCTTAGCCCATGTTGGAGCATGCCTCAAAGAGATGGAGAACACGCCAAGGGCAGCCAAGACAAGTTAGTGGCCCAATCCATGTGAAGTTCGAGTCTATTTTGGACTCGAGAAGGTAGTAAAAGGGATTATCTATATATGGATGGAAAGATAATTTCATAAGCTAACCGATGGATTTGGTTTGAGGACTAAATTACATAGGGATCAACGGAATCAACAAAATAAGTTGACGTTTTAGAATATGTCATGGTGTTTGTGTTGTCATCTTTTGGACCGTTTGGGCCTTGTAACATTATAGGGCTCCTTAGTGATGTGAGTAGGGGTCCTTGGACATCTCAAACTATATAATCAGTAGCCACCACCTACGTTAGGGTTTGGCTTTTGCTTTAGATTAATATGTCTTTGAACAGTTGTTGTTATCAGTTTGTGAAACATCACGTTGATATCTTAATCATACATCTGTAAATTGTCACTTCAATTGAGTTCATTTTACCTTAGTCTTAGGTCAACTAGTTTCTGACACGGTTGATAACTAGAGGAGACATGGCGATAAGATGGCAAGGTTCAGGTCTTTGTGATCTGAAGCCGGATCAATGTGTTGCTTCCGATCAAATCGATAGTTATCTTAAACATGACGGAAGATTAGGAATCACGTCCCCACGAAATCCTTTGTGGTTGAGTCCAAAGGAATTATATATTGCTTCTTGATGTGGCGACGGGCTTCTGCTTCGCTACGGCAGAAGCCCGGCCTTCCTTATGGGCCTGAATTCGGAACATACTCAACAGGTCTAGCACGCAATTCGCCTGAGCAACTAAGCTTGATGTCTCCATGAACAGGAGGCGCGTGAGTTGAGCAGCACACATTACGTCCACACATCTCATGAAGTTTCGATCTACGATGAATTGAAATGATCATTGTATTAGTCCCTAAGTATCATGTGACCATGTGAATCAAAGTAATGATTATTCAGTTTTGTTACACTCCTTTTTTGACTGGGCTACAACTTTGTGGTGCGTAAAATAATTAGAAATTCACGCAAGAATCATACAAGATATCACGACAAACTTCAAAATGAAACAAGATTATGGGCCCTAAATTCGAATCAATGGTACTGATATATTTATCCGTCACCAGTTGCAACGCATGGGCACTTTTACTAGTTAACATAAAGATGGAAAAACAAGGGTATATATATGACATTACTCCAATTGGTGAATTCAACAATAATCCAAGGTCAACAGCTAGGAGATGCACAAGGCTCAGACCATTTGTATGTAGTAGCTAAGAGATGCACAAGCCTCAGACCATTTTTATAACCATGCGTCGTCATCATTTTGATACCCTTTTGATAGCCTCGGTTCCCTTCGTAGCTTATTCGTGCATCGGACGAGCCAGAGACGAAGAAAGGGATCAAGAGGCAGGTAAGATGCAGACTGGTCGTGGTTGGATTGGATGAGCGCCGACGACAGGACCTGGCCCAGTAGGGAAGTATACTAATACTAATTTACAAAATGGTTATCAGTTACACCTACTATGCAGTACTCTAAGAATATTGTACTAGTACGTATGTTTTTTTCCCCAAAAAGTGGAAGTAACCTGCAGATAAGTTCTCAATGATGATCATATCATACGTGTACAAACTAGCTAGAAACATTGCTTGCTTGCGAACTGTGCAAACTCCAGATCAATCTATACGTGTACAGAATTCAAACGATGCCTATCTTGTGCCGACTGCCGACGGACAAAATCGTCTACGTGGCCTGAAAGCAACAGGCTAGAGTAGTCATCGATCAGCCTGCTGCATCTAGATCAGAGCCGGATCATCAGCTCAAACGATCGATCTGTCGGAACTCGAATCTTCACCTAGATAGATAGATGGATGGATCATCCACTTGGTCAGTGTATCATGAAGGCACGGCATATGCATGACGACGACGATTTATTGGTTTCAGGCACAGGGGCGGCCGTTCGGTTGGACACCCAGCGACGACCATGTTGCAGCAGTTACTGAAACGTACCTGGCCGTCCAACGAATTAAGCATACACCCACGTAGAGACTTCGATGTACACCCGCCCAGTGTACTACAAACAAGTCAAAGTAAGTGATTTTCAAAGCCGACCAAACTGATTTTAAGGGATGAGAAAGCTTAGGTGGCAGCCTCTGCGCGCGCGACTTTTAGGAATTATGATTATTTAAATTTGTTCCCAAGATAAATCCAAATAGCAAATAAAGTACACGCGTATGTTTTTCTTAGAGTTCAAACCAAAGACTTCCGGGCCACATGAACCTTCCTAGGCCCGTCTCATACATGTCTATTGCTAGAAAAAAAAAGAAAAAAACACTCCGATCCTTTAATTTCGTAGCTAAACTGATAAACTATTTTTTAGAAAAATAAATAGTATAACGAAGACACCCACTCACCCTGTGTAAATCTCTCGACGAGGACATCACCTACTACGAGAGAAAACATAGCTAACAAAGGGCTGTTAAATCTTGAATAAATCTAGCAAAATATGAGCACACTCATACCGAGATTTGAACCCAATTAAGCTTTTTAGAAAATTAAATAGTACAACGAAGACACCCACTCACCCTGTGTAAATCTGTCGACGAGGACATCACCTATTACCACCGAAAAACATAGCTAACAAAGGCTTGTTAAATATTGAATAAATCTAGCAAAATACAAGCACTCATACCGAGATTTCAACCCAATTAAGCAAGTTTCACCAGAAGTAACATAACCAACCAATCTATGTTGAGTTCAAGTAGCTAAACTATATTCTAACACATGCCTATTGCCAATTTCAATAGAAAAACTTATGCTTCAATAACTAAGCTATTCTAAAAGTTAGGCCACTTGAGGACCCGTAATTTAATTTGATAGGTGAACTTCTTAGGTGATTGCCTCTCAAAAAACAAGTTAATATTCTGAGATCTTGTAACGCATATTAAGACTTCTAAATCTCGAAAGTAAAAACTTTATTGTCAAAAATTGTAGATTTTTGTTGACCACATGAGCTATACAGTTTTGTTATAAAATTTATCTTCATTCAGCTTCGTATTAAAAGGTATATGCTTTTAGCTTTGCCTCCTCCTCGACATGATAATCCAAACAAGATTGGACTTTGGTGCCTCCTTCTTCGAGAAATTGCAATCACAGCTTGCTGGTCAATCTGAAATATGAGGAATGATCTACTTTTTTGACAGCAAGCCTTGCACATATGCAAAATTGGAGGACTCACTTCATGGAACAAATTGGTTTGATTTGCATCAAAGCCAAGCCAGGTCTTGCAAGCTCACTGGGCATTCGGTATTACCGTAAAACCGTCGGGGTTCGGTACTTCGGTTGTTCGGTAAATTCGGTTTCGAAACGGTACCGATCGGTTCCTTCAAAAAATCGGTACCGAGGGAATTTGGTTTGGTACTTTTCGGTTCGGTTTCGTATTTACCGAAAAGTACCGAAGTAATCAAAGAGACATGTAATTGCATGTTCAAAAACTAATTTAAACATGATTTCATAGACAATTATGGTGTCAAATACATACATATAGAAGTTTAAGAGTAGAATACCATAAATACATAATATAATAGTCTACATTAGTACAATTAACAATATAACAACACTCACACTCAACACATTTCAAGAAATTCGGTACCAGTTCGGTACATCGGTTTATCGGGAGGTACGTAACCGAATATACCTCGGTAAATTCGGTTCTCGAGAACTAGGAACCGAACAGGAACCTAATTTTTCGGTTTCGTATTTTTCGTCTTCGGTTTTCGGTATTCCTCGGTTCGGTTTTCGGTTCTCGGTTTTGGTGCCCAGGCTGATTGCAAGCCCTTTGAAATTGTGGTTAGAGAATATTCCCTAGATTGCATCATGTTTTTCTTTGAGCTTTGAAAGCTCTAAAATTTTTTGTTGCACTACTCGTGCATTTGTAACATACTTCCCTTATTTCAATGAAAAAGATTAAGTGGGGAGATTTCCCAACTGAATCCCTCAAAGAAAAAAGGTATATGCTCATTTTGACTCTGGAGGTTGGTTTTCATGGACGGTCCTTGGCCTTAAGCCCGCCTACAGATCACTTCTCCTCGTCTTGTTTTGTGATGAATTTTAGAGAAATTAAAAAACCCAATACTATCTAAAGAATTTGTAGAGGCAAACGATAATCCTACGTAGCCTCTACCTGCATGTCTCTACAGATCAAATGGTTGTTCAATCGTCTTGAGAAGTCGATATGTGGTAACAACTCTAAATGCGAAGTCACCTTTTACAAAAACGCTTTTCCAGATGTTACTTAAAATCCAGGGACCTCTAGAAATTGCTTTCAAAAATTATAAGTCAAGAAACACAACAAGATTTTTAAAATTTAGGGAAGCCCTCACTAAGCTAGTCACAATGCATCTCCATGGCTCAAAATCACATGTAACCCCCCCCCCCCCAAAAAAAAAAAAAAAAAAACCTAGGCTAGTCACAAACTCACAATGCACATAAATTTTTGGCGTGAATCCTATGTGCCTCTGCGAGGCTCAAAATCACGTGTACCCCTCCTCCAACCCCCACCACTACTAACCACTCAATCTCAAACTATAAAATAAATATTTGTACCCAAAATAAGTTCACATGAAAAAATGTTTTGAATCTAAAAGTTGTAGGTATCATCGAGTACTGCAGCTTTGTTTTGGCCATTTCTTCATCTAAGTTCATTTGAGAATTTTGAATAAATTCAGAAGGAATTTTCTTAGACAAATGATTTTGATTGAAGAAATTGTCAACTATAATGCTATGTATATAGCCCTTTTATATCTTTTGGTCTTCATTGTTACTACATTTGAGATCATTCAAAAATTTGAATTTGAAATTGGATGACTTCAAAATGAATTTGGGTTTGTAGATTATTTTTAATTGACAAAGTTACAAACTGCAATGTTGTAGATCTTTTCGAGAACTATAACCTTGGTTTTGGCCATTCTCTATCTAAGGCCTTTTGAAAAATCTGAATTTTGTGAATTTCAAAATGTGAGAACTATTAGATATACTCTGGGTTAGGCCCATATAATATTTATTAAACGAAATAAATATTGCATGCAAGAATTTTAGATAGTTGGTTTTGCCATTCAAGGCATGCAAGAGTTTTCTTCAGAGTTGGAAGTTTCTGCAAGTAATTGTGGGGATTTCTTTTATTAACTTTGATGGCAGGAGTTACTACGTGAGTTACCATCTCCTACTCTCTCGTGCGGTGGTGGAATGGATACGAGGGCTCCTCTTGCCCTTCAGCTCCCATGAGCACGGAGAAAAAAAACCTCTTGTCCTTGTGCCCATATATTCCATTGCCTCAACGGGTCTCCATTCTTGTCCTTGTGCCCATACGGGAAGAGTAGGACTCCGGAAGGTTTGTCGTCTTTGAGTTCACCTGCTCGGGTGAAGTGCGACAAACATTTTTATGCGGAGTGTCGCTGTTGGCACGAATACTACTTGCTATGTCCTCTACTTCCTGGAGGATCGGTGGTTATCGGCATGGCTTCTCGTCTGCACTGCATCGAGTGGGACTACTACACTACCATGTGCTATGTCAACTAGTGTAACTGACTTTGCCACAGGGTATGATTCTGTTCTTCATCATCCTCTCAAGATGTTTATCACGACCTTGCTGGTTAGCGTCTTTTACATAATGTTCATGTTTAATGTGGGGACGCATGGCTACTATCGATGCACCGGATGCTCGGCGTGGGTGCATCCGATGCAGCGTTTGGTGTGGCTTTTTTCAGCCGACGGCTAGGTGAGCTCGTGCTCACCTATTTAAGCAAAGAGGCCATCTCGTTTGGACCCGTCTTGAATCCCTGAATCATTTGGCATCCTCTTGAACTAGAGAAAAGCCCTCCTTCTCATCTCTTGGCTAATTTTGCATATTTCAAGTGAGATTGAGTGATCTTAGCGCATCGCTAGCTTGATTGCATCTAGTGGCACTTGAAGATCGTTGTGGCCGGTGGATTTCTTGTTACTCTTGAAGAGTACCACTCCTAGCTGGCTTGGAGATTGGTGGAGGCATTGGCAAGAGGAGGAGATTGTTCTTGGCCACCTCCGGTTGATTTGTAAGGGGTTCTTGAGCTTCCCGTTGGAGTGACGAATTGCTACTCCAATGGATTACTCGTGTCGTTGAGTACCTCACTTTCGAGTGGTGTCTTGCGGTGCCTTGCGGAGAGCTTGGCTTGTGAGCCTCACCGAGGAACCATCGAAGTGTTGGTCTACACAATCGAGATGTAGCTTGTCGGTGCACAAGTGAACTCCAGGTAAACAAATCATTGTGCTCATTGTCTCCCGATGATTGGCTTCACCTTGTGATTGTGATTGATCCATCCTCTTCTCAGTGATTGGTTCATTGCCTTTACACGTCGGTATAACAAGCACAAACCTCCTTTGCATTACATTTCTTATATCTTGTGTGGTGCTCTCTAGCTAGTTGTGTAGATTGTTAGTTGCTAAGTAGCTTGTTTAGTTTCTTCACATAGTTGGTAAATTAGCAACATAGCCTTTGTGTGAAATAGAGATCATAGCAACTAGAATTATTACTTTTCCTATTCACCTAGCGCCTGAAATTAGGCTTGTGTTCAGGCAATATGATGGCCATTGATCTTGTCTTTGAGACTACACACAGGTTGTCATCCTTGGAGTTATAAAAAAAAGGTTGTCATCCTTGGATACGAATCTAAGGGCTGAAAATTGTCAGCATTAAAAGAAACCATATTTTAGCCACCTGAAATATAGCACATCCCAAATTTTATAGTAGTGAACATTAGAAAATTGCTTTTGCAACCACGTTTGTTAAAGTAAAAATTGTGTACCTCATGCGAATAAGGAGAACCATGGTAAACCCTAGCTTCTCTTATGTCAGAGCTCATACATGGTCCATCCACTATGCTAGAACACGCCATTCACTATCGGAGCACATCACAGCCGACCGTGATTAGTTTATCACTATGGGGTTATTGGGCGGCTCATCCATGCCTAACAATGGCTCCCTCTGGTAGTATTGATTATTGAAAGAAAAAAAAACACAATGGCCCCTCTGGTCAGTGCACGTACGTCAGCACGGGGAGAGCGACGTCGCGGTGCATAACCATATATAGGCATGATACAACACAATTCAAGCCGGCCGCATGTTATGCTTTTTGCTAACTTTTAGCCGCTATCGGTGCCTTGAAGCCATGCATGTAGTAGTTTTGGCGACGCTGTACGCCTAAACGAACTGCATCATCGTCTCCATCCATGCATCAGTTCTCGGGTGGCGGCTGCAACTTGCAAAGTGGTGCCATGAACTCTATACTTGATCTGCACGCGCGCTCCATACATACATGGTATGATCGATATATATATATACCTTTTTTATTTTCATCAAAGGGTAAATTTTTCCTACACCCTAGAGTAGCTACACCCACCACCTGAGAGTATATGTAGGATTGAGTGTCCGCCTGCCTAGCTATCCGATGGGCAACGGACTGAGAAACGTGACCCGCTTACGTTGCTAAATTAGCGGCTGCATGGCCCTAATTAAATCTAAACTGTTTTTTTAGATTATCGGCTGCATGTGTCCATCTTGGTTTTTTTGAAGGACGCATGCATTCAAACTGTGCATATACTTGAAGTGACAAGATAGTATATGTATATACTATTTTTTAAATGATGTAGTATGCATGTGTTCATACGTTTTTAAGGACGTATGCATTGATACTGGGTGTGTATATATATGCATATACACATACTCTCCCTACTATATTTCATAAATGAGTATATCTAATCTCCAATTTAAATTAGTGCGTATGTGTATATACTTCAATCCAAAAGTATGCACATATACACTCCAGTTTAAAAAGCGTATATACTCCATCCTAAAGTATGTGTATATACTCCTCTCAAATTAGTATGTATATATACACTTCAATTCAAAATGTATGAGTATATACACTTCTCAAATTAATACGTATATATGTGTGTCACTTCCATCCAAAAAGTATGAACGCATACTAATACACAAAAAAGGTATGTATTCCATTCATGTGGTTCCCTTCGCAATGCTACGCTCTTCAATCCAATCATCTTATTTTGACATTTTTTTCGCTTCTGGTGGCGGCGGCCTCTCGCACATGTTATCCGTTTGTAATCTCAAACTTTTTTTTTTTGTTTGTTGTAAATACAGATGCTAGTCGATACATTCCAAAATAGTATGTATAAATAAATACTTTATTGTAAAAGTATGTTTAGATACTTTGCTTGTTGTAAATACAGATACTCCATTCCAAAAAATTATGTATAAATATTCTATTCTAAAATGTATGGACAGATACTCAAATACTATATTCGAATAAAGTATGTACACATACTCAAATAGTAAGAATGCGCAGTTGGTGGCCTCTCCAACAGAATGCATGCCATGCACCGTACGGGCCGGAGGCAAATTTAAATCACGTGTTTGACGGAACTAATATACGCCTCACAGCGGGTCGTTAGCACTAACTGGCTGCCGCACCTCTTCATATTAGTGGTGGGTGTAGTTACTCTGGGTGTATAGAAAGTGCACCCTTCATCAAATATATATATATACCTTTTTATATATCAAGGGCCAAAGATTCATACAAAGTATGCATTACTACTTGATATTTGTTCATCATTTGAATTAGTTTCCATCGCATATATATATGTATACTTGATGGAATTAATAAAAGGGTAGCATGATCCCTCAATAGTTTTCATAGTCGTCAAAAATCCAGTATGGATTTGTTTCAAATAAAATCCAGTATGGATCCTAATTAACTCTTGCTTTGTTATCAAGGGTAGTTATTTCTAGTGGAAATGATAATCTATATATAGTGATTCGATGGTATGATAGATATGTGCTACTTTATTGTCACACATGCAGTGATCGATCAGTTAAAAAGACTAAGAGTGTGATACAAGAGAAGAATCTAACACCCACTACTTGGAATTGGCCATATATATATCATCTCTACAAATTTAAGTTAGCCAACAATGGGGGTGCTCTTGCTTCATCTTGACTTCAAAAAAAAAATCAGGAGAGAGAGATGTTGGTAATACTCGATAATAAGCAACTCTTAATCAACTACTCCCCTATCGGAGTAACATTCATTCATCACACAGCAAGTTGCAGAGTTTGTTTTTTGAATCAACTGGACTGGAGTAAGTTGGTCTTTGGTACTACGCAATATAAGCAACTCCAACGAGCGGTAGAGTAGATAATACATATATGACGGGCGGATGCCTTTAAATACGGCTGCGTCTTCGCTCCCGTTTCCTCGCACAACAAGTCAAACATAAGTTCCTTCATTTCGTCCCACAAACACACACACTCCAGTAGTCCAGTCCCGGGAGCCTGCAGCTCGATCATATCGAGACCATTTCCTCCAGCTTGTTGCCGACCATGGCCGCCCAGGTATGTATGTGTGTAAACTTGTGCCGGCCGGCCGGCTAGGCTAGCCAGCCTGCTACTTTTGTCGTACAGGGTGTACACCGTACAGTACGAACAAAAGATGAAAAGATACATACATACTCTGCAACCTGCATGCCACTTGTATTGGTACTTTACAGAGTACTATGCATATTGTACGTCTCATCACTACCTTTAACATGTTGCATCGACCTGCAGGGTGATGTCGTCGTGTTCGAGGTGGACGCCATCGGCTGGGCTCCCTCCGGCGCGCGCACGGCGCTGTCCCTGCACCACGAGCTGGACCCAGCCATGCTCCCCGTCGTCGGGCACGAGCGGCGCACGCCGCCAAGCGGCCGGTACGTCACGGCGGCGGGCCGCGCCGACGAGGAGGACGGCCTGTGCCAGGCGATCACGCCGGGCGCGCTCAAGCCCCGGGTCACGTACCGTGTCGCCGGCTGGATCAGCGTCGCCGGCGCCGGGACGTCGGTGGGAGGAACGACGACGACGACGACGACCCATCATCCCGTGCACGTCAGCATCCGCGTCGACGACGGCCGCTGCGTCGTCGACGGCGGCGCCGTCGCCTGCCCGCCGCCGGTACCGCCGGCAGGTGGGTGGAGATCAAGGGCGCGTTCCGGCTCAAGGAGAGCCCACGCAGCGCGGCGGTGTACGTGCATGGCGCGCCTGCCGGCGTGGACGTGAAGGTCATGGACCTCAGGATCGTCGCCACGGACCGAAAAGCGCGCTTCAGCTACCTCAAGGACAGGACGGACAAGGTGAGTAGCTAGTGATCGACACGCCTCATTTACGTTCCTTTTTTTGTTTTGATGACGCAAACCTCATTTACGTCTTGAAATCACCAACTTAACCAACTGGTTTAATTTGACCGCGATCGATTAATTGGCTTTATTATTCACAACCCTTATTGTTATCTCTTAGGGCGTCTCCAATGGTTACCAAATCGCTAGCTAGGAGGATTTCTATTAATATTAATGATAATTTATAAATAGCTAGCTAGATGAGACATATAAATAAGAAAAAATAAACACTATAGTTGAGAGTTATGTGAGAGAGATGTTTCTAGGAGATTGAGCTAGATTAGATATTTATTAGTCGCTACCTATTTGGGAGTCGCTAGCTATTTGGCCTCTCTCCTCGATAGCCAATGAACATGTTACTTTTTTATTATTTTTTTATACCTCATCTAGCTAGCTGAAAAAAGTGCTGCTCATAGCCAATAGAATTCCTTTCGCTAAGCTATTTGATCACCATTGGAGCCCTTACTGGCTAATGTGTTGTTTATATTCTTTTCATCAAAATCAACTACTGTATAATAAATTAAGGTAACGTGTTCAGCTAGGGCATGCACATCGACGTACGTATGCATGATGTTGCAAAGGTAAGTTTATTTGCAAACGGGTGCCAAAAACTGGTGCACGGATTTATGAAACGCGTTTACGAGGCAACTCGATATAAAAAGTTTAACAGAAGCAAATTAAGGTTTTGAGTACTTGTGTATATGATGAGGGTGCCAAAAACATCAATCAAATATATCTAAATGATTTAAAATATGTATTCTGAAAGTGGGAACCATATATCTATATAATATAACTCATTCACTGACATGTAAGAAAAATATTTACACACTATGCATGTTTATCCAAAAGGACCATGATATATATCTAAATAATAATTCCTAGTGTAATTGGTTTTGAACTGGACTCTATACTTACATTACTGTTGATGGACTAAGACCCGTGAACAAGATTGCTAAGGAACATGTAACTATCATTGCTTCGAGAGACTTGTAAATTACACGTCCCTAAGTAGCTAGGCCTACTTATATATATAGTATATATAATTGCATCAATATCATTGTGGTATGGGCGGTGTACCGTGTACACCGATCGATGTGATTGCATCAACTAGCTAACCAATGCAATTTAAACCTACTTACTTTTTGCTGTCTAGCTTATATAGCCAATGATGCATGACAATGAAGAGGAACCTAACTTGATCGAAAGAAGAAACAACTCCATGCTTGGATTGTTTAGTGCCATTTGTCCTGCAGGATGCTATCAGTGTCGTCGTGTACGTTCTTGTATCTTCCACAGTTGCGTTGCGTTTAGAAATATGGTTGGCCGGTTTTGGTGCCCCGTACCCGTACGTATTGTTTTCCTGCTATTGTTAGGCGTCTGCGCGTTTTGCGTTTTGACGGTTGGTGCCGATAGTGACCGCACCGGCCTAATCAACAGTCGTGCCACTTAGATGCATACGTATTCAAAAAAAAAAAAAAAAAAAAAGAGATGCGTACGTATTGTTCGTAAGGGACGACAATGTTGTGCTTTTGGGGCCAGGCTTGAATCTTCTTGCTAGCGCTAATCACTTAATTATCGATCACGATTAGTGCCCATCACTCTCAGCTGATCGAGTAATGAATGATCAGTTGTTTAGTAGCGGAGTATTTGGCGTGAGTTGTGTTAGTTGTCTAGTTGACGTACCAAAGTGGAGTGGGATTAGTGGTACGCTCTCTTCGGTTGTATGGTTTTTTGTCCAGGTTTTATTAAAAAAAAAAGGGGGTGGCTGCATTCCAAATCTTTCTTCGTCTAATAGGAATCGCGGTAGCGCTGTTACTGTCGTTTCAGAAAAATGTTGGCCGGCCGGCCTCTCTCATCCATATTATTAATTTGCGGTGAGGTCTAGATCAAGTTTAGATATGTGTGCTGATGTGTGATGTGTTACCAAGCGATCTACTGTAGCATGCTAGCGTGTTCTTGCATGTTATTGTCATCGATTTGATAAGGCGTACATGCATGTGATCAAACTCAAATCGGAACCAACTTACTAACAAGAGAAAAGAAAGGGCACCGGGCCCATGCATGTTTGGAAACAAGTTTATTTTGGGATCGTATCAGAAATTCTAGTACAAAATCCTAACCTGGCACACAATATAGAGCCCTCCCCCTGAAAAGGACGTAAATCTCGGTTTTACGAGGAGCCAACAAATCTTAAGTTTGTGGAAGATATTATTATCGATTTTCGATCAATTGGGTTTTTTAGGAAAATATATTTCATGTTTCTAATTTTTTCCATATAAATAATCTAA
Source organism: Hyparrhenia diplandra (assembly GCA_015847255.1). Lineage (NCBI taxonomy): Eukaryota > Viridiplantae > Streptophyta > Magnoliopsida > Poales > Poaceae > Hyparrhenia > Hyparrhenia diplandra. The sequence continues at coordinate 19,287 of JADLZK010011070.1, forward strand.
TGACACTTATTACGCTAATTAAAATTAATATTATTTTATATTTAAGAATATTAAGAAAGAGTTATAGTTAATAGAAGCACTGTGCATCATAGATGACCCTTGATGACAAAATAGTGCATGATGAGACAAGTAAGGTAGCTGCTGTGATTGACACACGCACGCCACGTACGGTTGCACAGGTCCGCAAGCGTGACGTGGTTGTGAAGGTGGACGGTGCCCCGGCGGGCGCCGCCGTGCGCGTGGTGCAGCTGGACAGCGCCTTCCCCATCGGCAGCTGCATCAACGGCGCGGTGATCCAGGACCCGACGTTCGTGGACTTCTTCACCAACCACCTGGACTGGGCCGTGTTCGAGAACGAGCTCAAGTGGTACTGGACGGAGGCGCAGCGCGGGCAGCTCAACTACGGCGACGCCGACCGCCTGCTCGACTTCTGCGACCGCCTCGGCAAGCCCCGTGCGCGGCCACTGCATCTTCTGGGCCGTCGACGCCGAGGTGCAGCAGTGGATCAAGGACATCCGCGACCCGGGCGAGCTCATGGCGGCGGTCCAGGCGCGCCTCGCCGGCCTCCTCGGCCGCTACGCCGGCCGCTTCCCGCACTACGACGTCAACAACGAGATGCTGCACGGGCGCTTCTACCGCGACCACCTCGGCGACGACGTGGCGGCGCTCATGTTCCGCGAGGCGGCGCGCCTGGACCCGGCCGCCGCTTTCTTCGTCAACGACTACAACGTCGAGTGCGGCAACGACCCCCAACGCCACGCCGGAGCGCTACGTGGAGCTCATCCGGGACCTGCAGCGCCGCGGCGCGTCCGTCGGCGGCGTCGGGCTGCAGGGCCACGTCACGCACCCCGTCGGGGAGGTCGTCTGCGACGCGCTCGACGCGCTGTCCGCGGCGACGGGGCTGCCCGTCTGGTTCACCGAGCTCGACGTGTGCGAGCCCGACGACGCGCTGCGCGCCGACGACCTCGAGGTGGTGATGCGCGAGGCGTTCGCGCACCCGGCAGTCCAGGGCGTCGTGCTCTGGGGGTTCATGCAGGGCCACATGTGGAGGCCCGACGCCGCGCTCGTCAACGCCGACGGCACCGTCAACGACGCCGGCCAGAGGTTCATTGACCTCCGGAGGGAGTGGACCTCCGATGTCCGGGGACGACTCGACGCCGATGGCCAGTTCGGCTTCAGGGGCTTCCACGGCAACTACGTGGCGCAGGTCACCACGCCCACGGGGAAGATGCTCAAGGCCTTCACCGTCGACAAAGGGGACACGCCACTCGTGCTCAACATGGATAAGTGAACATCATACCGTGTACCGCCGCCTGACAATGCACCACTGATTATTCTTACATACATATATATCATTTCAAGTACCTACCGTACCAGCTGCAGTAATTCATTTGATGATGGGCTGTCTACCACGCAACAATTCGACCTCACCCAAACATATGATTCCAGTGAGGAGGACAAATATAATGTGAGTGAGGGAGTGATGATGTACTGTACTGGCTGAGCCTAATTTACTGAGGTCATTATTATTATACTAATAAATAAAGTAATCGAGCAACAAGGCATCCTGGTTGAAAAGAAAAGTAAAATGAGGAGCTATTATTATTATTACTCAATTTTCTATGTGTGCGGAGTATCTCTCGGTTTTTCTATCACTTATAAGAAAGTCCCGCAACAAGTATTTTTTATTCATTCCATTCCAAGTTATAGTTCATTCGACTTTTTTTTACTCCAAATTTTGTTTTACCATAAATTGGCAGGTGTTCTGCCTTTTCATTAAGAAGGAATAGTATATGTACACAGAAGTTACAAAGCTGAAAAAAGGATCTAAAGTAACAAAACTGAAATAAAATTAAGCTGAAAAAGGATCTAAAGTAACAAAACTGAAATAAAATTATGGGTCTTCCTCTAGTGCTAATTGTAACTGATGAAGATAACTCATGATGGTCTTCTCCAGAAGTTCTTGTTGCAAGCGTGCCTTGTTGTCAAAAACCCGCTGGCACCTTTCCTTCCATAAGTTCCAAACAGCATATGTTATGAGAGTTTCTCGTTTTAGATTTGGGGATTTCATTAGCCCACCAGTCGTTGATGTTTCGGCGGCGGATTACTAATCCCTATTCTCTACTCCATGTCTGTACCTTTCTCCATAGTCCTTTAGCATAAGTGCAGTTGGCAATCATGTGCAGATGTGTTTCTTGCCTGCAGCGACACAGCGTGCACATTGGATTGCCTCGGTTAATAATTCTATCAGTTGTCATCAGTTTGCATTGTAGCAGCAACCAAATGAAGAAACGACATTTTGGCTCTACTTTCATCTTCCATACCCTGCTCCAATTTTGGTCAGAGGGTAGCTTCCTAAGAATTGTGCATTATATGTTGACTCCAAGTTTGACCATTCATCTTATTCGAAAAAATAAATTATTTATCATTTAGTTTGTTAACAAGCAATGAAAAAAATTGAATATAGTCTACATAGTTTTTTATGGAAAAAGATTGAAGTTTGGAGTCACTTCAAATGTTGGAATCCTGCAGTTGTACATACCTTTTTCGTGTTTTGCTTTCTTCATGGTGGGCTGTGTGGGCCCCTTTTCATGGGGTTTTTTGGCCCTGCTGGGGCTGGGCTGTGGAGAGGAATTCAGGCATGCTGTTTTGTCCAGAGAGGAGAGAGAGGCATGGGCTATGGAGATCCGGCACAAGCCAAGAGCATGTGGGGAATAAAAACATTTACTCTTTGATTAGTTTGATGTGAAACTTAATTAGATTGTCACTTGTTAAATTCAATCCAATTGGGTTAAAGGTGAAGTTCAATTACCATTTAGATCTAACTAAACGTCTAAATGTATGATTCACAACCATTTTATAGTACCATAAAGAGATGATAAATGAAACGCTGAAGAACATGGCATCATCTCTCGCTGGTGTCTGTCGAAGTCAAATCATGTCTTATTGATTTAAGTTAAATTCAAGTCCAGCATAAAACTACATTACACTGTAAGTGTATCACATTTGTATATCTCATAATAGCTACAGACAAACATGAACTAAACTCAAAACCACTCTCCGGCAACCACAGAGATACAAACCTGCCTGCTGTGGCAGGGTGGCCAGATATTGGGAATCATCTATCTGGTATCAGTGAAGTTGTAAATTGTAACCAGTGAGGGAAGCAAGCCTTGTCAGTGTTGTCAACTGTTCAGTGATTGTAACCAGTGAGGCGCAAGGACTGGTTCATAAGTCTACTGTTCAGAGATCCAGATTTCTTAGGTGTATGCCTGATCAGCCTACTGACATAAGGAGATTGGTCTTTGTCCAGATGGACAGCTTCAATCTTGTCAACCAACGATGACGATGACCAAGATGTAGAAGCTGGAATAGAAGAATCAGGTTGTACGACTCCACTCTTCTGCATTGCTTCACTAGGTGAGGTCTTGCCCGCATAGGTCCGCTTGTTGAACAGGGAGCTGATCCTGGAATACCTTTGCCTCAGCGGTGTCGGAGTCTCTTCATGGCTCCAGGTCTTGGCAGAGTCCACGGATGAGGCATCATTATCCAGATCCTTTTGGTCACTGCCTGATTTCTTCCATTTGCGGTGAGGCCAACTGAGTAGGACTTTGATATGCTTTGCTGCATCTTGGAAAGAATTCATCTTCTTCAGTTTGGGTCCCAGGATGTCAGAATCAACCCTGCCAATAATGGAGGAAAATGATACTGCTCTGTCGCTGATGCCTGACACGTCAATTCCAGCATGGAGGAAGATCTCAGCATCCGATATCTTGAATGATGTCCCTGGGCTTCCTACAATGGAGTGCATCATCATCTGAGAAGCGATAGCTGACCTAGTCTCATGGTCCCTTGAGTTTGTGAACCCACCAGCCAAAATCAATTGTTTGATTAGTATTTCTGATGACGTTGTTCGTGGCTGTTTCCTGAGTAGATCCAGAGGAGTCATGCCATCATTGTCACAGATGTTGAGGTCAATAGAAGGTACACTCATCAAGTGTTCAACAAGGTCTGGATGCAGATTGCCAACCACAGCTAAGTGAAGAATTGTCTTTCCATCATAATTTTGTGCATTGATAGTACTGCTGATATCCACAATTGCTCCTCCGCCAACTAATTGCCTAATAAGCTCCATCTGACGATCAAGCCTTCGAATTCAGGAGTCCCAAAGCCAGTCAGTGCCATGTGAAGGAACGTGTCACCAGCTTCATTTCTTGCTGATATAAGAGATGAGGATGCAGTAACGAGAGCCTCAACCACTCGAAGATGGCCTCGAAAGGCTGCTATATGCAATGCTGTGTTCCCTTGGTCATCTACAGAGTTCACTATATCAAAAGATGCAATGAGATCCTTGACAACCTGCAGTGTATTGCCATAATTTAGTCTAGTACTTTGTAAACTGTCTGTACATAGAAAATTAAGGATCCATTCCAAGGTTTAACTGTAGAGCAACAGAACGAATGAAAGGTCATTAACCCTTCTAATGATGAAGAGTCATCTTGAATGGTCATCCTTCAATAAATGAACATAAAAAAAAAGGTTCCATACGAGCAACATAATGTAATGACTAGGCATGCAAACAAAAGTTTCCATCGCCAATGCATCAACGAATAAAAAAAATGTTCAGCATACATTCACATGCTACCAAGCAAACCTTAAGTACTGAAATTTTGATGGCAGGCAACCTTTATGAAACTCCAATCAATTGATAAAAGATAATGTGAATGCCAACAAGAACAGCCATTAGTTTAATCAAAACATTCCAAGTTTAATCCACATGATCAACTAACAACCTGGCAAGCATGTGCACGGGATCAACTTAAAGGGCCAAAGTGGGAATAATGTCAAACACAACGGGGATAAACAATTCTTAGATTACAGATCAGAGAAGCAGTATTGACTCTAAATGAAATGGGGACAATGATCAGCATGCTTCTCGCACTCAATTAAACTAAGCAATATAGAACATATCTAACAACAGGGATATCTGTGAAAGGAGACTGCTGACAACCTGGCTAAAATGTTCAGAGTCAATTTACAAGGAGAATCAAGTGAAAAGACGACATAAATTTCTACAGAATTACTACTAGGGGTAATTGCAGATCAAGCAGTGAAAAAGTTAAATATACTGATGAAACTGAAGTTCCCCGGGACAACCTATACATTATTACATATTAACTGTAGCAGTAGATGACAATGTACATTCATCCTGAAAGAATGAATGAATGAAGCTGAAAAAAGGGGGAAAACTGCAAGTGCAAGACATACCTCAACTTGGCCCTTTGCAGCCGCGGCGTGCAAGATCGTTGATCCCTGCGCGTCCCGGTAGTCCGCGGCGTCATCGCAGCCGCGCAGGAGGTCCCTGAGCACGTCAAGGCTGCCTCCCCTGGCGGCGGCGTGCACGGCGCGGCACATCATCTCGCGCCTAAACTCGTGGTCACCCCCGACCACCGGACACGACGCCGGCGACAGCACGGCATCGAACAGGAGGCGGAACACCTCGGGGCGTCCGCTCCTGGCCGCGGCGTACAGGACGTCGGTGACGCCGTACTCCCCCTCGCCGAAGACGAGCAGCGGCTGGTCCGCGAGCAGCTCCCGCACGAAGCTCTCGTCCCCGGCGGCGGCGGCAGTGTAGAGGAGCCACCCGCCGTATCCGGCCCGGAGGAGGCGGTTGCGGTTGCGGCTGGCGTCGCCGGCTCCGGCTCCGCCGCGGGGAAGAAGGTGGCGCTTATCGGGCTCGCAGTCGAGCAGGAGGCGGCGCGCGACGGCGGCACGGTTCCTGGCGGCGTGGTGGAGGCGCGCGTCGTCGTCCCAGACGGTCTCGAGGCGGCGGACGCGGCGGAGGGAGGTGAGCTTGACGAGCAGGTTGGGGTCGAGGCGGAGGAGCTCCCGGACGACGTCGTAGTGGCCGCTTGCCGCCGCCCAGTCGATGGGCGTGGCGTACCACCACTGGTCGCCCGTGCTCTCCCACCGCAGCGGCAAGAACGGGTCCCTCTTCGGTTCCTCCGTCGTCGTCGTCGCCACATGCATCTCCTCCATGGATGGATGGATGGATGGGCTCCAGCAGCTACTGTGGGGACTGGAAACGAACAAGAAACACACAGCACAGGTCGTAAAAATCAGGCGCCGGACGGCTGCCGGAGACGCATCGGAGCCAACCGTCCAAGCTTTTTTTTTTTTTTTCCTGGTTGGCCCCGCCAAGCGGAGGAACACCACGAGATGGAGATGAGACCCGGCGGTTAAAGTGAAGCAAAGCAGGTTGGGCCAACCAAGACCAGGTCATTCCATTCCATTCCATTCTCTCTCTTTTTTTAGTGAAGAATTAGTATAAAACACCATAGCATGAGCCACGAATGCAGGCGCAAGTTTTGCAGCGGAAGCAAGCGTTTAGATGATAGAAAAACAGCAAGGGAACAAGAGTGCAGGCACGGATTTGGGTTCATTTGCTTCAACTGTTGTCTGAAGCTATTCTGTCCAAGTTTTCAGCCATTTGGCATTAGTTTGTGTTGAGAAGCACGCTTGCAGAGAGTAAAACCTTGCAGATAGATTTCTGCATCTTGCAGGCGGTGGAAAGTTTGAGGGGAGACACGAGAGGATTGGAAGGGCCCTAGGAACGCATAAGGATAATGATGTTGACCGGCATCTCCGAAGCCGGGTGTGTTTACATCGACAAAATTTGGTGCAAAATTCGGAAGCATGTCACATCTCGGACATCAGAAGACGTTTTCGTTTGTTAGTGGTAAATATTATACTACCATGGCGTAACTAGGCTCAAAAGAATCGCTCGCAACGCACATCTAAACTGTGCAATAGTTTATTTTTTACTTACATTTAGTACTCGATACATATGCCGGCATTTTAATGTGATGGAGAATCTTCTTTTTGCATAGTGGAATTTGGGGAGGAATTTAGAGCTCTAAACAGGGCGGCTTGTTATTTTTCCTTGAAATCCCAGCGATAAGCGATGCTAGAAAAGGATACGGTTTGTTTTTTATTTTTAAAACAACGGTGAAACAACTCTCTATTTTCAATATTTCAAAAAGCAAAAACCCAAAGCCAACAAGTAGGGTTCATTGTGCTTTTAAATTGTACTGCAAAAAATTAGCTGATTCTGATAGGTTGGCTTTTGTTTTTTAAAGCAAAATGAGCTCTCAAAACCCCAACCATAGGCACTGTAAATCTGATATGGCTGCCTTGCCTATGGGCGTCACCACCTTAACTTCATCTAGTTTGCCGGGATCTCAAGGCGCATTCCTGGGCGCCGCCTCCCTTCACCGGACGATGGCGAGGCAAATGGTCAAGACGAGACACCTACGTGAGGCCGATGCATCGACTAGGTACTTCCACCTGCAAGCTTGCCACCAAAGAAGGAAGAACACCTTGCTAGTACTACAACACGGGGGGCTACACGTTCATGGAGCATGAGGCAAAGGGAGGACATCATCTCACGAATTCTACGACGACCTCATTGGCACCCGTTCCTCCGCACTAGCCGCCTTGACCTAGTTCGGCTCGGCCTGCCGAGCCTGGACTGAGACGCGGGCTCGGCCATTCTCGGCAAGCGTGTCGCGGCGGCGATGAAGGAGTCACCGTCCTGTCGGCCTCCGGCCCTCGATGGCTTCGGGCGACCTTCCTCAAGGTTGCATGGCCCGTGGTCGGACATGATTGTGTGGAGGCAATGCAGGCCCTGCGGGACATGGACTTCCGAGATTTTCGTCAGCACAACGGCACACATGGTCCTCCTTCCCAAGAAATCGTCGCCCGGTCGGCCTACGTGATTACCGGCCCATCGGCCTCATGCACACCTTCGGGGAAACTCTTCGCCAAAGTGCCCGGCCATGCGACTAGCTCCCTTCATGGTGCGGCTCATCAACGACAACCAGATCCGCCTTCATCAAGGACCCACGGGATCCATGACAACTTCAAGTCGGTCCGGGCAATCGCAAATGGCTCCACGCCACGCCGCACACCTACCGTTTTGCTTAAGGTGGACCTTGCAAAGGCGTTCGACTCGGTGTCTGGCCTTTCCTCCTCGAGGTGCTTGAGCACATGGGGTTCCCCGAAGATGGAGGGACTAGGTCTCGGCCATGCTTGCCACTTTGCCAACACTAAGGTGCTTCTCAGCGGGCGGCCGGGCCATCGGATTTTCCACGCCAGGGGGACTGCAGCAAGGAGACCCCCCCTCTCGCCCTCCTCTTCGTCATTGTCATGGAGGTTCTCAATGCACTCATCTCCGAAGCCGACCCGACAAGGACGGCTATCGCCTTGCCGGGGCGGTTGCCTTGGCGCAGAGCGTCGATATACGCGGACGACCTCGTCGTGTTCCTCTCACACCGTGGCTCACTGGACTTCACTTGCATACGGGTCATGCTGGACGTGTTCGCGGGGGCTTCGGGCCTCGCCACGAACCTGGACAAATGCACGATCACGCCCGTTCGATGCTCAACGGAGGAGGTGCTGGCCATCCAAGAGTACTTCCCTTGCCGGATCGCCGACTTCCCCATGAAGTACCTTGGTGCACCACTTTCGATCAAGCGGCTTACCAGGCGCAGAGGAGCGGCCGATCGTCGACGATTGCAAAGCACGCCTACCCACTTGGAAGGCGGGTTTACTTACCACTATGGGACGGGCTACGCTAGCTCAAACCACACTCTCGGCCATCCCGGTCCACACTTCTATCTGCTGTGCCCTCCCTTCTTGGGCAATCGGCGAGGTCGACAAGAAAGGAGGGCGTTCATCTGGGCCGGGATGAACACGGTGGCAAGCGGGCGATGTAAGGAAGCTTGGCCGATCGTGTGCTCGCCAGCGAGGACGGCGGCCTCGGCTTGCCAGATCTCACGGATTCTTGGTTTCGCTCCGCTAATTTGGCGCGGACGGCTAGAACCAAGTGGACTCCATCGGCGCGATCCTACCGACTGACCCAATGAAGCGCATGGTGGATGCGATGTTCGTGGCATCGGTTCGGTGGTGGTCGGGGACGGCGACGGCCAAGTTACGGGACCGACGCAGCGGGTGGCCGGGACGACAGGTCTCTACCACCACCCCTTCCCTCTTCCAGGGCGGTCGGCTCACGCCGTCGCGGGAAGACAGTCGTGGACTCCCGCCAGCAACCGATGGATTCGGGACATCACCGGTCGGGGCATACACCACGGGCGTGGTGCTAGTGGAAGCCTCCGACCTTTAGGTCAAACAGAAAATAGGCATCGACCTTACCCTAGGGACCCCTGCACAAGTTCATCCGAAGTGGACAACGAGCGGGGAATACACTTCCTCTTCGACCCATCGTGCCTTCTTCTACGGATCTTCCGGCTCCTCGGCGCCAAATAACTGTGGAAGACCAAGGCACCACCAAAGGTCAAGTTCTTCTTCGGCTAGCCATCCATGGTCGGCTCTGGACGGCAGAGCGATGGATGCGGCACGGCCTCCAGCAAGCGGCGGACTGCACATTGTGCTCACAGGAGGTGGAGACGACCGATCACTTGTTCACCGGGTGCGTCTTCGCGAGGGAACTTTGGTTCCACATACTTCGCATCACGGGCCTGGAGCATCTTTTTTCCCCGGTGCAAGAGACTTCGATTGGTCAAGCGGTGGCTCGAGTCCACAGCCAGCATTGTCGTTGGAGTTCGGGCGAGGCTTCAGCTCCTTGGTGCTCCTAGTCACCGGGAGATCTGGAAGGAGCGCAACCGGCGGATGTTCGACAACATTTCCACATTGCCGGCAGTCCTCTTCAACAAGGTCATGTCCGAGGAGGACCAGTGGTGCTTGGCCGGCTTCAAAGTCTTTGGAGCCGCTACTCATTGCGGTGCGCTAGGAGGCTACCACTTTTCCTTCGCCGCACAATTGGTTACTTAGTTTAGTACAACCGGCGCGCCGTTTAAGCGGCGATTTGTGTCTAGTGTGCTTCCTCAACCTTCCAGCGGCACCTCGCCAACGGGGTTGGGGGTTGTAAAAACTTTCTAATTTCCCTTAATGAAGTACGTTCTATTGCACGCCGAAAAAAAAAAAAACTAGTTTGCCGGCTTAATTTGATTTAATAATGTACGTGCGGGGGCACCATATCCTTTAGGTACCTATAAAAAAAAAAAGAGTTGTTGTGTCTCTTTCATAAGAAAAATAACCAACATTTCTTGTAACGTGGTAAACCCTTGGATCATCATCAAATGTTAGCTAACACAATTTTACCATAGCGCATAAGAGACAATTAACAATTTTTTATGAAAAACAAAGACAAAAGAGTGTGGTGTCGCAGCACAAAGGACAAAATACAAATTTAAACAATTCTACCACAACAAACAAGGGACAATAAACAATTTTTTTCTATTAAAAACAAAGACAAAAAGAGTGTGGTGTCCTAGCATAAAGGACAAGATACATATTTGAACAATTTTACCACAGCAAACAATGGACAATAAACAATTTTACCATAGCACAAACAGCGGCAATCGATGAGCTTGTGCAGGCGTGAAAAACACGTGTGGGGTCACCGAGTCGGAGACGGGCTATATATGCTTCTTTGTTAGGCTGTCTCCAACGGAGACCCCAAACCGCAAAATACATAGTGCCGCAGTGTTTTTGCATGCTAAAAACACTCTTCAACAGATACCGCAAACAAAGGTTGCATTTTTGCGCAAGCCGGCGATTGGCAAGGCAAATACGCGTCCTCGGAGAGGGAGGACGCATCCTGTTTTTTCTACAGGAAACGCACCGCGAGAGGAAAGCGGCGGCCGTGGAGGTGCCACACTCGAAGCGGCCAAAGCGGGGCGCGGGCACGGCGAAGCGGCGGAGGGCCGGGCGAAGCGGCAGGGAGCGGCATCGCAGCGCAGGTGCCCGCCCGGCAGCGGCTAGAGCGGCGCGTGCGTGCGGGCGAGCTGCTGGAGCAGCACGGCGCCTGCGTGCCTGGGGCGCGGCTGGGAGCGGCGTGCGTGCGTGCGTGCGGGCGGCGGCTGCAGCGGCGCCGGGCGTGCCTGCCAGCGCCGGCGTGTGGCGCTTTTCGGTTTTGGCTGCTCGCTTCGGGGTAGCTGTTGGAGAAGGGAAGTTTTTCAGTATGTTATTCTTTTACTGTACACCATGTAAACCAGCGAATGCCTCTCTTTTTTATGCATAGACTGTTGGAGACAGCCTTATCACGCCATTGCAATTGTGCGCTGCCTTCGATCAGCGGCTCGCTCTTGCTGTCTCGAGGTCGCAAGTTTTTTTTAAAAAAAATTTCTTTCGAAAGAGAGATAGGAAAGGTGAAAAAATAATTTAACAGTAGCATCGTGAGTACAAGATTGTGCGAGACTTACCCTTTATTGCACGCTGCATTATTTACAAGGCTGAGAATTTTGTTTGATTTAATAATAGGAATAAGGTAAGCACAATTAAATCGAAGATAGTAAACCAAGCTACCGGGGGCCAAGCCGGGCTCCAACCTCTCCTACCGTTCCCAACTATGTAGAGTCCCCTTATAATTACATAGATTAGGAGGAGCCAAGTTTGATTAGGCTCGGCTCATGCTAAAATTATTTCTAAGTAGCTCATTATCACTGGAACATGTGACAGAAGTAACTTCATATAACAAGTTATATGTAATACCAATCTAAAGCACGGATATATTTGAGAAGTCTGTCCATCATACGGACAAGTGTGATTTGTTCTCCGTCATCCTTAATTGGACCGAATTAGCAGGCAGCCTACATCCACGAATCCAAGCGTGCTTCCTACGTAGGCTGAACAGGCCCAAACCTTATCTAGGCTAAAACTAAAGGAGTGTTTAGATCCATTGACATGTGCTAAACTTTAGCACTAAATGCTAAAGTTGTTTAGTGTCTTCTTTGGTGCTAAAACTTTTAGTCTACATTATAGACTTTGGGATATTTTTAGCACTGTCGGGGACGAAAATAATCGGCCCATGAGTAAAATAGGTCCAAGACAGATAACATGGCCCAAGGGCCCAAAAAAGACGGACTGGTGGGAAGACGACGCCGGACGGAAAAACCCACGACGTATCATGGGCTAGGAGATAGCCGGAAGGACGAATGACGGCCCCTAGCCAGAAAGTTACAAAGAAGGACTTAATACGCATGACATCCTTTTGGCCCAATTAAAGGCCCAAAGCAGCCCATCTCCAGATACTCCTCTAAACAAGGCCCAACTTGCCAAACCCCCAGCCAGGCCAGAAGGGCCCAGGGTGAAACTCGAGGAGTTGTAGAAATAAAAAATAAAGAGCCGTTGGGACCAATATTAGAATGGAGAAGGAGGACTAGAAAAAGTAAATGCATAACAAAGGGCTTGTTACGGCCCATTGGTTTATAGACCAAAACGGCCTATGACAACACAACATCAGCCCATACGGCCCACACTCACCGAAATCCACGCCTAACCCGAAGGGTCGGGAGTCTCAGGGGGCAAAGCTCCGCCCGCCCGAGGACATGAGCTCCCCAACGGCAATCCTGCCTCGCCGGGACCATGACCCTCGGGCGAGGCGTCTCCGCCTCGCCCGAGGATGAAAGAGTCCAGACCATGGCTCTTCCTTCCTTCTCCGGGTAAACGACCTCGGGCGCACCTTGGGAAGCCCAACTTTGGTAGTGGGGAACAGCCGCATTTAATGTCCCTCGCTTCCCACGATGTGGTGACGGGGGCAATCGATTGCCTCCGGCGATCCAACCGCCCGTTATCTCCTCGCATCCCCGTTGATGGGGCGTAAAGGGAGCGATTACCACACGCGTCACCCTACACAAGGAAACACAACTTCACTATTCATTTGCTTGCGGCCGCCTCCTCGACACGGGTCCGGGAACCCTCGGGATATCGACACCACACCATGACGCTTGAGACCCGGCAAGCCAAGAATTGCGGCGGGATCGAGAGGATCCCCTTAGACCCTCGGGCTGTACCCCCGCCAGGCGGCGGACACGGACGAGGGGAGACACCAAGACACGCGTCCATACGGGCATCCCCTCCAAGGGACCCGAGGCTCGGGCTCGAGGCTTGGTACGCTTATGGCCCCGGGCGGTAGACACCTTAGCATTTGTACACGACACGTATTGTATACATTATCTCTCCTTTACACTATAAAAGGGGGAGTAATGCCACAATAGGGGGATCCCCTTTTTTAGGTTTTCACACTTAGCCATCTCACCCGAGGATTGAAGATCTTCTTCATCCCTGAAATCACTTGTAATCGCTTCGGTTCTTGTGCACAATTGGTGCGAGGTAACACGAAAGGACACCACTGCTGGACGTAGGGCCCCATGCCCTGAACCAGGATAAACTCTTCGTCTCCCAGCTCGCACACGCCATCAGGCGGGGAGTGCACAGCCTATAAATTATTGCCGGTGCTTGGGATACCCCGGTTCTCAAAACACCGGCGGTTGTAGCGCGCCAGTAGGGGCGCCGGCGTAAACCACTTCCCATAACCCTAGATGGCGACATCACCGACCTTTCCATCCTGTTCGCGAGCACGAGCTCCATCGAGGAACAACGATCCACCCGGAAGCCTCGAGTTCACGACGCTTGGGCCGTGACTTCAAAGCGACCTTATTTCCGATCGAATCGGAAGACAATCGTGTTCGGTCACCAAGAGGCCGCAACCGCCACCATGGTCGCCGCCACCCAAGGACGCGACGACATCGACGACACATGAGGCGCAGCTCCAACTACGACCTCTTCCCGTGCTCGTCGACACCGATGGGGAGGAAGAGGACGTTACGCTTCGGCAAAGCGCGGCCACAATGGCACCCGAGGGAGCGAGGACATGGCGCCCAAACGCTTAAGCCCGGCGGCAAGCGCCACTCGGCCACGGGAGGAACGAACGTGTGGGCGGAAGCGCCTGTACAACGACAATGCCCCCGACATCCATGAAGCATTGGGTACGGCGACCACCACGCCCAAAGAGATCCACCGCCACGACATTGCGGCAGACCAAGAGTTCCCCGTGCCGGGGGTGCTCGAGCCGATGACGGAGGCGCACCACGGCGACTATCCTCGTGCCGCCAGTCCAGATTGGGACAGCTTGTTCGCCACCGGGCCAAGAGTGCCCCCTCACCAAGGAACAGTCGGCGACTTCTTCAGAGAGCTCCATGATGTACACCCAAGTTTAGGGTACCACCCTAGGGCTGCTTGTGTTGTAGAGAGTGCTGAACTCTGCTTTTTCAATAATGAATATTATGATCTCCTTCGGGAATGCTATAACGTGGAGCTCGTAGATGGACAACTTACAGATCCCGAGGAGAGTGATGACAATGCAGAAGTCCCGCCACGACGACGCCGCTCCACCGGGCCCCACGCGTCCGCCCTCATGACGTCCGGTCGCAGTCCCCGTCGGGCAAAACACGCAATTGCGAGACATCGGCTTCGACTTCAAGGCGAGGCAGCGAAGTGCGGCGGCTAGAAATTGCACCATCCGTCGGGAGCAGGTGCAACGAGGAAGAAACCCATGAGCGCCTCAAGCCCCAAGCGGCCAGGCCAATACCGGGAACAACTCACGTCCCTCGAGGGTGCCGGCCCCCTTCAACCGTGCCAGCCTTAACGTAGCTGCGGCCGCGATGCTTGTTCGGGAAATGCCCGAACCCTAGACCACTAAAGGAAGAAGGCTACGAGACGGACTCAAGGAACTCCTTGATTGAGCCGCGGTCCAACAGGCTGAGAGCTCGGCCTTCAGGAACTACGCAACTTCTAGGCGTTAGGAGTCAACTCGTAGTCGACAAGCTTCTGCCGAACCCGAGCAAAGCCAAGCTCTGGCGCGTCCCATCGGGAGGCGTCGATAGATAACCGATCCAACCGCGATGTATGGGAACGCCTTTGAGGAAAACCACCCAAACCGAAGCCGGCCGAGGGGACGGTCGGGACGTAACAAAGCAAAACAACCAACGGCTCCTTAACCTAAGGGATGAAATTGAACAACGCCGAGGAAGCCGCAACGAAGCGAGGCAACTCACCCCGATCCTCCGGGGCCACAAGTCTTCACCGTGGAAATCCGAAGGGCACCACGCCGTCACGCTTTTCGACCCCGAGCCATATTGAGAAGTACTCGGGCGAGACACGCCCCGAGGTCTCGGCTAGATGACTACCGCCATTTGCCGGTTCGCGGGAGCTCATGACGATAAGGTCATCATCCATAACTTGCCACTCTACCTTTCCGAGTCGCACGGCGTGGCTCGAGCACCTCCCGCCCAATCAAATCACGGGCTAGGATGACTTGGTACGAAGTCTTCAAAGGAAACTTTCAAGGCACATACTGCGTCTTGGAAATTCCTGGGACCTCGAGAACTGCCGCTGTAAAACCCGACGAATCCGCGGCGCCTACATCCCGGCGTTTCTCAAAGCAAAGGAATGAACTCCCGAACGTAATGGACTCCGACATCATTGGGCGTTCTTGGCAGGTACCACCTGCCGAGAGCTCGTCGATAAGTTGGGACGCTGGACCCCAACTGAAGCCAATGACCTTATGGATATTGCAACCAAGTTCGCAAGTGGCGAAGAGGCCGCCGGAGCATTGTTTGACCAAGCCTCCAAGAAAGGAAAGCGCCGGGAGGACGAGGCCGAGGGGTCAAATCCCCCTGACGCCAAAAAGAAGAAGAAGAACAAGAGCAGACGGGGCAAGGGGATAGCCCAGGGCGACCTCGAAGATGGCCTTGTCGCAGAAGAGACCGAAAAGGGGCCTCGGGCACCCCAAGGCAAGTTCGATGACATGCTCAAAAAGCCCCGCACAAATCATCAATATCCCGTCAAGCATACCTTAGAGGAATGCAAGACCCTCCGCAAGCATTTCAACAAGCTCGGGGCGATCCCGGAAGGGGAAGAAAACAAGGAAGAACCCGAGGGGGAGGACAGGGAAGATTCCAAGTTTTCGAAGGTCAACAACTGCTTCATGATCTTCGGGGGCAGAACAAGTAGCATGACTGCTCGGCAAAGAAAGAAAGAGCGACGGGAGGTTTTTTCTGCAGAAGCTGCTACTCCCAAGCTTCGCAAATGGTCAGATCAAGCGATCACGTACGATCAAAAGGACCATCCACACCATATTCCTAACCCGGGAGCATACCCCTTAGTGGTGGATCCGGTCATCGGTAACACGAGGCCCGACCAAGGTCCTCATGGGACGGAGGAAGCGACCTCAACCTCATTTTTACGAGGAGACTCTAGATTTGCTCAAAATCGACAAGTCCAAGATCCGCCAAGGGGCCGACCTTCAATCCGGCATTGTCCCCGGAAAGCAAGTAAAGCCCCTCGGGCAGATTGACTTACCGGTATGCTTCGGAACCCCCTCTAACTTTCGATGGGAAACTCTGACCTTTGAGGTCCTCGGGTTCAGAGGAGTCTACCATGCAGTGCTAGGCCGGCCATGCTACGCCAAGTTCATGGCAGTTCCAAATTACACATACCTCAAACTGAAGATGCCAGGGCCCAATGGGGTCATTACCACTAGTCCGATGTATCACCATGCATACAATTGTGACGTCGAGAGCGTTGAATACGCAGAAGCACTCGCCATATCAGAGACACTCATTGCTGAAATCTCAAAGAGTTTTGACAACATGCGCGAGGAACCCGAGGCCCAGCGACACGCGGGCAGCTTTGAAGCTTCCAAAGCAACAAAACCATTCTCGCTTGACCCCGAAGGCCCCGAGGAGAGAAGCTGCTGACCATCAGTTCGGAGCTCAACCCGAAATAGGAAGCAGTGCTCGTCGACTTTCTTCGTGCGAACGCCAGCACGTTCGCATGGAGTCCCTCGGACATGCCAGGCATACCGAGGGAAGTCGTCGAGCACTCCCTAGACATCCGAGCCGGCTCCAAACCCTGTGATGCACGGCCGAGGCGATTCGACGACGCCAAGTGCAAGATCATCGGAGAGGAGGTGCGTAAACTAATGATGGCCGGGTTCATCAAGGAAGTGTCCCACCCGTAATGGCTAGCTAATCCTGTATTAGTAGAGAAAAAGAATGGAAAATGGCGGACGTGTGTTGACTACACTAGTCTTAATAAAGCATGTCCCAAAGTTCGTTTTCCATTACCTCAAATCGATCAAATCGTTGACTCTACGGGCAGATGCGAACGCCGTCCTTTCTTGATGCGCATCCGGGTACCATCGGATAAAAATGAAAGAGTCCGACCAACTCGCGACTTCTTTTTATCACACCCTTCGGGATGTCTTGCTACCTCACCATGCCTTTCAGCCGAGGAACGCTGGAGCCACTTATCAACGATGCATGCAACATGTGTTCGGCAAGCTTATAGGACGGATAGTTGAAGCTTACGTCGACGACATTGTAGTAAAATCCAAAAAAGGCGGCGGACTTAGTAGATGACTTGACAAAGAACGTTCAATTGATCGAATGAAAAAAAGGGGTCAAGCTCAACCCGCAGAGAAATGTGTGTTCGGGGTCCCTCGCGGGATGCTTATCGGATTCATTGTCTCGCAATGAGGTATTGAGGCCAACCCAACCAAGGTTGCAACGGTAACAAACATGGAGCCAATCACTAACCTCAAGGGAGTACAAAAGCTCATGGGGCTGCCTAGCATCTCTCGGCCAGATTCATCTCTAGGCTAGGGGAAAAAAGGATTACCCCCAGACCGACTTTCAAGAAATCTCGAAAGCACTTTACTTGACCGCTGGGCGTAAGAAGCTCGGGAACCTAAAGAGGATGCTTACCAACCCACCAGTTCTAGTACCACCAAACCCCGGGGAGCAATTATTACGTGGCCGCCACCACCCGGTGGTGAGTGCGCCATAGTTGTCGGCGACAAGAAGAGGGGCACTCCTTACTGCGATCCAACGACGGTATACTTCATTAGTGAAGTACTCTCAGACACCAAGACCGGTACCCTCGGATGCGAACAGACTGTGCCGTAAGTACTAGCGCAAAGAAAGCTCGACACTACTTCTGGCACACCCGGTCCGCAGTAGTATCAGCATTCCCCCTCGGGAAATCATAAACAACAAAGAAGCTACAGGAAGGGTGGCCAAATGGACAGTAGAGCTCATGAGCGAGACACTGACATACACCCCACGCAAAGCCATCAAATCTCAGGTCCTCGCCGATTTCGTTGCGAATGGGCGGACACCCAGCTCCCCTCGGGCCCCATCCGGCGAATGTTGGACAATGTTCTTCGACGGTTCCCTTATGAAGACAGGGGGCAAGGGTAGGCTGCTCTTCATCTCGCCCCTTAGGGTCCACATATGGTATACAATCGGGCTACATTTCGGGCTTGAACAATGTAGAGTGAAAAAGCCCCGTCAACGTCTCTCGCATTGTGGTTGACCCTGGGTCCGGGCGGAAACAAGGGGGGACTCCCACCGTGGTGCATCAAGTGATGAAAGCCTCGGCTTGCCACGATCCAAAAATGGAGGCATATTGCCGAGAGGTGAGAAAGCTGGAAGAAAAATTTCATGGCCTGGAACATCGACACACTCTAAGGAGGTACAATGAGGCAGTAGACGAGCTAGCAAAGGTAGCATCCACAAGGGCCATTATGCCCCCAAATATCCTGACACTAGACCTCTACCAACCCTCCGTCAAATACCGGGACCAAGAGACCCCCTCGGGGGCTACGGCACCCCCTTCGGGAAATCGAGGACAAAACCCAGAAGACGAAGTCCCTCTACAAGTACCACAACAACCAGAGGCCATGCAAATTGAGGAAGAAGCACAAGATTGAGACTACCGTTCATCAACTATCGACCCAAGAAGAGCTGCCCGAGGACAAGACCGAGGCAAGGCGGATAGCCTGACGGGCCAAATCCTTCACGATGATTGGAGACGAACCGGAGCTGCACAAAAAGGGGGCCTCAGGAATATTTCAGAGGTGCATCTCCCGAGAGCAAGGAAAAGAACTGTTAGTAGATACCCACGGAGGAGAGTGTGGGCACCATGCCGCCCCACGCGCACTAGTGGGAAAAGTGTTCGAACAAGGCTTCTATCGGCCAACCACGGTGCGGGACGCAAATCACATAGTCCGAACCCGCAAAGGTTGCCGAGATATGCCCATAAGACCCACCTCCCAAGACAGCTCTACAAACCATCCCGATTACTTGGCCTTTTCGCAGTATGATGGGGATCGGATATGATCGGACCTCTCAAGAAGGCGCCCGGGGGCTACACTCATGTTCTGGTCACGATAGACAAGTTCCCCAAGTGGATCGAAGCCCGACCGGTTATCACACCTCGGACAGAAGAAACAAGTAAGGTTGTTTGAAGATCCGCTCTCAAGGTTTGGTGTCCCGATTCGATCATCACAGACAATGGGACCAATTTCATTGGAAAAAAGTTCCTAGACCTCGCGAAGATTACAACATCGTGGTCGACACAGCCGCGGTGGCACATCCGAAGACCAACGGTCAAGTAGAAAGAGCCAATGGTATGATCTTGAAAGGCCTCAAACCAAGAATATTCAACAAGCTCGTCCAAGACGGCAAAAGGTGGTACCAAGAGCTGCCATCCGTTCTATGGAGCCTACGAACGACAAAAAGCCGGGCAACAGGATTCACACCCTTCTTCCTGGTCTATGGGTCCGAGGCCATACTCCCCTCTGACATAGAATATGGATCCCCAAGGCTCCGAAACTACTCCGAGCAAGGCAACGGAGGGCCGGGAAGACTCCCTAGATCAATTGGAAGAAGCAAGAGACATAGCGTTAATACACTCTGCCCGATACCAGCAGTCGCTTAGACGGTATCATGCCAGAAAACTAAAGCCCCGAGGCTTTCAAGTTGGCGACCCAGTATTATAGCTAAGAAGAGACAACCGAGAGCGACACAAGTTGGCTCCCCTTTGGGAGGGGCCATACTTCATCGCCCGAAGTACTCAAGCCCGAACCTACAAGCTTAAAAACGAGAAGGGCTTAAGTTTACTCAAACGCTCGGAACATAGAACAACTTCGCCGGTTCTATCCTTAGGTTCAACAAATATGCCATGTACATACACATCTTGTACAAAAGCAATAAAGAAAATCTTCTTCCTTGAAAAAGATATGAGTCAAAGTATTTTTCTTAGGTAGGTTTTATCTTAAACGACTTCAAAGACAAAAACCTCCCTCGGGGGCTACCAGAGGGGGAACCCCTCCCCTTACGATAACCCCTTGAAAAAACTAAGAAATGTGGATACTTTGAAAAAATTCCTTTTTTCGCTTATGACACGCATAAACCGCAAGAATCTTCCATAAAAATTCTGAACGAGACAGAGAAGGCTCGAGGACCACCCTCGGGGGTATCCATAGCCAAATCGACTTGGGAAAGAAAAAATGCGAAGGCAATTCAAGCACTTAAGTAAGACAGAAGCAAAAGGGTAATATTTTCTCCAAGGCACCAAGCACAAAGATCCTTAGGCCGCTCAAGGCCACCTACCACAAACCGTTTACAAACTTAACACAAAGGAGCTCACGGGCCCCGGATATTCTCCGACCCAACATCAGGTGCAGAGGGTTGTGAAGGAGGATTCACCAAAGTACTCATTTCTTCATCACCTTCCCTCAACAAGCCTACGAAGACATCCTCGGAAGACGCCTCCATGGGCTTGGGGCTGCCTCGTAACCCGATTCTATGGGCGAAAAGGCGGGAGCAATTTCATCTTCGAAATGGGTGGCCAACGCTGGCTTGTCGGGCCCTCCGCCCGAGCATGGAGGTCGGCGATCTTCTCTTCATCCTGTCTTCTCATCGGCAACTCCTTCTTCTTCTTCATCGTTACGCCCCAAGAAGAAACCGCCGGAAAGAATCCTGAGGGTTTCATCCGACAAGGGGAAATGCGAGCACACCACCGCAAGGCAGCATTTCATCCCATTGCGGAACGCGCCTCAAATCTCACCTCGGACGTACCCTCCGAGGGCACTCAGTCGGCTCTGAATGGATGTACCGACACCGGATCTAGAGGCCCGAATCGACGGATATGGTCCAGTACGACCTCCTCCAACTCCTTACGCGAGCTCTCCTCGGCATTCAGGCATTGAGACATGTTGGTGGCGGCTTCTACTGCCTCGGCCCTCAGCCTCTCCGCCTCTGCAGAGAAGAAAAAAGAGGTAAAGGGTCATAACAAGGGAGGCCATCCAGCAAGTGAAACCAGAATCAGAGAAGTCACACCTTCCCACATCTGCTTCCATTTAAGCATTTCGTTGTGCTCATTAACGGACAGGCTCTGGACCAGCTCTGCATCCTTTTTCGCCGAGTCCACCTCCCTTGACAGCTCCTCCACCCGAGTATTCAGAGAATTGGCCATCTTTGATTGCTTCTTGGCCTCCTCCCGGGCCTGATCGCGCTCAATGCGAGTTTTCCTCCAAAATCCTCTAGGATTCTAATCCCGACTCTCCTCGCGGTCATGAATGGCTTGGTCAAGATCCGACTTCGCCTTTATCGGCCGTGGCTTTGGCCGTCTCCAACTCCATCGCTGAAAACCGAGCATCGATTCTCCCCGCCCAAGAATGAGATCGGTGAGGCGAGTCACCTCCGTCTTTGTCTCACGCAGCTCGGATTGGGTTTGCTTGAGGACATTCCAGCTCTCGACGTTCCTCCTCAGCAACTCGAACTTCTCGTGAGCAAACCGTTTCAAACTCTGCAAACCTCAAAACACCTTAAGGATTAAAACAGGAAGAGCAGATGTCAAGATAAGGAAGAGACTCAAAGAAAGAAGAACAAAACCTCGCCGGGCTTGGGGACAGCGATGGCGTAGGGCTTGACCGATCGTCTCCAAACCCTCGGTCGCCCATTTCTTAATATGATCGTATTCCCTCCGTGCAACGAATCGGGACGATCATGGATCACAAGCGACGAGGAACCTCCTTCTAACGGCCTCCCGAGCTCGATTGCAGGACCACCCCAAGCACAGGGGTCATTAGAGAGTGGCACGCAACCTGAATCCTCCCCCAAATCGGGAAAGTTTGACCAAAAGAAATCTAGGGGGCCTTCACAGCTTACCCCAAGTAATCCAGGGTCAGAACCGCCAGAAGCACCCTTCGAACAAGAGAGGTGCCTAAATCGGATGACGCACGTGCATCGCCAACCGAAGGGCATCGGTTGACGCCGAAGGTGGTCGCAAGGCTTCGGCCGCATCGAAGAGGACGCCCCGAGGAACTTCTCCGAAAGGATCCGGGAATGGCCCCGAGCTAGGGGGATTCAGATTGCTAACAGGATCGATCCCGCAATCTCTACTCCCAAGACCCCCTCGGTCTGTGCCATTTCGGGGGCCAAGCCCTCCATAGCCATGGCCGAGATGGTGAAGCATGGGAAGGAGAAATCAGCCCAGATCGGCCTGGGAAGCATCCTCGGGATGATCCCTGCACTCGGGGAGAAGTCTCGGTGGAAATCGAGCAGGAATTATCTCGAGGCCGACGTCCACCCCTGGATCGCTGGTCACCACAGAGGGATCACGTAAAGGGGACGTTGGCACCGAGGGGTCTCCCCGCCGAGACAACCGACGACCTCGGCCCGCTAAGACCGGGCGCCGGACTTAAGCCGCCTCCCGGGATGGAGGACAAGCGGTTCGAAACTCTTTTCCCCGATAAAAGAAAAAGCCCGAAGGAAGTCGAGGCTAACATCAAAGAAAGTCAGAAATGACCCAGTCAAGGAATGAAACAATTTAAAGCGTAACAAAGAAGGAGAATCAACTCACGGAGACTTTGGGGCAGCTTTGGAGTGGGCCGC
Organism: Hyparrhenia diplandra; assembly: GCA_015847255.1. Classification (NCBI taxonomy): domain Eukaryota; kingdom Viridiplantae; phylum Streptophyta; class Magnoliopsida; order Poales; family Poaceae; genus Hyparrhenia; species Hyparrhenia diplandra. The sequence goes on from JADLZK010011070.1 coordinate 41,894, forward strand.
CCGAGACCGCACGCACTTGGGGGTCAACCGGCTCCCCCGCACTGTAACGGCCGCTGTCGCACCAGTGGTCGGAGCTCCCAAGGGAGTCTCCGGTTCCTTCCCCGTTGCCACAGGCTCAAGGGGCGTTTGACCATGTTCGTGGACAACCTCTGACTCGCTCGATTTCCGCCCCGGAGTCGGGAGGATCGGAGCGCCGGGACACGCACCCCCCGAGGAAGCTCCTTACCGCCGGGCGCCCGCACTGGCGTACTCCATCAACTCGACGACGACTTGGGCCGCGACAAAGACCCCATAGCGGCATCCCGACGCGCCGCCGCGACTCTCTCCCGAAGACGAGGCGGAGTCCGTCGGAGGACTCGTTGACTCTCCATGCCTCCGCTGTTGTTCGCCGCCCGATTGTTCAAAGCCACCTTCTCGGCCTTCTTTTGGTCCCCCGGCCTTCCTCAACCGTTCGCGCTCGTTTCCGAGCGGTTAGCCTCCCGTCGGGCCTAGTCCTCGTGGACGGGGAAGCGATTCCCTAAAATTCAATCTCCCCTGGGTAAGGGAAGGAGATGGAACTTTAGATCCGAACCTCAGAAAGAAAAGAAAACTGAATCAAACAATGATAAGCAGGCAAGACTTACCACAGAGATGTATCCCGGGTCTGGGCGCATCGCGATCTCCGGGATTGTCTTGGGAGTCTTGTCACCCAGAAACGTGCGAACCCGGCGCCTCAGGGCCTCACCCGCAAGATCTTCGCATATCATCCGAGTGCCGATAGATTGGCCTCCTTTGTCATCCGCCGAGGCGAGCGGCCTCTCCATGAGCGGGGAGGACCCGACGGCAAGAAGAGAAAGCAGCCACAACCGCCGCCGCATTCACATCACAATCACGGAGCCGATGGATGGCGGCGCGAAGAGCATCCAGGTGATGCTGCTCTTGTTGTGGTGGACCATAATGCCAGTGATCAGGCTTCACCCTTATCACGCTCCCGGTGTATGCCGGAAGGCCCCCTCCGTCATTCCGAAGGTAGAACCATTCTTCCTGCCACCCCTTGTTCGAACCCATAAGCCGCGAGAGGATATATTCCTCCGTTCGGTTCACCACGTGCTTATCGTAAGGACGAAGTTGGAGGACGCAAGATCCAGCCCGCACCGCCCGTCGCGGTGAGCCGTGGCCCGGTGCTCGGTGGTATTTAACTCCGCCTTGAAGTACCACCTCCAGAGTTCCCAATGGGGCTTGATTCCCAAGAAACCCTCACAAAGGGCCACAAAGATCGATGTCCGGGCAATCGAATTGGGTGGAATCTGATGGAGTTCCACTCCATACCAATGCGGAATCGCTCACATGAACTGACTCGCGGGCACACCAAACCCCCGCCTATGGTAATCCATCATACTTACGACATACCCGGATGGAGGATGCGGCTCATCATGAGATGCGTCGGGAACCAGCACTACTAATTTTTGACCCTTATGCCACGCTTTTTTTTTGCAATGACAAGATTTCGTTGCAATAGAGGGTATTTTTGCAACCATTCAAGTTTCGGTTGCAATATATGAAGTTTTTGCCATGTAAATTTTTTTCGTGGCCTTAAGTATGGATATCGTTGCAAAAAGTAAGTGATATGGCAACCAATTGTAGAACCGTTGCGATACATAGTCACTATTGCCACGACTTAACTTGCGTTGCAGATTGTTGTATTGTCGTTGCAATAGTAAGATGATATTGCAACTCTTTACTTGATGGTTGCGATACCTTGTCTCTGTTGCAGCGAATATATTTTGTTGTTTGTAATAGTCACTTGCGTTGCAAATAGATGGTACATATAGCAACTAAAAATTGCATGGTTGCAATACCAAAGGTTCTCAACCACCGGTTCAAAAAAAAAAAATGCTACAATGTTTCACAAAAAAATAGAAAAAATGGCACTCTAACGTTTTGACCTTGAGACCTCAAGGTTTACACGCTAGTTAGGTACCAGTAGACCATATATACATTTGTAGTTTTGGTTTGCATAGAAACGTATATCTAGTAATCGAGACCTGTTTAGGTATTGAAACAGGATCGATCTAATAATAATTCTTTTAGGTACGTGATCCACTCGATCTACTCCTTGACGTGGTCGCGGCCTCTTTCTGCAGCCACGCCGCCATCGCCCTTCCCTGCAGCCACGCCGCCATCGTCCTTCCCCTACAGGCTGCAGCCAGCGGCAGCGTGGCTGCCCTTTAACTCCCTGCAGCCAACGTCGTGGTGCCCTAGTGTAGCCTCGGTGTGCCCTCCATCATCGACCACAATAGTCATCGACCAGAACAGACGTTCAGCGGCCGGCCAACCATCATCGACCAGCAAGAGAGGAGCATCACGTACGTATGCGTGCATTATTGCATTAGTCCAATTCTACCTAAGGTACTTGTAGCGTGCTAGACAAAATTAATCAAAGTTTAGACATTCAGTTGCGATAGGTTTAGTTAACTGAAACAAATAAAGTGAGCGAATAATGTTTTCTACCATAAATTGGATTGTGCTTCTTACATACCCCGCATTGATTCATCTAAACTTGTGTCCAACTAGAGACCATCTCTATTATAGAAACAAATTTGGTTTATTTATATCGAAACCATATAGATCATTCTTTGTTGTCTTTTCCCTATCTTGATGTGGTTCCTTCAATTAACATGGTTCAGGAAAATCAATCTCGTGACATTTGGAAGATATAATAAATGGCACAAGATGGTGATTGAGTTGGATGTTGTTGCCTGATCGGTCAACAGATGAGTGGCAAGCAGGACTCGAGAAATTTATTGATACTATTTTTGAAGGCACATATGCATCAGAAACTGCACCGTGTCCATGTTCAAGGTGTCGTGGAGTTGTGTACAAAACAAAATCCGAAGTTCAAATGGACTTGTTAACTAAAGGGTTTGATGAGAATTTTTCAAAGACATAGGTAATGCTAAACCTTGGAATGATGATAGGGAACTGAATGTAGGCCCAATAGATGATGCATTGTCTGCCAAGAATATGATGTCCGCAATAATTAGGGGTGAGGCCAGTGGTAATAAAAATGAGGAGCCCAATGAGAGTGCAAAGAAATTCTTTGCTTTGTTGAAAGATGCACAGCAACCGTTGGGGCCAGGCTCTCGGCTTACCAAGTTATCTTTCATGGTCCGGCTCTTTCAGCTTAAATGCATGAGTGGATGGAGTAATAATTCCATAGGGAAAGCACTGGAACTAATGTCGGATGGGTTCCCCCAGGACATTGTATCCCAGAAACCTATGAGAAAGCACGGAAGGTTATTCGTGACCTTGGTCTCACATACATTAAAATCCATGCTTGTGTGAATGACTGTGTGTTGTTTCGTGGGTCATTTGCTGATATGGACACATGTCCAACATGTGGTGAGAGTAGGTGGAAGAACGATACACATTCTGATGAGATCGACGAGCCTAGCGAAAGTGGTGGAGCAAAGAAGCGCACTCCTCACAAAGTTCTAAGGTATTTTCCGCTCACTCCTCGGCTGCAAAGATTATATATGTCAGAGGAAACATCGACATTGATGCGGTGGCACAAGGAAGAACGCATCCGTGATGGGAAAGTGCGGCATCCAGCAGACTCATTGGCATGGCAGCACGTGAATGAAAGGTATAAGAAATTTGATTCGGATCCACGTAATGTTAGGCTGGGACTCGCATCTGATGGCTTCAATCCGTTTGGAATGTTGAATGTTAATTACACTTGTTGGCCTGTGATATTGATTCCTTATAACCTGCCTCCTTGGTTGTGTATGAAACAACCTTATTGGATGATGTCCATGTTGATACCTGGGCCAAAATCTCCTGGAGTGAACATTGATGTATATTTACAACCTCTGATCGATGAGCTAAATGATCTGTGGGTTAAAGGAGTTGATACATGGGACGAGAAGGAGAAGAAGAATTTTACTCTGCGTGCAATTCTATTGTGGACAATAAATGATTTCCCGCATATGCGATGTTATCTGGTTGGAGCACAAAAGGAAAGTTTGCTTGTCCTTATTGTCATAGGCATACCGATTACTTGTGGTTAAAATATTGTTCAAAGCATTGCTACATGGCACATCGTCGATTTTTACCATTGAAACACAAGTGGCGAAGAAACAAGGTGAGCTTCAATAACATGGCTGAAACCAGGGAAGCTCCAGTGCCGCTCAGTGGTGAGCAGGTGCTGCGGGACTATGAGAGTTTCCAGCAAGTGACTTTTGGAAAGGATACCAGGAAAAGGAAGCAACGAGACGAAGAAAATAGGTGGCACAATTGGAGGAAGAAGAGTATTTTCTTTGAGCTTCCTTACTAGAAATCATTGCTTGTACGACATAATTTAGATGTCATGCATATTGAGAAGAACATATGCGAGAGCTTGCTGGGGACTTTGCTGGAGTTACAAGGTAAATGCAAGGACAGTGACAAGGCTCGACTTGATATGCAACATTTGGGTATAAGGAAAGATCAACATCCAGTGCTCGAAAAGGGTAAGTACACCTTGCCACCAGCGCTATACTCTCTAGAGAAGGATGACAAGGAAATTTTGTGCAAATTTTTACATGACATCAAGTTCCCTGATGGTTATGCCGCAAACATTAGGAGATGTGTGGATGTCAATGGTTGCAAGCTTTCTGGACTTAAAAGTCATGACCTCCACGTAATCTTGCAAAAACTTTTGCCCTTAGTGGTGCGTAACATATTGCCTGAAGATGTGGTGATCCCAGTGATCGAGTTAAGTAGGTTCTTTAACTCACTGTGTTCAAAGGAGTTGGAGCTTTCAGAAATTGAAAAACTGAGCACTTCAATTAAGGAGACCCTTTGTCGGCTAGAGATGATTTTTCCACCATCTTTTTTTGATATTATGGTACACTTACCAGTTCATCTTGCTGATGAAGCTAGACTTGGAGGCCCTGTATGCTATAGATGGATGTATCCAGTTGAGAGATACCTTCGTACTCTTAAAGGCTATGTGAAGAACAAAGCGCGCCCTGAAGGTTCAATTGCAGAGGGGTATATATCTGAGGAGTGCCTCACATTTTGCTCTCGCTTCTTTGATAATATTGATACCAAGCTTAATCGTCCAGAGCGTCATGAAAGTGCTGCTGCTAGTGAACAACCGTCTGGGCTAAGTATATTTAGGAGCATTGACTATAGTAGGAAAGGATGTACTCTCGAAAATGTTTCTGATACTGACCTGCAGAGGATGAGGCATTACATATTAACCAATTGTGATGAGGTCACTAAATGGATAAAGTAAGCTATATTTTAACTTTGATTTTTTATGGTGTTCATGAATTTTAAAATTTAGATGTAACTAATGGACGTATTTTCAACTCTTGTGGAAAGTGTGCATAAGGATGAGCTAAGGCAAACCAACCCACGACATGTTGATAAAAGACACAAGGAGGAGTATGTATCATGGTTTGAGCGTAAAGTGAGTCATCCCTAATATATTTACCCATGTTATCTTTGTTTAGTTTCCACATGGTACCTGTCAATTTATTAGTCACTAATATATCTATCCATGTTTCTTTGTTCAGTTTTCACATGCTACCGGTTAATTTATTAGTCCCTAATATTTTTTTTTAAATGATGCTAACTGCAGATCAGGACATTGCGTGCCCAAGAGGGAATGGATGACATGATTTATTATTTATCTCGTGGTCCACAATGTCGTGCTCGTGTGTTCAACAGGTGTTTCATAAATGGCTTCCTTTTCCGGGTCTCTTCCATAGAGAACTTCTTAACAACACAGAATAGTGGTGTATTTGTGAAGGGTGATGCAAGTACAGGACACATGGACTGGTATGGCGTGCTTAGGAAAATCATCTGCCTCGATTTTCCTGGTGAGAAGGAAGTAATGTTGTTCATATGTGACTGGTTTGATGTACCTGCAGCAAGTACAAGCAAATCTAGAGGGTACAGTAAGGATAAATTTGGGGTCATCGATATTGATATCACTCGGTTTAGGTTTTCAGATGAACCTTACATCCTGAGCACACAAGCGCAGCAAGTGTTTTATGCTGTAAACGCAAAGAAACCAAATTGGTGCAGTGTCCTTAAAGTGCAGCCTAGAAATTTGTTTGCCATGCCTGAAGGAGACGATGCTGACAAGGTGGGCGAGCTCGATCTGGACTCTGTTGTTGTAGGCGTGCAAGATATGAATCTTGAACAGCAAAATGAAGATGTGACAACTTGGAGTAGGTCTGGCCTTGGTGGGATTAGTGTTGATGCTTGTGTTATTGAGCAGGCACTTGCAACACCAATGCCTGAACCTGACGATGACCTGTTTGAGGAAGATGAAGACCCAGATGACACTTACACGGCTGATGGAGTCCTCCCTCCATTCATTACTCCTGGAGAAGATTCCGACGATGATTTTTTGTTTAAAATTTGCTCAAGGAATAAGTGCGGAAATTGCGAACTTGTGCATATTTATTTGATAATTTTGCAGAACTGTTTTTAGAAAAGAATGAACTTGTAATAATTGAAGAGGGATGACGGATGAGTCCCTCTCAACATTTTGTGTTTCTTTGATCCCATATCCATGCTGTAATAATAGACTTCCAAGAAATGATGCTCCACTCCCTTTTTGGAGTGGGTATTTCATTACTCAATTGTTACAGCAAGCTATTTGCATTTGTTTATACTAAACTCACTACCTACCAGCAGCAGCATGCACTATTTTCATTTATTTTTATTACACCATAAGGGAACACTGTTCAGGAACCTTCAGTATCTGAAAAAAAAAAATTATAGTTCCACTGACATTCCAGTCCAGCAGGTAGGCAACAAAGCTATGTTCATGTAATGATCTTGAGGCTAGCCATGAAAAACAAATATGGATGTCTCAACAAAAGATGCAAGCCGCCGCAGCACACAGCTCATAGGAGATAATATCACACCACAGTAGGTTGTAGTTGAAACATATAGCACATGGAAAACACATACCACTGATGCAACAATACGCAACCGTCTGAAGAAATTCATATTTTAGTTGCTCTTTGAATATTCAGTACATAAAACATAGCAAGCTACTCTGCTACTGAGTAGCAGAGCATCGATTCCATTGATGTTTGTGGTTACAGAGTCCTAACTCCTAACCAAACAACAACTAAGATTTTTGGAGTACTTGACACCACTACGAGATTTGTAGACTGCTGATTTCCGGAATACTTGACACCACTTTGAGATTTGTGGACTACTTGTCTCCACTTCGGGCTCCAGCAATGAGCAGCGGATGGAAAGGAAGCACCTCTTGAATTCTTTGACTCCAATGGACTCGCCGCACCTTATGGACTGCACTTCAGCCTCCGGCCACGAGCATTCACCATCTTCTCCTCACAGCCCTCGGCCTACAGTACCAGCACCATCTTCTGCTCACAGCCTTGTGCCTTGTGCTGATCAATTAATTTGCTGTTGTCAACTCTGGATCTCTGTAAAATGTAAAATGTATAAAAGGAGATAAAGTAAATGAACACTAAATGCTAGAAAACCAAAATATTTTTTGTTAATGACTCCATACCGTTTAATGTGATCAATTATGAGGAGTCTGGGACCCGGACGGACCTTCAAATCCCACTAGACACCTGCATGAAAGAGCAACCACACACTTGATGGAACCACAGAAATGTCCATCTGACAGACTTGATTGAAAGCTCAACAATACTAGGAATTAACTGAATAATGCACAGTAACTGAATAATGCACAGAAATATGTAGCAATGTTGCAAAAAGATCAAATATGTTTTATTCAGTATTGTCAAATGCTCACATTCAGTACTGCCTTTCAGTTTCAGTATGGTCACAGAAATGAAACACTAACAGGGAAAGCTGAATGTGATCCAAGCTTTTGCATACCTCAACACATGTCAATGCATACTAAACATCTTAGAGAAAGTAGACTTGCAGGCATCAATGTTCTGAAACTTGGGATGAAGCCGTGATGGCAGGAAATCATGGTAGCTGTTTGCTGAGAACTTGTTAAAAGAGAACGGCTTAAGCTTTTGTGCAGTTCTTAAAATGGTATGCTCTCAAGTGTTTCATTAAATGGTTTGGACGTTTTCTCAAGTGTAGAGATCTCCAGAGCAAGATTTTTTCTATTGACGTTTGAACTCTCTAGTTTTGGAATTACTAACAAGTTTTTTACAGGTTCTATATTGACAAAATAAGAAGAATAAAATTATGTGAATGTAAATCACACATAATGTGAGCTGTAATCTACTATAGTTTTGACCAATTTTGTTTCCAATTTTTCTTGATCTTCCTCTCCCCTGCTATTAACATTTGTGGAGTGAGATCTTTTTAGGCACAGAACAGCCGAAAGCGTGGTGACACGACTGAATGGGACATGAAAATAGTGTTATTTTTTTCTTACAAAAGCATAAAACAATTTAAAGGAGCTGCAGAGAACAGCCTATGGACATTGTGCTAGAATTTTTATCCTAACATGTGAGCTATGACTGGAAGACTCAAACCAGCCACTACAAAAGTTTTATCAGTGAAATGCTCATGAGTAGCATAAACCTGACTTGCGTTATGGCCTAAGCCCATGAGGAAGTTATCTGGCTTCATGTCACGATGAAGAGAACCCTGCCTGTGACTGTACTCTACCATGGCTTTCTGTAATAAAAACAACATGAAGGCATTAATTTGGAGAAAATCCATCTCTTAAAATATAAAGAATTGAGAATTTGGGTCATCATTTTACAGGTATGTTGTCATACAGTTAAAAGGCTAAAAAAGAATGATATGACATGCAAGAGAATCTAACCAGGTGATAAGCTATCACACAATACTGTTAAGAGGGAACTTTTTGTTGCAGTAGTTGAACAAAGTATACGTGTATATAAAGCACCTAAAGTGTCCCAGGCAAGTATTAATGCAGTCAAGGTCTCTGCCACTAAATCGGACTTCAAGTGAAGCCTGACAACTAGAGGGCAATCTGCCCCTGTTATGCAGTTCACGACAGTGGGTAGTGTTTTCCCCTTCCATGGCTTATCCATGCTGCATACATCCAATGAAGTTGTAGCTGTCAACTAAAGGCTGCAACTATTTTTTGATTACCTGACCGACTCATGGTGACGGAGGTTGGAGGGATCGCGCGGTTCTGATCTCTTGTGTGCGTGGACTCCACGGGTATCCTTGGAGCGCGCAGGGGCCCCCCCGCCGTGCACCGCCTGCCCGCCGTGCGCCGCCAGGCCGCCGAGCAGATGCGCCGCCAGCCTGCCTCAGCCCCCGGTCGCCGAGCAGAAGCGCCGCCGCGGCCACGAATACAATGGAATCGCACACAGAGGGTATTTTCCGATATTGCCCCTGACCAGAGAATGATATCCTGAGAGCACCGAGGGTATTTTTTGGAAACATTAAAAACAGCCCTGTTTCAGAATTTTTTTTTAAAAATATTGTTTGAAACTTATGTTTCAAAAATAGTTTAGTTTCTATAAAGTGGCTTCAAAATAGCTTGAAAATAGGATACCCTAAATAAATTTTTAGAATTAATATTCATGTTTTATAATATAATAACAACAAGTTTACTTAGGCTATTAAATTTATTTTAAGTTGACCAATGAAATTATTTATTCTATGTGAATATGTATGTAAATCATGCATATGTTTATAGAAAGTTTTTTTCTAACTTTTTGCCACCGTGCCAACTCACCCTATATCACCCTATGTCACAAGAATAGTCCTACATTTTTACCACTTTTGCCGACGTGGTGAGCTATGTAGGCATACCAAGCATGGCATCGTTCATGGGAGCCCTTCCTCATCGCGCAAAAAGACCTCATGCCCCCTCGCCTATTTGCCTGGCCGGCCCAGCTTGGCTTGTTCCCCGCCTCAAGCCTCTCGCAAAAAGACCACCGTCCTCTCCAAACGAGTGTACGGGCAGTACCTTGAGGCCGTCGTGGCCGTTGCCGCGTCCCCACGATGAGAGCTTCAGCTCAACTGCCACCGCCTAATGAGAAGAGACCAGCGCCGCCCGTATAAGAGTGGTTTTTGGACCGGTGGCCTTCATAAGATTGGCAAAAAGTTAAAAAGCCCTTATAGAAAAGTCCTTATTGTTGCGACGAAGCCTATATCATCGACATCACAAAACAGGGAATAGCGTTGAATGGTCTCATTGTCGGTCGAACTGACAGAGTCGTGCATGAATGTCGCCTGAATCTCCCAATACTATGGAACGTAACTTGTCGTCTCAAAGATCAGACACAAATCATACCTCGCTGGCACGCGCCTCTCCCTTACTAGAGCCAACGACCGCTCGCCCAATACAAAGGGGAAAGAGTCATACATAGTTGATGGCGCCGTCAAATGTGGCTTGCCAACCTAGCCTTTGGCCACCAGTGGAAGGGCCGTGTCATGGTAGACCATGTCGACAACGAGGAACATGCTCCCAATGCCAGTGTTGAGAAGCCCTCATTCACCATGCCCACCGACAGGCCCTCCACCATGTCGTCACATGGGCACCGAGGAGGCCAAGACGATTCCATGGAGTGCCAACACACCCCATGAACGACTGCAACATGAAGACGAGGCGCCTAGGGGTGATTGTTGGTCGGCCGCCTACAACCCCCTAGAGCTAGCCGCCCACCGTGCAGGAGGCTGGCCGTAACGCTAGTTGCATGGGCAAGGGCTAGCAGCGTGGGCCTCCCGACTGTTCATCTAGCGGCGGTGGGGAAGTCGGGGAGGTAGCGTGTGTTGCTAGCAAGGCATAGGTCACACCGAGTCGCCCCATACGGAGACCACGAGTAGAAAGGAAATGTCTCACTTTCCCCAAATAATTACTAATATTTTTATCGGTCTCACTTTCCCCAAATAATTAGGAATCCCTTATCGGAGGATTCCTCACCCGAGTGAACTATACTCGATGTTTTTCTCTTTCGACAACATTGTCCAAATTGAATCGTGTGCACTACTGAAAAATTTACATAAACATTTACTTAAATGGTATATGTTTGAAATAGTTATATTTGAAAAACCATTTGTGTGTATGAAAAACACGAGAAAGCCTAAATAAAACTACGCTAAGCCAAAACCAAGGATTAAATATTTCCATCTCATCATCAAAAAGAAAACGCGCGTCTGATCCTCTCCCAACCCGCCAAAAAAGAAAAGAGGTACCAGAAAGCCAAAATAACTACGTTAGGCGCCAAAACCAAGACTAAAAATTTCCCCCTCAAAAAGAAAACGCGGGCCTGATTCTCTCCCACCCCCGCCAAAAGAAAAGAGCTCCACACATTGTGGATCTTAACCTCCCCGGTACCTCGTATCCCTCCCAGAACCTCCCTGGTACCTCGTACTCCTCCCAGAAATTCGATCTCAATCTGGACACCACCGACAGTGAGGGCCATGGTGCCGCCTCCGTCCAATACGACCCCTACGCCGCCTCCGTCCAGGACACCGCCGGCATCGCCTCCTTCAGCCAGGACGTCACGTCCTCTTCAGGGCATCAGCGCCAGCAATGACGCCACCGCCTTGGGCGCCCATCAATATGTTGAAGCCACCCTCGAACTAGAGGATGAACATGGGTGCCCTCGTCCATATCCCACCAGGTAGATTGTTGGCTTTGACTGCTGTCATCAGAAATCTAATTTATTAGATTCCAGGTTGTTAGCACCAGGAAGATTGTTGGGGAGTTAGGGATACAAAGGGGGTGCACGTTTGTAGGGTTTGACTTCTGGGCTGATGGTTAGGCTGTAATGTTTTTTTTTAGAAACCTGATTAGCCACTTGTTTGCAGTGTTTTCACATTTGGCATCTCTGTAAGTTGTCAACAGACTAAGTGCTATATTTTGGTTTGAGCGTCCATGTGCTTGTTGAGTATTTCTTGGTAAGAAAATTAGTGGTATTACTGTCAGTAACATTTATGGTTTAAAGAGAAATTTCTTGGTAAGAACATGAGAGTATGTGGTATTTAAAAACTAGTCATGTTCCATTTACTGTTTCAAGTTGAGAATGTGATATTTAGTAATAAGCCTTCTCGAGCATACTTGATTTGCATCTGTATGCAACCTGAGGAGCCTTGCCCATTCGTGCATCTCTCCTTTCTATTCCTTTGTGTTTGTTCCTAGCATATGACAAATTTAGCATTCTTTTGTCATGCTGGAAGTGTGTGAAATACTGATATAATGATTTATGCTGTAAATATGTGACTGCTTTGTATCTCTTATGATAAAACTTTGCTCCATGTACAGTTTTACCTTAGTGGTGTGCTACTCAGACTGAAGATCAGTGTCCTGTCAGTCTGTTGGAAATATATGATAGTGACCCAGTACTCGACTAAGTCTGTTGCATGGCATGCTGAATGTTGATATTAATATTAATATTTTGGCATGTATTATATTTTACAGATTCCATACTTGCACGATGACACAACCCTTAATTGAAAATCAGTCTTACTGAGTATGGGCTGTCAATAGACTAATATATGAGCATTCTATAGTTTTTTCAATGTACATTAGAGAGAAGGAATCATGCATCTGCATGTTGGGACAGAGAAATCGTAATTCTGAAATCTAGTAGCTTTTGAACAAAAAAAAAAATATTCAGGAAATCTTTATGTGCTTATAGAACTGCGTTTTGATTTTGCAACCTGAAAAGTGTAGTGCATTACAAAGAATAGGACTCTTTTTGTATAGATTATTATTTTAGAAATACATCGAGAGGACTTATTTAAGCAAGTTGAAGCTATTGTGGTTCCAATGACAACTCTGAATGAGGTGTTTGGCTTTCAGAATGCTTCATAGGCAATTCTGAAAAGATGAAACCTGCTAATTGGGTAGCATGATTAGAGTAGTCCTTATAATACTAGAGTAGAGTGACACACAATGCTATTCTCTGCTGCATGCGTGCCTTGCACAATTCATCAACCATCTTGGTAGTAGCATCTGACTATAATTGTGTACCTGATGCATCACATATATAACAGTTAATTAATCACCAAACACTGGTAATTTTATAATATGATAAGATAGTAACACTATCTATTACTATTAGTAATGAGTAGAGCAGGTTGCAGGCATAACACATTTCAAATCAAATCAGGAGACAATTCTTTTGCTTAAGTTAAATTGTGCCAAAGGGCAACACTTCCTTTTTTAACATGATTATTGCTCAACCATGGTCCTATGTGTGCAGTGGTGCCACCTGGTGAAATCTGGACTCTTTATGTTCATTGCAAGAGGGGACTACCAAAAATGGAGTATGTAATGTTCAATATAGACAAGGCTGATATAAAATATGCAATCTTGACATCATCTATTAAGGACCAGCTTGGGTATGCTGTCCGGGATTTTTTGTACTACAAGAAGCGATGTGGAAGAGATGTAGCTACTCTTCAAGCCGTTGAATATGCCAGAGATGCTGACATTATGCTACAAGACAATGAGAGGGAGAAGAAAATCAGATTAGTACTGTCACAGGAGGAAGAGACAACACAACAAGTGAGCATAACACCCCTCAAGCGGCCAAGGCAGCAGATGGAAGAAAATGATCATCCTTTTACGGATGATCCCATTGATGCATACAAGCACTGGCTAGAGGAGCTACCAACGGACAAATCCAAATGTATATCATTTATGTTTCCACATATGTATTCATATTGTTTATAATCTTAGCTCCTTTATAAACAACACCTTATCTAACATGTTTTTGGTGACTAGCAGACTTGAAGGATGATTTTAGGAAGGCAACAGTCCACACATACAAGGAATATTTAAAGATGAAAGGGGACATTCCAGAAATTAGTAATTATTTTTCTTTTTCAGCCAATTTATTTTATTACTATTTTTTAGAACTGAATCTTTTAACTTTGTGTGCAGTGGCATTTGTCGAGCAACATGACACTGATGGCATCACATTTGAAGACGATGAAAGTAATGGAAGCAATGCGACACCATCCTCAAATTGGCCAAGCCATGCAAGGAAGAAAAGGGAAGAGGGAAATGGTTTGTGATCATTCATATACCTTTCATATTGGGTTCACATATCTTAATTGAGAACTAGAACTCAAGTTCTGTTATTGTCTTTTTGCAAGGAGATGGCTCCAATCAACGCAAGAAAAGAGGCCGTGGGATTCTTAAAGGATTTGCAGTAACAACCAAGAGAGTTAAGGAACGGACTCAAAAACTCTCAATTGCATTTGAAGTCATGGAGGTCCAATTGGACCGAACACCCGTTCCTTTGTCGATGAGGTTGTACTGTCTACAAAGAAATGGGCCCCACTAATTGGAGTAAGCAGTTGGAAGGATATAAAGGAAGATGTCAAAGAACAAATTGCAGAAGAGATACGGGTATGCTGTGTACTATTTTTTTCCTTCTCATGTGATGCGTACAGTTAGTTGTGATAAACCATTTGATTGTTCTTTACTTGTAAACAGCTTACGTGGAACTTCCTCAACATTGCCACTGAGGATGAACAAAAAGATAAAATATGGCACATTGCCCAGGATCGGTACAGAGGATGGAGAGCAGCTCTGAGTTCCACATACAAGGCTTATAATAATTATGGTGAGAGAATAAGAAATAAACCTGAAGATGTAGACCTTCTTGAGTGGCACTACTTGATCTTATTTTTTGGATCTGATAAATTCAAGGTCAGTTCTAGTATAATCTATTTTGTCGAACAAACTTTGTCAACCAAGGTTACATTATTATATACCACTTGTTGTCATTCTACAGAAGGTTAGCAGCCAGAACTCCTCCAACCGTCAGAAGCAAAAAACCAAGCATGTGATGGGTCCAATAAACTTCTCACAGTGTAGCTTCGAAATGGTAATCATTAGATATAGTAATCTGGTCCTTCCGTTGTATAATGCAATGCTTGTGTGTTGAATTATATTTTGGCATCCTAGAGAGACAAAGAAACTGGTGAAGAGCCAAGTGATCATGTGCTTTGGAAGGCCACTCACACAAAACACGGCAAATGGTCAAATTCCGCATCATTTTCAGTATATGTGAGTAAATCTTTGGTCATGCCTTTTTTATAGCTACTGCTTGTGCCTAATGAATTTTATTATTTCTTTTAGGAAAATGCAGCCTTGAAAATGTGTGAGATTGAGTCAGAACCTGGTAGACAAACACTTTCAACTGCTGAGGAGAACATGATTTTCCAGTCATGCTACAAAGAAACCCACTCAGACCAAATCATCCAAAGTACATGGGCATGGATACTTGGCTAAGTATCGAACTCGCAGAGATCTTATGAAAGAGAACCTTGAAGTACTTGCACACGCTGAAGCTGCAGCCAAGGAGAAGAAAATTGCTTATGAAGTAGAGCTTGAGAAGCTGAAAGAACAGCTTGCACATGAAGCTGCAGAAAGGGAAAGGGAGAAAGAGGAAAATAGGAGAAAGATGCAAGAGGATCTGGAAAATGCTAAGATAGAAATGAAGAAAGAATTTCTTAATATGCTCGCACAACACAAAGAAGGAACAATGAATCAGGTAAAATCTCATAATAATTTTTTTACCCACAACCCTTTTCTTAAACTTATGATTGTGATGCTTAATCTTTACCTAAATATTTGTACGTGTAGAGTACCCTGCAAAATAGTAACAACTTGCAATTTGGACAAGCCACACATGAGGACGATGAGACTGAACATGCAAATGAAGAGAATGAAGATGCGTTACTGCAGGTAATGACATTATTGCACTATGTTCCAAGTAATCTTGAGGTAATCTGTAGCTAAAACAGATTGACCAATTTAATGTTTTTGTTCTCAGCTAGGAAGCACCGTCACTGTACAAAGAGAAGCAACACCACCTACTACTCGCGCTAGTAGAGCTGCTACTAGTGTATCCAAAAATCTTTTCAAAAATGTGGCAGTACCGATGAATAGAACAAGAAGTCAATTGAAAAAGAAGGTAACACCTACAGTATGTTATCAGCTTATTGGAAACAAAGTTGTGCTCATTTTATCATGACTCTTTTCTGTACAGACGTACACTAACACTACCATGCCATGAGCAATAGATATAATTTAGGTGTAATTCTTTTGTTGTGTTCTTATTTTATCAAATGGAGTGCACAAATCCGCAATTTATTGAGAAATTTGTCTGCATTTATCCTTGCTGTCCCTGTATGCTGATTAGACACATGTAATGCAAGAAACATACACCAAATATGTAAATAATTAGTGTAGGATTTGATTCTATCTCACCATTCCTAGTTAGTAACTCGGTTAGATGCCATGCACTCTTGCTTCAAGTGTTGAGAACTTTATCAGATGTGACCCTCCATAGTTTTGATTAATTCTTCTTCTTATTATTAATTACAACCATGCTCTATCTAAGTCTCTTTACATTTCGTGCATGACATAGTGAACTTAATATTTGTCTAATATCCGAATCATATTCTTTTGTTCAGCAGGTGGACAAGGTTTGAGTGGGTGGTTCATAATCAAACGAGGAAATAGCTGGTGATAACATGTTGCTGCTAGGAAAACCATGGTGTATAGATTGTAGCAAGTCTTGTAGTGCTGCAGGTTTTAGAAAGTTGTGAAACAATGAGTGAAATATACATTCATTTATGATTTTAGCTATTTAGCTTCTATTTGAACGCTTTGTCAACTTATTGAATCATTGGTCATAATTAATACGTATGAGTACAATCACTTTTTATATGGTTTTGTTATTTTCTGTAATGATGATTTCATAAAAGATACTTCAAATCCGGCGTTGCAATACCAACTATGCAAATGCAATGAGATACTACGTGTGGCAATAAGATATATGGCAATGAACACTTGCGTGGCAATACGATGTATGGCAACAGATGAAATTGCGTGGCACATGTTACTATAGCCACACCATGCCAATCGTGGCAACAACATTTCTGATGCAACGAATACAATTAGGTGGCAAATGATACAAGTGCCACGGCACAATGACCGTGGCAATAACGTATCATCTCTCGCAACGCATAAACTTGCGTGGCAAATGATACTATTGCAACGCCGCAACGATTGTAGCAATAACCCTATTATCTCTTGCAACGAATAATATTACGTGGCATATGTTCTATTTGCCACGGCATGGAATAAAGTGGCAATAACTCCTTAGGTAACAAAATTCTAGCGTGGCAAGTGCTTCTATTGCCATGACCATGAATGTTGCATCAACGCCCTATTGCCATGCTTGGCAGCGGGCAACAATGGTTGCAAGAAACCACAACACTTGCAACGCCAAATTGCCAATGGTTGCAATACCTTAATGCAACGCGACTTAATGCAACCACCGGCAACGAGCGGGATTTGGTTGCAACATCTATCTTTTGCAACCAAATTGGGCCTCTTGCAACGTTTTTTGTCGTTGCGTAAGGGTTAGAAATTAGTAGTGCAGCCACTCCGGCCGCCACGACATCCGTCGACGGCGTAGAAGACCCTCATCCACCGGCCAGCTGCAGGCTTCGCCTCGGTTACCGATGACCGCGGCAAGCGAGGATCTAGGAGAGGAGCGGTTTCGGTCTCTGCGATGTCATCACCTCTCTACGGCAACCACCACGACGGGAACAGCAATGGCAAGTAAGTGCGACTGCCCTCCACTTTTCCCTTATCTCCTTCCTTCTCTATGATCTCCTCTCTCTCTGCTTTGGCAATGGCAAGGGAGTACAGGGACTAGCACTATGCAAGGGAGATGAAAGGGGAGCCGTACGCCGCCGGCGGAACCCCCAAATATATAAGGGGGACGGGAAACCGTCGAGGTTAGCCCAACCGGGCGCGGCGAAAGACCAACCAAGCGGATCCGGGGGCGAAGAGCCCCAGGAGCCCGGTGGGCCCCCGCGATTAACACGGCAAGCGGCGGACTGCGCGCACCGCAAAGAAGCCATCCCATCGAACGTGAGCGGTCGCCTCCTCAAGAGGTAACGTGAAAAGGCGTGCCCATGCGCCCGATCCCCGGGAGGGGTAAAAATGTCAGTCCGTTGTTGAACTCAAATGTCTCCCAGGGAGGCGCCCGAGCCCTCGGGCAGAACGAAACATCACCGCAATCGTAAACCCCTAGAAGGGAACGCCGGGCCATGTGCCCACCATACAGTCCAGAGGATCTAAAGCTGGCCCCCCCGGGTTTCTACAGCTGCCTCAGGACAACCGAGCAAGGGACCGAAGGGAAATGCACAACCGGCCGAACCTGAGCTCTCAGGAGCTCGGGATTTCCTGGACATATCTAAGACTTACGGTAACCACTTATAGAGATGTCCCATCCGTGGGAGGCATGCTGGCCCTCGGGACCCGACTGTCGGGACCCGGGATACGCTAAGAGGCTCGAGAGTTCTCATGGAGTGCGTCCTAGACCACCACGGCCGACCCTTTGCTCCGGCGGGGGCACGGGCACTCCGCTTAGATTTTCTCATTTTACAACGCTCAATGGGGTTTGTCGTGCTCGGCTTACGAGGGCGGTATGGCATTACTCCCCTCCTCCTACCTTCCGGCAAGGGTTCTGAGGAGGAGCGTAAGTAAAAAGACGGGGAGGTCTGGAACAACCTTGCGCACATAAGCGCGGGCTTCGGACTGCCCCCGCACCTCGGACATCCCTCGCACATTTTGCGCAATTTAGTGGGTAGTTCAGATTTTACCGGTAGCGTAAGAAAAGCCCTCCGAGGAATTTAAGCATTCCTCGGAGGCCTCGGGGCTACACCAAGCGGGTCGCTCGCAGCGCACCAATCCCGAGACCAAAAAGTAGACCAAAGCCAAGACGCAGCGCCAACCCCCGAGCGAAGTTATTCTACTCCCTCGGGGGCTCGGGGGCTACTGTCGGGGACGAAAATAATCGGCCCATGAGTAAAATAGGCCCAAGATAGATAACATGGCCCAAGGGCCCAAAAAAGACGGACTGGTGGGAAGACGACGCCGGACGGAAAAACCCACGATGTATCATGGGCTAGGAGATAGCCGGAAGGACGAAGGACGGCCCCTAGCCAGAAAGTTGACAAAGAAGGACTTAATCATGCTAGGACATCCTTTTGGCCCAATTAAAGGCCCAAAGCAGTCCATCTCCAGATACTCCTCTAAACAAGGCCCAACTTGCCAAACCCCGGCCCAGCCGGAAAGGGCCTGGGGTGAAACTTCGAGGAGTTATAGAAATAAAAAATAAAGAGCCGTTGGGACCAATATTAGAATGGAGAAGGAGGACTAGAAAAAGCAGAAATGCATAACAGGCTTGTTACAAAGCCCATTGGTTTATAGACCAAAACGGCCTATGACAACACAACATCAGCCCATACGGCCCACACTCACCGAAATCCACGCCTAACCCGAAGGGTCGGAGTCTCGGGGGCAAAGCTCCGCCTCGCCCGAGGACATGAGCTCCCCAACGGCAATCCCTGCCTCGCCCGAGGACCATGACCCTCGGGCGAGACGTCTCCACCTCGCCCGAGGGTGAAAGAGTCCAGACCATGGCTCTTCCTTCCTTCTCGGGTAAACGACCTCGGGCGCACCTTGGGAAGCCCAACTTTGGTAGTGGGGAACAGCCGCATTTAATGTCCCCGCTTCCCACGATGTGGTGACGAGGGCAATCGATTGCCTCGACGATCCAACCGCCCCATTTTCTCCTCGCATCCCCGTTGATGGGACATAAAGGGAGCAGTTACCACACGCGTCACCCCGCACAGGGAAACACAACTTCACTATTTATTTGCTTGTAGCTTCGCCTCCTCGACACGGGTCCAGGAACCCTCGGGATATCGACACCACACCATGACGCAGACCCAGCAAGCCAAGAATCGCGACGGGATCAGAGGATCCCCTTAGACCCTCGGGCTGTACCCCCCTTCGGGCGACGGACACGGACGCAGGAGACACCAAGAGACGCGTCCATACCAGGGCATCCCCTCCAAGGGACCCGAGGCTCGGGCTCAGGCTTGGTACGCTTATGGCCCCGGGCGGTAGACACCTTAGCATTTGTACACGACACGTATTGTATATATTATCTCTCCTTTACACTATAAAAAGGGGAGTAATGCCACAATAGGGGATCCCCTTTTTTAGGTTTTCACACTTAGCCATCTCACCCCAGGATTGAAGATCTTCTTCATTCCCGAAATCACTTGTAATCGCTTCGGTTCTTGTGCACAATTGGTGCGAGGTAACACGAAAGGACACCACTGCTGGACGTAGGGCCCCATGGCCTGAACCAGGATAAACTCTTCATCTCCCAGCTCGCACATGCCATCAGGCGGGGAGCGCACAACCTATAAATTATTGCCGGTGCTTGGGATACCCCGGTTCTCAAAACACCGACAAGCACTCTATTTGGATCTTAAAGCTAAAAAAAGTGTTATAAAAGCAAAGTGCTAAAGTTTAGTATTGGGATCCAAACTAGGTCTAAAGTTGGCTTAGACCGAACGACATTACTATTGTCCGTTTTCAATTTTACCGGGTATTTTATACTAACGATGTTTTCAATTTTACCGGGTATTTTATTTTATACTAACGATGGCGGACGACGTGGGCGCCTTCACCCTTCCTCACGCGTGACCTGGGGGGCCGTGGCTAGGGCAGGTCGCGCGGCCCGTTTGGTGCGGTGGCGGCTCTTCCTTAAGCCCCGCCCGTTTTCTCCACCGGGGAATACCTGGGCGTGTGACATGTTCTTATCAGCATTTCTAGAATTTATTTTTTCACATGTTTCTTGGGTATTAAAGTGCATGATGAGGCTTTGTATACACAGATAAGGCATTTGGGACTTTTGAGTTTTGATTGTGATTCCAAACGCAAAATGCCAGTGCCAAAACATCAAAACCACGATTCCTGTGGAAGTACAGTATGGATCCAAACCCCATGGCTAAAGAACTCTATAACTGTGCTGTGCAAATGGAAAAGAGAGACTATACACAAATTTGGAAGAAAGAGGGCTGGTGTGTGTCAGTGACTGTCGATGAACGGCCGAGCACCGAGCAATTTGGCTCACCAGAGGACACCGTCGTCTTCAAAATGAGAAGTGAAACCATGGCGCCGCCGATCCCTGTCAGCGTCGTCCGCCTCAGCCTCACCTTTGGATAGGAAGAGAAAGGCGTTGCCGGCCAGCATCTGCTCCCTGAGGTTCTTGATCGCCTCGTACCTCTCCGCGTCCTCGTCCATGTCCTTGGTGGTAGTCCCGTCGTCGTCATCGCTGCATCCGTCCGCCGCCCAGTCCTGCAGTTCCAGCGCATCTCTCGTTGCTTCAGATCTCCGATCGAAGGCGCCACAGTCCGTTGCTCTGTCCGAAAGTGAGCCGTGCACTGACGACGCTGCGTTCTTGGCCGTCGTCTCCCTGGACCTGGATGTGTTCGTGTACCTCCAGCTGTTGCCGTCCATGTTGAGCTCGATGTCGCTGCCATCCGAGCCGTCGTCATCAGCAACAGCTTCGGCATTTTCCTCTCGTCCGCTCTTTTCCGTGACCACATGACCGATGCCGTCGACACCGAATTCAGAGGCGAGAACCAACTGGAGCCGGTGATCCTTGGCCACCAGTTCATGGTGGACAGGCGTTTCTTCGTCTCGACGCTCGTCGCTGGTGCCCAAGAAGGCCTCGAGCTCTTGGCGCAGGCGGTCGACGACGGCGTTCTTCTCCTCGAAGTGGAGCCTCGCCTCCGCCAGCTTCATCCGGACCCGCTCCTCACGGAGCTCGTCGGCGACCTGCAGCATCTCCCTCTCCCGCTCCAGCTCCTCCAGAGCGGTGGCGGCCTCGCGTCTGAGTTCCTCCCCCTCCTCTGCCGCCTCCGTGCCGCCGCCGACGCCGACGCCCCTGGCGAGCTCGTCGCACACCTTCTCGAGGCGCTCCCTGGACGCCCTCTCCAGCTCAAGCTCCCTTGTGGCCGCCCGCAGCGACGCCTCCTTGTCCGCCAGCGCCTCCGCCAGCTTCTTGCCCACCCTCTCCGCGCGCCTCCGCGACCGCCGCTCGCCGTCGAGCTCCGAGGCCACCAGGCGCGCCGCCGCCGCGGCCTTCTCCCTGTGCCTGCACTTCCACGCGCGCACCTCCTCCGCGAGCTGCCTCCGCAGCCGGCGCTCGTATTCGTGCTCCTCGCCGCCGCCGCGCCTGTGCTGCTTCACGAGCTGGCGCGCCGCGTCCAGCTCGGAGCGCAGCGCGGCGAGGAGGGACGCCGCCGTCGGGTTCAGGCCCCCGTAGGACCCAGGACGTTGGCCAGCACCCTCACCAGCTCGTTGGAAGCCGTGAGGCTGTTGTACAGCTCCTGCATCTGCGCCATTCTGTCACCCTGCCGAGCTGGAGTGCCGCCCTGAAAATGAAAATGGGTGGAGCAAGAACACCATTGTTCAGAATCCAGATCGCCATTGTTCATACTCGAATGGTTCAGATCAGAAAATGAAGAGCAACTTGGAACATGTTTTGATGAAATGATCAGCAACTACATACATACATACAATACAATATGTATATATATATATATATACATGGTTTCTTTGTTACTGTTGTTGTTATGATCTCAGTCAGCATTTCCTAAGTTTACACCTACCCTACCATGAACAACACCTACCCTACCATGAACAGAAGACCAACTAGATGTGAACTTGCATTTCAGTGATGACTTGTGGAGGATGATGATTGAGTTGAGACTGACAAAATGAACAGTAGCATGATTAGGCGGCGCTGACAGTCAGAGCTGAGGCTAGTCATTGTGGCCGTCTTCTTCAACTAATCAACCGCTGTACCTACCAACTGAAAAACAGGTCCCAACTAACCGTCGAATCTCGGCTCCAACTTTGGATCAGTCAGTTTCTCCCGTCGCCGCATAAACCCTGATTAACAACGGCAGAGCAGGTAGCTAGCTATTGCCAACTCCATCTAACAGCCTATAGTATGTGGTAGGCCTGCCTAGGCCTGAGGTGATGATGATGAGGAGAATCGCATCAGCAGCAGCTGGTGGAACAAGTGGACAAAGATCGCATGTGGCTGTCACAAGACAGATGATGGATGGATGCATCATTGAGAAATGCAGATGCAAGCCAAGGTTAGTGCTATGAAATAGTATGATAATCGCAGTCGGTACAGCCTAACCACGAGGTTAGGCTCCAAAAAGGTTCAGAAGATAATTGCAGATTGACTGCCCAAATCTTTAATCTGAATTGAATTCCATTGCATATTTGACTGAAGGTCATCAGTAAAAACTAATAAAAAGATAA
Organism: Hyparrhenia diplandra; assembly: GCA_015847255.1. NCBI lineage: Eukaryota > Viridiplantae > Streptophyta > Magnoliopsida > Poales > Poaceae > Hyparrhenia > Hyparrhenia diplandra. The sequence continues at coordinate 65,010 of JADLZK010011070.1, forward strand.
GATATGTAGAGACAGTGAAGAAAACAGAGTATGACCCATCACCTGATTCTGAAAATGTGCAAGCTTTCAAACCTCACTCATAACAACATATTTGTAACTTTTTAGGAACGTGTAAATTAGTTTATACAGAAATTGCACTAGTACGGAGATTGGAACTTACCCCCACAGTGCCGCCATTGCTCATGGCATCAGAGAACCAGTGGCCATGATCATGGCCATTGTGCCAGCTCCTCTCTCCATCATCCTTGAAATCCTTGATCTTCCTCCTCGACAGCTTGGACAGCTGCAGCAAAGAAAATCAAGAAACAGAAGATTCAGAGCAGGAGCCAACGGCACATGCAGCACGACACGGCGAGAGCGGCGCGCGCTCACCACCTCGACCGACGCGCTGCGCCGGTGATCCGAGGAGCTCAGGATCCGGCGCTTGGCGGCCGCGTCGTCGTCCTCCCACCGAACCTCCTCGAAGGCGCCATTGCCGTGCTGCTGCCAGAGCGCGCTGACGAGCTTCCTGGCCGACGACGCCGCGGACCGCGTCTCGACGTCGCCGCCGTGCCGGCAACGCCGGTTCCAGGACGGCTCCGACATCCTTTTGCTGTTAGGGCGCGGCGACGCGGCTCCGAGGCTCCGGCCGATCAGGCGCACGCTGCGCTTCGCCTGCAGCACACACCTGCTGCTGCTCCTCCTCCTCCTCCTCTGGTGGTGGCGGTGGTGGTCAGAGGCCGACGATGGCGAGACGGCGCAGCGCTTGCGGATCTTGGTGGCATACTTCTCTGCTCAGACCAGCGGCCTCCTTGAGCATCGCAGTCCTGGATTCAGGTAGCAGCCGGTAAAGATGACCACCTTGTTGCCTTGGCCATGACCATGACAAACAAAAACATGGCTTGTTACATGCTACAAATTCACAAGAAACAAGGCGATGGAAATGCTTGCACATCTATCTATCTATCACAGGTGAGAATCCACCTGAATGAATACTGCTCCTATCAAAGGATGCGGGGCTAATCATCATGTGCTCGGATTTGCCTCGGGATTTGGGCGTCAACAGCGACAGCATCCGCCCTGGCAGCTCGGATCAACTGATGATGACATGAAAGCGCCTCAAAGGAAAAGGGAGGAGATAGTCGAAAGGGCAGTGAGTCAGATGATGAGATGCGGAAGCAGCAGCTTTGTTTCTTGGAAGGAATAGAAGAAGCGTGCCAAAGGAAAGAAAGATGGAGGATCTCACCATCTCTCTTCCTCCTTGGAACAGGGTAAAGCTACTACCAGCAAATAATCAGAGAAAAAAAAAAATCAGAGATACAGTAGTCCTCTACCAGAGCAAAACAAAATACAATTAGGATTTTTGGGTACTCTAAGCAAAGAAGGCGTACTCCAGCAAAAGATAACATGCAGTACAAGAGGAGTACCAACAAAGTAAAGATACGGTACTCAGATGAGATGACAGCAGGACCACAACAGGTTCAAACTGTCAAAAATATAAAACATCCAAGAAAAAAGACCTGGTCCTAGAAAGCCGCGTGGACCTCTGTGGCAGTGGCAGACGCCGATCGAAGAGAAATACAAGTATGATGAAAGTGAATCTGAAAGAACTGCAGCGCAGTAGGCGCCCAAGAACACAAAAAGAAACCACCTTCTTCCAAGCTAGACAAGGATATAACTATACTATACAGGGTAACGAATGAAGTGCTATGCGTAGACTGTAGAAAGGACAGGTCGATCGGAATTGTACCCATGCAATGCAAAGAGGTGGTGCTGGCAATATAATAGCGCGATCGATGGATGGATCGTTCTCCTGGTTACAGTGGTATCAGCTCAAGTCTTCTTGTGTGGCAACGAACACGAGGAGCCTAGCTTGCAACTGGCTTGGCATCTGCAGGTGTCTGTGTTTTTGCGCACGAGCAATGGCGCTAGAGCTGAGCGAGCAAGGACGGTGGACGGACGGAGGAAGGAGACACCGGGTGCGTGGTTGTGTGTACTGTATGTATATCATGGGCATCATGGCCTTGGGTTGGCGGCATGCAGATTGGGAGCAGCAGCAGGCATGAGCTGTCTGGCTGTTGCATATGATTGGGGATTCGAATGGCCCCCTGCTTCTTGTCTGACCGAGGTGGTTCCGTTCCGGTTCAGCCATTCAGTCCAACCAGAAGATGAGGAGGAGTACAGAGTACTCCATTATCAGGGGCCATTGTTGCAGAGAGGTTTTGGCTTTGGCCTTTGGGGAGATTAACGTGAGATTAGAGTGGCCAGGCTGACTGGTGCATGAACTAATCCAATCAAGTTTAGGTGTGTATGAAGGGCAGATGCTACAAGCAAGAAACAGAGGGCATGCAATGCAAGCTGTCCATTGTTTGGAGGCTGTTATCATTAGGCATGCCGCGTGCGTATGTCCAAAATATGCCACAACTCATTTTTTTTTTTTTGGAATGAACAGAACTCGTTGGACTAAAACCATGATTGGTTTCATTGAATTCTATTTGCCGTTTCCATAACGATGGTGGATTTGGGAATCGAAAGGGACAATCACACCTTGACAAACACAGGAGGATGTCAGTCAGCTTAATGATAAAGATTACCGTGGATCGATCGAAACGTAGTGTTAGTGCTCCTAGGTACGTGGCGTGCAGTCAGTTGAGTCCCCGACAGTAGGTAGCAGCTGCGTTAATCTTCAGTCGTCGGCAGGCCATGGACCGGCCGGCTAGACTAGCTGCATTGCACTGCACATGGGGATGCGGCCGGCGGAGCAAGAGATCTTGCTCTTGCTCTTGCTTTTAGAGTAGTAGGTGGAAGTCCATGTGCATGTGCTCCCTGATCTCAAGGCCAAAGAGGGACGACATGCTCCTGCATCCACCGATCGATTCGATCGAGGCCAGGCCGAGAAGTAGAGCACGAGTCGTCCGGATCTCACGCGCGCGGTCGTGCCCGCCCGCACGGCACGGCGACGTGAGGGTCGCGGTGACCGCGCGCGCACGTCGCCGCCCTCGCCCGGGACCATTCGCGGTCGGTGACTGCCCATCTGCTCGGGGGGGGTGGTGTTTCGTCGATCCATTTGTTTCTGCTGCTACTGTTGGGATCGTGGAAGCATGATGATAGCTGCAGATCCGGATGGTAGGAGGAGATCTACTGATAGGAATAGGATTATGGGCAAGCATGCACTCACTGTGCAGTTACTCTGTCTTGGGTTATCACAAATGGGCTCTGGCTAAGCCATCTTCGGTACGATGGAAAGGCCGGGCCGGGCCGGGCCTCCTTAGATCATTTATTCCCGCCACAGGAACGGGGATGGATTAGGTCCACACGCCACACCAACGCTGTCGCACAGCCCATCATGCACGCACGCGGGCGTCCTCCTGTCATTTTTGGTGCAATGTAAATAAACGTTTTCATTCAGATTGCAAGTGTGCCCAAGTGCGTCAAAGGTAACATAATCAGAGAAACAAACTCATAACCACCCTTCGCGGACACAAGAGAGTATATAAATGGTCCAAAAAATAATATATATTATAGGAATTACATAATATATCATTTACCGTTACCTCAGACCCAAACCCAAGTTCAGGGGTGTCACATCGAGTGTCACGTGAGGTGTCACATCGGGTATACAGGTACTAATAAAAAGCAAATTACAGAACTCTGGTAAATCCGGGTATACAGATACTAATAAAAAAGCAAATTACAGAACTCTGGTAAATCACGAGATGAATTTATGAAGCCTGATTAATCAGTCGTTAACACATATTTACTGTACCACCACATTGTCATATCATAGACTAGATAGGGTTAATAGATTCGTCTCGCAAATTAGTTTCAATATGTGTATTTAGTTTTGTAAATAGTTTATTTTAATCTTCTATATTTCTACAATGTGATAGGAGCTATATTTACAACTTTATGCATATGCCCAAACATTCCAAGCGGTAGGGGCTAAACCTTTTTTTTTTTTTTTTTTTTTTTTGACAACAGTAGGGGCTAAACTTTAGTAGTGGAAAACACAAACAACCCCCTTGCAATTTCTTCAAACCGGAACCTATCTATCCGTCTATACATACATGTAATGACGCCTGACCAGTACACTGAGTTTCAAGGGCCTTCACTATTCATGCCCTACAGTTAGCACATATAATTATGAGCTTTGCTATGGTAATCTAAATAAGTGTGAGACGTTCACTTAACCAAATCTGACGGTTATAATCATCTAGGAGGTAATATGTATTTATTTAAATTTTAATATTGTAAAGTAGGATAAATAAGGAAAGTTCGGATATAAAGATCTTTTTTTAATAAAAAAAGGTGTCATGATCCAAAATTGGGCCAGCCCGAGAGTGGCTAATTGGGCCAAACGCGACGACCGCCGCCCGAGGGGAGGGGCGGGGCGCACGTGGCCTTGAGGGGAGCCGGCCCCCGCCGCCGCTTTCCCTCTCCCCGTCACGACTCGAGTTTGCTTCGCCTTCAAGTTAGGATTATCTTAGGTAATTTTTGGCGTGCAAGAGGCTATCTCATCTATAAGGGAGACCCTTATTAGGAAATAATAAAATAGGAATTGCTTGTAAAAGGTATTCGGTCGTATAAGGAAACCTTATAGAGATTGCTTAGATTACAAGTCCCACTAGTCGGGCTATATAAACAAGAGGCATGTAATCTCTAGGGGACAAGCAAGAAAATAAAAATATATCTTCGCCTTCGGCTCCGTGCCGCCGCGCCGCCGCCTCCGCGCCCTTCAAGGCGCCCGCCCGCCCGCGCGCCCGCTTCCAAGGCCGGCGCGGCCGCCGCCCACGCCACCGCCGTCGTCATCCCCTTCCTCCTCCTCTCCTCCCAATTTCCCAATTCAAGTGTCAATTCCGGCCCAATCTAGCGGAATCGGACGGCTGGTATCCGGAGACCGGGGCGATTCCCACCACCCATGGCTTCGAGATGACGGAGTTCACCGCTGGCCCTGAAGGCGCTCCTCGGCGACAAGCGCGCTCGGATCACCCGGCGCCGCCGACATCGAGACTTCGCCACGCCGGATGGAGTACGTCTACATCACGTCGAGGACCCCCGCGACGCACGACGACACGCGGAGGACAGCCCGGCGGGTCGCCGCCGCCGGCACGCAGGGCGGCCGCCTACGCCGGCCGCCGCCCCCCTCCGCCGCGGATCCCCGTCGGCGGCTCGACCCCGCTATCCTCCGGCGGGAGGAAGATGATGGCGTTCTTCGGTGATGCTCCGGCCGTCATCGACGTCACCCTCAACGATAACCGAAGACCGGCTGCCCTCTCCTCCCCAGATCGCACCGCAGAACCGTGCGGGACGCCCCGGCAGAGATGGTGCCAATCGCGGCGCCCCTACCCCTACCTAGCGGGCACACGCGCGGCGACCGCGCCACGCCGCGCGGCGCTCGGCCCATGGTGCCACCAGCGGCATCACATCCCCTCGCTACACCACGCAGCGTCGCAAGTCCAGGAGTACGACGGCACCGAGCGACCCGACCTCCGGCTTCGCAAGTCGGAACTCTTATTCGGCTTAACTTGGAGATTGCCCGGCGACACGTGAGTTACGCCGCTTTCCACCTTGTTAGTATTGCTGCGATGCGGTTCATGGATCCGTCCAAGAAGAACTCTCCCGTCGAGTGGGGCGAGTTCACTCACCGCCCACGCCATCACGGACCACCCACCTACCTCGACACTTCAGGCGGCTGGCGCGCCGCCCTCCCGAGGGAGGCAAGCTGAGCGACTACATCGACGCCTTTGAGAACTATGCACTACGCATGGAACTCGAGGGACGGCGCCACCGTGTCGGACTCTTTATGGAAGGCCTACAGAGACGCTTCGCAACACGCTCGAATGGTTCGAGCCTCGTTCGTTGGAGGAGGCAATCGACCTTGCCCGCCGCTACAACGATGACGAGCCGGACAACGCTAACGAGGACGGCGGGCACCGGCACCACAACGGCCGACCGCCGCCAAGCACATCCAGGTGGCCTCGGCGGCGACATAGCGGCTGCCTTGTGTGACCGCATGCGGGACAGCAACGTCTTCTTTGTTGCCATGGACGACATCGAGGGGCCGGCGGCAAGCGACATGATCATTGAGCTGCAATTGGGCACAACTACCAACAAGGAGCTGGGATCATCTCCAACGCCATCGATTTGGGATCAAGCGCTCCAGTGGAGTCTCCGCCACGGCATCGTGAGGTACTTTCACCGCTACTACATCCCCTTTGCCCCTTGAGCTTCTCGGGACTTCTGGCGGGGAGAACGTTCCACCGCATGGCGTAGCGATGGGCTTCCACCTCCCCAATCGCCCTCGGGAGGATCGGGGCGTTCCCGGCAGCGTCCTTCTTCTCGGGCACGCCCGACGAGCGGATCGAGGGTGCCACCGTCCTCCTCTTCGACAACAACGGCGGCGTCTTCTTCCGCATCGACAACATCACGGTTGGCGCCCGTGAACAAAGGAGAGGCAATTTGGGACCCCCGTCGGCACGCCCGGCCCGATCTCCTCTACGTTGCCTCCTCGACTTCACCTCGTCGCCGCCTACGTCACCGATACGTCTCATCGCAGGGCAACTCCATGCAAAGGTGACAAGTCGCCGGCGACTTACACCTACACGTCTCCACCCCCGACTCGCCCGGATGCTCGATCGGGCACCCTCGACGCGCCTCCGTCATGCGTCGTGCGTGGGGCGGAGCGTTTCGTGCAGCCCCGGCCCGAGCTTCAAGTTCAGCATCTACTTGGCGATTTCCACCTCGACTTCTCCTTCTCCAACACGGACTCCAAAGATCCGCAACGGCGACAACGACAAGTACGGCCCTCTCATCCTCTACTTCAGACTGGAATTGCCACTTCCCGATCGGCGTGCCTTTTCGCCACCACGGTGGGTTGGGCGGCACGATGGGCCAGCGCCGCCTCGTCGAGCGGTGGGGAAATGTCATGATCGCAGTGGGCCAACACGAGAGTGGCTAATTGGGCCAAACGCGACGACCGCCGCCCGGGGGAGGGGGGCGCGCAGCGGGGGAGCCGGCCCCCGCCGGCTGCTTTCCCTCTCTCGTACGACTCGAGTTTTGCTTCGCCTTCAAGTTAGGATTATCTTAGGTAATTTTTTGGCGTGCAAGAGGCTATTTCATCTATAAGGGAGACCTTATTAGGAAATAATAAAATAGGAATTGCTTGTAAAAGGTATTTCGGTCGTATAAGGAAACCTTATAGAGATTGCTTAGATTACAAGTCCCACTAGTCGGGCTATATAAGCAAGAGGCATGTAATCTCTAGGGACAAGCAAGAAAATAAAATATATCTTCGCCTTCGGCTCGATTACGCCGCCGCCGCCGCGCCTCATCTGCATGGGCGCCGCCCCCGCCCCTACCGCCCGCGCCCAAGGCCGGCGCGGCCGCCGCCGCCACGCCACCGCCGCCGTCGTCATCCCCTTCCTCCTCCTCTCCTCCCATTTCCCAATTCAAGTGTCAATTCGGCCCAATCTAGCCGGAATCGACAAAAAGTGTATTGTTGCTTTGGTTTGCATAGAGACCTTCACATTGGTGGCTGTAGCGCCCACTTTGATGTCTTGTTTTTTTTAGCAACGTGGTTGGATTGATTGGAGCTATATAGTTAGTTACTTGTGGCGGTTGTTTGTGTGCCGACTTGGCGTCTTCGGTGTAGGACAATGTCGACCATATGACACAAGCGAAAAAACGATACCACGACAGCTATGCAACTTTGCATTAGCCTGTAATGACTTATCTTGCATGACAATGGCTTGCTCGGTGTGGGAAGTCGCTTTCAATGGTAGCATAAGTAGTGTTGACATTGTGTTGTACCGATAATTATGTCATTCGGTGATGTCAATGGGTTGATTGTGGAGTGATGCCATTTGAGCACTTTCTTCCATGGGATGGTGGTGTGGTTTGGTGGTGCATTTTTGTTGTTTTGTATCGTGTTAATGTCTCAATCCAACTCATTGGTTCAAGCTTTGTTTTTTTATTAGTTAGTGGACTCATGTTGCTTTGTGTTGTATTTCGGTTAATTTATCTTTATTATGGTTTTATCTTCTTTTTAACTAGATGGATTCCCCGGCGTTGCCTTGGGTATGAAAGAGAATTCTATTAGTTACAATGGGTGTGTTTAGAGCCCAAAATTCGGGCCTGAAAAAAAATTAGGGCCAAATTTTGGACTGAAAATCTTGTTCGAATCGAAAAATACCGTAGCACGCGTTTTGTTTGTTTGTGGTAAATATTATCCTATCATGGCGTAACTAAGCTCAAAAGAATCGTCTCATAGTGTACATCTAAAGCGTGCAATTAGTTTTTTTGTTTACCTAAATTTCGTGCTCAGGGCATACGTCTTTGGGTGCATTTAGTGTATCTATGTGATGGGATGTGATGGGAATGCGAGAAAATTTTGGAGGGAAGTTGGGGCTCTAAACACACCCAATATTACTAACACCGTCATATTCTTTTTAATATTCTTTTTTCCCTTTTATTATTTTTCTTTTTATTTTCTTTTTTTCTCTATACCAACAGGTCCCACTTATAATTTTAACAAAATATATCCATGTGAGATCTTATTTTAAAGGATTTATTAAAATAAATTTAATGGTGTAATTAAAATTTGATTTATTTTTTTTGTTCATGAGTTATAACCTTTTGTATGCCCGTAGACCTATGAGGTATGTTGATGGCGTGGCGTAAGGAAGGGGTTAGTGGGCTAGTGAGGTGGCATGCTAGTAGTGTGTTAGTGGGATGGTGAGGTGGCGTGTTTGCATGTCGAGAGAATTAACTAGTGGGGTTCCAAACATTAGTTTTATAGATATAATCATCAACACTTCTATTTGATTCATTAAAAAAACAAAATGCTTCATACATTATAGTTGGCTGTCAATACCCATTTCCTTATGCCCCTCAAGAGAAATTATAAATCCCTAGTTCATGTACCACTTAAGATCAACCCTAGTACATTTAGAGTAGGAGAAATTGAGAGGACACGGGTCCCTTCTTGCTCAAGGTAGTATCGCGGGCGTATGCCGTCTTCCACCTTCCTTTTACTTCTTCCCCGGATCTTGTCATTCAGAACCGTTTCTCCCAAACCCCAACACCGGTTTGATTCTCGATTCGACCGCTCCCAATCGATCCTTTTTTTTGTCGATTATGTCATTTGGGAGTGGTACGCCCACCGCTCTTCCTCGTCGGTCAGGTGGGCCGACACATCCTCTTCTCAAGCTGCGGGCGGCGGCACACCGCCCTCCACCGCCCTCTGCTGCCCACGCGCCTATCCCCGAACTTCGTCTAGATCTCGTCGCGTGCGGCGGAGTTATGTTGTGCGAGGTATCTCGGTTCCCCCTTTAACTTTCCTCATCCCAGTTCTCCGGTTCCTTTTGCCGTTTCCAACCATGAGCAGCGGAGACCCCCATGCTTCGGTTCCCCATCAATGGAAAATGTTCCACGATCCACCTCCACCGCCGCCTTCACCTCATCCAAACTCCACCATGCCTCCTCCGCGCCGCATGTCCATGTGCCCATCTCCGCCCCGCGGCAAACTAGTCGCCCCTTGATTCGTTCTCACCACATAACCCAAGTGGTGCCCACCACGCAAGCGCCGTCACAAGATAACGCCGAGCTCATCAGTCATTTGGAAGCACTCAGTGTCGCCCGATGGTGAAATCCCGGTACCGGCCAAGATCCGCCCAACTTGTTGCTCATGGTTCTTGACCCACTTAGGATCGGGTCCTCCTATTCGACTTGCAGCGGTCGGAGGTGATCTCACGTGAGCACTGGAGAGGAAGTGTGCGTCGTATTGATGAGGTAAGCGCCAACTTATTTGTTGCTGAATTTGGTAATCATGCGGATATGATGTCAGTAATCACTCGGCAACCTTGGACAGTTAGCGCTCATAATTTGCTTATAGAAAGATATGTGCACGGTAGAAGAGATGATGATTATCCTTTTCGGTTTATGGAAGCCTATGTTAGTTTTTATGGTATTCCAAGGTTTTTAAGAACCTTTGAAAGAATTGATGCAATTGTTCGGGTTTTTTAGGTTATTTTTTTTGGATTAGACCGGATGCTAGAAAAATTAAGATAGATAGAGATTTCATGAAAGTCAAAGTCAAAATTTGGATGTCACCGGGCCTCTTTGTGGATAAACCGATTATAGAAATCCTGAACTTGGCAACCTTTGATGGTTTATTTTCATTATGACAAGATCAAGCGTATCACGTACTTTTCGTCTTTGCCTATTTTCATAATGCGGTGCAATGCCCTGTTAGAACCGAAAGAATTCTAAGCGAAATTGATGAAGATCCGGGTTTTGGATTTTATGGTGAATGGATGACTCAAGATGTCCGCCATCCCTCCGAAGAAATTCAGAATAAGTTGAATCATTTTGAGGGTGTATTTGAAACTCCTTCGCAAGCTCGAATGACTTGAGGCAAATATTTGGGAATCGGATGACCCCGAAAGCTAATTGCAAGAACAACTACCGGGAATCTTGTTATGGAGGAGGTCCCAACTCGAAGAATCATTGAAAGCTCTTCGAGGCCGGTCAAGTCGGCAGAGGAATCGGGGAAAATGATATGGTGATTGATGCTCCAAGCGGCGGGATCTCAATGCAATTCGAGCCCAACAAAACTCATCGGTGGTCGGGGCTGAAGTACATTTGCGACAGATCATCAAGCAAATGCTCAGGTGGAAAGTCCATCCCCTGCAACTACTATACCGAGGGTCACCATCAGTCAGCCGATTAATGCAAACACTCAAAGCAAATCCCAAGGGCTATGGTAACCATTCAATTTGAGTCGGACTCAAATGCAATTCGGTACACACGGTGATCTGACTACGATCTAGTCGCCGTAGTACATGAACCCTTCTACTATTTAGATCTCAAATCTTGATGACATAGATGAAGAAGGCGATCGGGATCTTACATTATGCCCGGTGTGTAAGGAAGGGATCTTTGAGAATTGACATCATTCTTTGGCTTAATCTGTGGTCATTTATTTCACAGATCATGTATTGAACCGTGGCTTCAAATTAGGCATACTTGCCTTTTTGTTTGCCGAAGGATGCTACCTGCGATTACAGAGATGGACTTCAACTAGTGCAATTGCGGTATCCAGTTGCCTCCCAGGACAGGTCATCCCAAAACCAGCAAGCTGATTCCCAGATGCAAGCTCATAATCAGGGGTCTCGTGGGGTCATTCTAACCGGGGGCAAAATATTGATAATGAAGGGCAAGATGGTCAATCTACACCCTAGATTTCCCGCAGAGACATCGAGCTGCCGGTGGCGAAGCGGAAGGGACCCACATGGTAGTGGACACCACCAAGGGCAGAATCGTCGACTCTCTAGAGAGGAGAAGGGCAAAAATGTGATTGAGGAAGGAACCTCAAATATAAATGAAGAACTAGAAAGACGGAATGAAGACAGGCAGCATGCCCTATTGTTTCAGCAAGCAAACCCTCTCCAGCTTTCCCAGCTCAGGGCTCATGCCATCCTTGCTAGCTTGGCCTCCAATGATTCTACTGGTGCTTCAGCAGATTTTAATACTCTTTTGGAGATGCTGGCCACTTACAACTCTCTGCTCCCATCCACCCATCACCCTTCGCCACCTACCACCTACCTCCCTCCACCACCTTCCACTGCAATTCCCCCGCCCGCCGGCCCGCCGCCTCCATCGCCGCTCGCACCACCCGGGCTTCCCGCCCCCGTTGTACCTCCAATCCACCCCCACGCCACCGCATCGCAGATCTGTCCCCGGGCTCGAAACTCGCACCCCGATACTCCTACTCCCCATCACTTTCGGCGGTCATGGCGGGACGAGAACCGCCCATCGCTACCCGCGCGAGAACCCAAGCGAATCCGGCAACTCCTAGAGCTTCCGGCCTCAACCGACCTCAGACTCCCCTTCGCACTCTGCCACGGGTCTGGGGTGTCTCGAAGAAGTCTTGGCCCGCCTCCGTGCCGAGCCATGGCGGCCGCCCGACTATGCAGCGAAGACGAGGTGAAGGAGGACATATCAGTGATGTCGGCATCCCCCTGTCTCCGCTTGGAAGAGGAGCGTTCTGCGGAGGCGAAGGATCCCGGGTTGGGGGAGCGAGATCCCAAGATCACGAGAGGCTGCCCTTAGCGATGAACTCCAAGATTACGAAGTTGAAGCGGCTCGCTCAAGCTCGATCCACCTTTCGAGGACCCTCTTCCCCCACCGGCGCACCCACCTCCTCGGCTCGGGAGGTACCACCCCACCGAGCATCAAGTCATCAACATGGAGGAGATCCGGATGGCAGATCCACCGGCAGATCCGGAGAGCGAGTTCGGAGGCGCGACCGAGAGGTCGTCGTCGGCCTGGTCGGTGGGACTCTGGGAGCCCAAGCCGTGGAGATATCATCACCTCTACTGGGGGAATGGTTGCGGATGGGGAACAAGATCGAAGCTTCGAGGATTTCAGCGCTTGACTTTCTCGGACCTCCTTGGCTATTCTAGGGGCTACAATCCTAGGAGCATTGTGGAGTAGGTATTGGTCTCGGACGGGGAGGGAGTGGCTCGGGGAATTCAGCCCCGGCAAGTCCGGCCCGGCTTCTCCGGACATGGGCGGGGGTCGGGGCAACTGCGGCAAAGGCGTGGCGCGGTTTATGGCACCGAATCAAGGTCAGTGCAACCTCAATGGGGTTCATGTGGGTGATAGTGTACACCATCAGCACCAAGACCTCCGGGCCAATGATCTTCCTCAAGTTCCACGCAATCCTACTAGTGAAGCTGGGGCTCTATCTCGTCAACCGTTGGAGCGGCACCATTGGCGATCTCGCCGAAGCTCGGCGTCGGCTCACGGGGCGCCCGGGCGCCATGACACACCTCGCATGGGCGTAGAGGCTCGGGAGGGAGCCTCCGCGGTTTGACGATGACTCATCTCTCCCGCCTACTAGTATCTACTAAAGCTCGGGTATGTTACATATCGAAACTTCGCAATTCTACTATTTACGCTAATGCTATTAAAAATCACTTCAACCTTAATAATGCTTTTGTTGTTCCTTCGTGTGGCCAATCGGGTGGCCGGTGGTTATTATGGATGACGAAGTTGACATAGCTGTCATCGACCATCATCATCACTACATTTTGGCACTTTGTACAAATAGAGCCACCAACCATCAGTATGGACTAGTGTGTGTTTATGGAGATCCCCACCATCGTTTGTCTAGCTTTATATGGGATAATGTCTTGAACTTTATCGAACTTCATCCTAGTATGCCTATGTTGTGTATGGGGACATGAATGATATCATGCATGAGGCGAAAAACTAGGACCTACTAATGCTGATCTTGCGCGTATTTCTGAGTTTCGTGCGTATGTGAGTCAATGTGGGTTGTTTGATCTTGGCTTTAATGGTCCGCTTACACCTGGACTAATAAGAGTTTTCGTCTATCCCTACTTATGAGCGTCTAGATAGATTTCTTGCTAATCTGAATGGTGCATGATGTTTCCAAATTTCTGCTGTGTTTCACTTGCCGATGATGTATAGTGACCATGCACCTATTATTGTCATGCTTAATTCTCAACAGCGTAGGGCTAGTAAACCTTTCTGTTTTGAGAATTGGTGGTTAATGGACAGTGATTATCATGAGGTCGCTATTAATAGTTGGTCACGCTCTACTAACCGTGATTTCCCTAACAAAACGAGATATTTAGCTGCAGATCTAAAGAAATGGGCGAGGAAGAAACCCAACAACAAATATCTCTTAGAGAATATAGAAGCCCAAATGCTTGAACAACAAAACCTAGATCCCAACCAGCCAGGACTTCGATTTGCAAAGCGCCCTACACAATCAGCACGGGATCTTCTCACGAAGGAGGAGAAGTATCATTTATAAAGAGCAAAGAAAAATTGGGCTAAAGGCGGTGATAGAAACACGGCCTTTTTCTACAAAGCTATAGTGAAACGGAATAGGAAAAATAGGATAGCCTACCTTACCAATCCCGATGGAACCACTTCTACAACCCAAAATCAATTAGCTCATACTCTCATTACCTATTTCCAAAACCTCTTTACCACCCAACTTCCCACTCCTACATCCCAGAACTCAACCTCTGATCATCTAGATATCTCCCACCACTCCCAACCGAATCCTACCACTCAACACCTTATTGAGGAGGATGCAGCAAAGCAGGAATGATGAGTTCGGTACACATACTCTACTCCTACAATGCGGAAATACACAATATCATAAAGAAGATGAGAAGCAATGCAGCTCCAGGTCCAGATGGATTCAATGCAGGATTTTACAAGGCGGCTTGGGATTGGGCTAAAGAGGACATCTATAAAGTGGTAACTGATTTTTATAATCATGCTTACATTCCAAACTCTATTAATAGGACCTATATCACTCTTATCCCCAAAATTACACAACCTACAACGCCAAAAGACTTTCGTCCTATTAGTTTATGCAATGTTATTTATAAGGTTTTATCCAAATCTTTAGCTAATCGTCTCAAACGACATCTGCCCGGTACATTGATCGGGCTCAATCGCCTTTGTGGCTCACCAGGCACATTTCTTCAAACATCATTATTACGCAAGAGATTATCCACTCGTTTAATTTGCGTTCTTGGAAAAACCATGCTTTTCTTCTTAAAATAGATCTAGCCAAGGCCTTCGACAGGGCTGGAGTGGGACTTCATCAAACAAGCTCTCTGCAGGGGTAGGACTCCAAGAAAGTTTCATTAACCTTATACATCTTTGTATTTCTTCTCCGCAGTTTGCTGTCTTGATAAATGATGAACCAACAGAATTTTTTGAATCAACCAGGGGCCTTCGCCAAGGTTGTCCTCTATCGCCATATTTATTTGTTATTGCTATTAATGAATTGTCAATAAGGTTCTGGGGATCACCTATCTCAAAACAACCTGCATGGAGTCAGCCTAGATCCAGGTGCGCCTCCAATACATTCGCTAATGTTTGCAGATGACCTTATTCTTTGTGGAAGGGCGACGGTACAAGAGCTACTAAAAACAACACTATACAACTTCTGCAACAATTCAGGTCGGACTCGAATCTTCAAAAATCTTCTATATATTTTAGCAAAAATGTTCCTATCAATATCAGGGATCGTATCAAGGATATCTTTCCGGTTCAAGACCTTCAACCAAACACAATGCATTTAGGCCATCCGATGATTTTTTCTCACCATGACAAGAATAAAGCATATGAGTTCATTTATGGCAAATTTATGGCTAAGTTTGGTACTATTAAAGCTAACAAACTCAACCATGCAGGTAGGCTTCAATATATCAAATCGGTTCTAGCTTTAATTCCTATCTATTACATGTCTCTGAGGGTTGTTCTCTAAAACTTTTATAGAAAAAATTAATACTATTATTAGAAGATTTTGGTGGGCAGGTGTCCAAGAGGAGCAAGATACATCGCCAATTCAATACAGGTCCCTTAAGGACATGTGCAGGCCAAAGGATCAAGGAGGACTTGGGCTGAGGGACATGGAAACCATAAATAAAAGCCTCATCATCCACTCTGCATGGAATGTGGTAACTGCAAAGAACCCTTTCCTTTCGGCTATTCTAAAAGCTAAGTATTATCCTTATAACTCCTTTTGGACTGCTCCAACCAATACGGCTCGTTCTATCTTTTGGTCTTCTATTTTGCAAATTAAACCTCACCTGCACGCCAACTCCACCATGCAAATTCATGCAGGGAACTCCTCCATTTGGTCTACTCCTTGGTCGTCTATTTGGGAGGAAATGCATGACCACATCAACCTCCCTGTAATAACCAACCCTTTACCTTCAAAAGTGGCTGACCTTTGGTTGCCAAATTCCCAAGAATGGAACCACAACCTTTTAACAGAAACCTTTTCTGAGGAGGCAGTACAAGTCATTCAATCTACTCCTACTGTTCCCTCTATGGATAGGGACATCTTGCGATGGTCCCCGGCTGCTAATGGTAGTTGCACTACTAAAGGGGTGTACACTCACCTTGCTGCCCAAAACAATAGTAGCCTTCCTATTCATGGGTCAAGAAGCATTACTCCAGAGGCTAATAGTATCCTTCAAAAGGTTTGGAGGTCTAAATCCATTCCTCCTGTGTTGAAGACTTTTGCCTGGCGTTTAATTAGAAGAGCCCTGGCGACAGGGGATCGTGCTGGTAGGTATTCTGTCCATATTGATCAGCATTATTCTTACTGTGGAGCCATTGAAGATGATAACCATCTCTTCTTCAAGTGTGTGCTCCCTTCCCAGGTTTGGGCTACAGCTGATCCTCCTATTAACACTAATCTCATTAATCACTCAGAGGATTGAGTTCAAAATAGTTTACCTTTACTGCTAACGCCTAACCCCTTTGATAATGTTCTTTTCAAATTTCTATTTATAATGTGGTACATCTGGAAAGCAAGAAATGACAACAGGTTTCAGAGGAAGAGCTGGACCCCTTTTCAAGTTCATCAAGCAGCCCAGGCTCACATGAACACCTACTTGCAGGAGGATTCAAATGAAGCAACTACAATGCTGCCTCCTAATCAAGGTAACATTTCTAGTTTTGCAGATACACAAATCATGGAGAACAGGGATCGGCAGGAACACAATTTGGGAACTTCTCTGGGGACTAATATAACTGAGAGGGAGTTCCACCGGTCTAATCAAACCTCAGGATCACAATTTTCTCATGTGCAGCCAAGCGACAGATACCTAGTTCATACCCCCACAGCTGAACAGGGTCCAAGATGCTATGCGGATGCTGCAATGTTTTCTGTGCAGGTACCACAACATGAAGGTATTGCAGGTCTAGGTATCTTCCTTGTTGACACCACGGCCCAGACGTCGATCAGCTTCTTCATTAAAGCAGGGCTAAGAGGCTCAAGTTCAATCTTCATGGCGGAGACGGTGGCAATGCAACTTGCCACCACCCTGATTGCAAGAATGGGAGCACCGGCTACCAACTTTTTTTCAGATAACTTGCAGCTGGTGAAGTTCATCAATGAAGACAACCAGGTCAACCCACCAGACTGGAGATCAAAACCGCACACACATATGCTTAATACCATGATTCAGGCCACTGAATCCTCCATTCGTAGAATCAATAGAGCAAACAACCTCATGGCGGATTCTTTGGCTAAACAGGCTCTAGGTGCTATGGTGGCTAATGATGTTGCTTTATCTGTTTTGTGTGTTAATTCAGCACACACCCATGCATGCCCACTGTTAGAGGCCATGCAAAATGTAACTATAAACAATGTAGTTCTCCTAGCAGCTTCTTGCTGCTAAGCAATATATTTATGGTTCTTGTCAAAAAAAAACCCTAGTACATTGATTTTACATTATATTTGTATACTCATTACTCATTAGGCCTTCCGCATAGTGGTGTGTGAGTGATGCTAAGTAGATAGAGTGTCTGGGCATCACTCCCAACACTGCAGGTAGCGGTGAATCTTCATGCATCGGTGTCTCAATTGTAAAATATAATTATTCATTGTAGCAAAGGAATTGTTAAATAATGGTGCGGCGAATGAATCAGATGAAGGGAGGGAGACACATGTTATTCGATTTGGATCCCGGCGATGTCAAATGGCATCAGTGCCAAAAATTTTTTTTTTCACAATGTAGCATTGGGCAAGATGCTGTACTCCATCCTATACTTAGGGCCCACCTTTTTTTTTGGTAAGGAAAAAAGTCCACTTTCCCTCCCCCCAACTATCACCAAAGTTCACTTTTTCCTCCTTCAACTCAAAACCGGGCCAAATCGCCTCCCTCAACTTTCCAAACCATGCAAATTACCTCCCTCGAGCGGTTTTGAAGGCGGATTTGCTACAGTAACCACGGTTTGCTACAGTGACAGCGGGATTGCTGTAGTAACAGTAACTTTACCTTTTTCTTTTTTAAAAAAATCCGGTTGAATCTTTGAAAAATCATAGTAAATCATAGAAAAATCATAAAATAAAAATCTAATTTTGTTAGACTCCACATGATTAGGTCTACACAATGAATATATAATATGATATACTTTAGTATAAAGTTTTTTGCTACGAAGGTTTTATCTTATTTATTTATTTATTTGGCTGAATCTTTGAAAAATCATAGTAAATCGTAGAAAAATCATAAAATAGAAAATTCAATTTTGTTAGACTCCACATGAGTAGATCTACACATTGAATATATAATATGGTATGCTTTTTTTAATTTTGGCGGAATTTTTTAAAAAAGAAAAGGCAAAGTTACTGTTACTGTAGCAAATCCGCCTTCAAAACTTTTCGAGGGAGGTAATTTGCATGGTTTGGAAAGTTGAGGGAGGCGATTTGACCCGGTTTTGAATTGAGGGAGGAAAAGTGAACTTTGGTGATAGTTGGGGAGGAAATGTGGACTTTTTCCTTTTGGTAACACTACAACACTGCAGAAGGCCTTAAAGTGGGCAGTGGGGCACACAGGATGAAAAAGAAGCCCAGCCCAGAAGAATACCGCATCGACGTTTCGAATCTTAGCAAAATATCTCGTTCTGGTGGCTTGACGCTGTCAACGGGACGTTACATATGTACGCGCTGTCAACGGCAAGCTGATGGAACAAATAAAACCAGCGCATCGATCGATCAGCCGCTAAAAACACTGAAAAAAAGAAGCCCAACGAACGAAGTCGACCCTGAATCTAACATTGATTTCTTTCTCCATATCGCCATCTTCTTCCTTTTTGTCTGTTTCTTTTTGCATGCTGGCCAGTGTCGTCCATGTGGAAGTGCGTCACAGCGAAAGCTGGGTCTGCACTCTGCAGGCTTAATTGGGTTCGTTCGTTGCAGTTGCAGACGGATTTAAATTAAAAACTGGACGAATTGAATGATTATATATAGTGTAAGCCATGCGCGCTTTAATAAATCTTGTTCTCATGGGATCGATCGGATCGGGGGCACAAACTCAAAAGGCTGGCTTGGCTTGGCCTGGCCTTGTATCGTACGTTCATGAACCTTTGGTCGACACACATAGAGGTTCATGCATATACGAGAGTCCATGGAATTTGCTCTCTGATAGTATGATTAAAAGCTCTCCATGTGCCCTACGCTATTATTGGCAATGCACGACCAATAATCTCCCTGCCCTACCTAGTACTAGTACTAGCTTTAATTTGATTTCATTGCTTTTGTTCATAGGGCCGGATCTCATGTGCCACACACTACATGTTCAAACACGTACGTACTACACCGTCATGTAGAAAACTTGAAATTTTAGGATTAAAAAATTATCCATGTAGACACAAGGTTAGGACATATCAGTTTGGACGACTGTCCATGTAGTATTCTTGGTTTACTCTTACTCCCTCATCCCAAAATGATCAACCCTAAGTCAAACTATCTTAATTTTGACTAACTTTATAGGAGATGGTAACAATATCTATGACACTAAATAAGTATATCATGAAAATATATTTATTATGTATATATAATGATACTAATTGGATGTCATAAAATTGGTGGTCTTTTTTCTATAAATTAGGTCAAATTTAAAATATTTGGCTTAGCGCACTTGAACAATAAAGACAATTTGTTTTCTATAGTAATGTACAAGGTACAATATACTAAGTAAAGATTACCTACCTAATAGTGTACGTGTATGTATTGCATTTACTGTGTGGGACCTACATGTCGGGTTTCTAATATACGAGGTCCTTCCACTGCATCTCAAACACAGCGCACCACACCTCTCTCACAACCACAACCACAACCCCCCCCTCCAAGACACAAGTGTGTTGGTGTCGGTGTCCTCCCCTAGCTCGTGGTATGATCCTTAACCTTGGTTCATCAAGGCAGGCAACAGCGCCACTGTCCCCATTCACACCTTTCCTGCTTTGCCTCGCCACCAACGCATTCCACTCCCAACACCTCTCTCTCTCTCTCCCTCTCCCTCTCTCTCTCTCTCATCTATGACATCGATCTCCATAGCTCTCATGTTGGTGATCGCAAAGCTCGGCTCATCAAGGTAGGCAGTGAAGCCATTGTCCCGAGTTCACGCATTCCCCACTTTGCCTTGGCACCGGGGGTAGCCATTCCTCCTCCCCAATAGCTAGCTAGTTGATTCTCTCTGACCACCATCGACCATATGGGTTTTCAACCCCCATGAGTCAGGCACCAAAGTCGAGCTTCGCCCTGCCAATGTCGGTGCTCTGCGCCTCCGCGCCGTTCGCCTCACCCACCCAGGTTGTGGCACATCCACCATGCCAATGGTTGCTCTGCGCTGTATGCCTCGCCCGCCTAACTCGTGGCACATCCACCATGCCAATGGTTGGTGCTCCGCCTCTGCGGTGTTTGCCTTGGCACACATCCTCATCATCTCGTCATCTTGCCTTTGTTCTAGAGAAGACCAAGATGTAGATGTTGGTTTGGTGTGGGAGGAAGGGAGTGGGCGGGATCACGGGGCACTCCGATCCGCCGGCCCAACGTAACGGTTGACCTCCTCGTTGGTGGCACACGGTGGTCGCCATCTTCCTGCCCATGCCATAACTATTGGCTACGGCAGTGGAGGCCTCCCCCCTCCTGTCGTTGGTGTCATTGATCCTAGAAGGGGGAAGAAAAAGAACATGGATGCGAACGACCATGAGAACAAAGGGAGGTGAAGTCACATGACGGTGTCCACTTGGCGTGGAGACGCATGCTATGACACTGCTTATCACTAGCACTTGCCAGTAGCAGCATCTATAGCGAAGACTCGTTCTGGCTCCTCAGTTCTCTCTCCTATGTTGAAGCTAATAGAGAGAGCACCGACGACAACATTACGGGGTGCCCTTAGAACAAACGACTCTTCAAGTGATTTAATTTGAGAAGGAAGGAGTAGTTAGGGGTAAATAAGAATCCTAAAAGCATGAGTAGTGTTCTTGAGATGATAGGTGCGTGTCAATGATATTTGCTATGGTGTGTAAGAAAGGGTAGGATCGGAGAGGAAAAAAAGAAAGGGCAAGATTCGGCCTATACAGTTTGGCTTTGGCATGCATTTGGAAAGGTAGGTAGCTAGGTTAAACAACTTTGGTCCGCCCTTGATGACAACATACTGATATTGGTTTGTGCCACCCTAAGCTAGCTTAGCTATGTAGGGCAGGGCAGGGACGCAACGTAGGGTGGCAATGAGAAGGACTCATGATGCATGGGGACAAAAGGAAGCGAGGCGCTGCTCTGCTCATCACTAGCCGGCTCAACTGCATGCACTGTACTGGATCCGGCCGGCCAACTGAGCCTTAGTGGCGAAGGCTTCCAAAAGGCGTCAACAATTAGCGGCTGAGAGATTCCGTTTTAGGCCCTAGCTATGATGGATTAACGGAATAATTACGAATAATGGATTACGTATTGTAATTACTTGTCCATTTTTTTTTCTTTTACACATTATGAGGTACATTATATTGTTTTGTTAGATCAAAAGTGTGCATTCAACTAGTCAATTCGACCATATATAATCCATATTTGCCCCTGCATCCGGTCGACTAGCAGCTCTCGGGTGCCGTGGTACGGAGAAAAATGGCAGGAAGCACGCAAGTTAAATTAAACTAGAATGGTATATAGGGAAGCGACAAACTCAATCTAGCACACGAGTGCAAGTTGCAGCTCCACACGAGATATATGTTTCACCACCAAAGTCACAAAAAAGATCCAATGCAAATCAACACGTACGACTGGGCCAGGAATTGGATGAGCAATAATAAGGTCGCTCAAGAGAGTACATCCATGGAATCTAAACTTGGGGCCATGCATATAATCGACAGTACTGTACTACTGGCAGTGGCAGAGATCAAACATCATCATCGTCACCTCTTTATTATGGATGATGCAGTACATACGATGCATATTAGTGTCCCAGCCCTTTTAAATTACCTTGCCAACGCATCATGGACCATCTTTTTGTTACCACGCACGTATGTACTTTTGCTTTAATCAGTCGATTGGTCGATGGATCAATCACTTTAATTTTGCCCCGACGGCCTCCGATCCGTTCCTACTTTTCTGTTTTCTCGGTGCCCATAATTCCTGCTGGCGACCATGAAACTAGCTTGTTGGCATCCATGTGATGCTGAACCGGCAGTCCGCACCTTCTTGGAAGGTGAAGAAGATGCATGCCGGCCGGCCTATATATACCCATGAAGCCCTTCAGACCAAACTCCATGCCAAAACACAAAGCAGCCATCCTTGCATTGCATAGAGGCACACTTGACACTTCATTAGCAGCTCAGGCCACTTCCAATTGTGTAGCAATCAATTAATCGATGGACAGCAGCTAGCTTGATCTCTCATTAGTTAAAAATCATATTATTTGTAGAGCGAGAAGGCTAACTAGAGCATTTCGGCCATTATTTACAAGATGAAGAAGGCGTCGAGGTACCTGAAGCAGCTCTTCTCCGCCATTGTGGCGGCGGTGAAGGCCAGGTCCACCGCCGTGGGCACCAAGGCCAGCTCCCTCCGCACGCGCCTCATCGTGCTCGGCATCATGCGCAACAAGAAGCTCCTGCTCAGCGCCATCCAGAGCAAGATCCACGCCATCATGGGCGGCGGTGGCCACCACCAGGACAGCGCCGCCGGCTACGGCGGCAATGACAATGCGGTGGCCAGCGGCCACGGCGGCGGCGTGGCCGAGCGCCTCTTCAGGAAGGCCGCGGTGCTGCAGAGCCTGCCGAGCTTCGCCGTGGAGCAGGAGGCGAGGGCCGTCGTCCTGCTCAGCAACCTGCCGAGCTTCGCGCTGGAGCGGGGCGCCAACGAGGACGACAAGGACGTGGTGGAAGCGGCGGCGGCAGGCGAGAAGCATCTTGCTACCATGGACGACGACGCCGTCGCCGTCGCCGCTCCGGGGTCGGCGGCGGAGGGGAGATCCGGTTGGAGGACGAGATCGACCGCGTGGCGGACGTGTTCATCAGGCGCTTCCACGAGCAGATGAAGCTGCAGAAGCTCGAGTCCTTCAAGAGGTTCTGCGAGATGTTGGAGAGGGGCGCCTGAATGTCCATATCGATCGATCCCACTCGATCACTCTCGTTGCTAATCTTCATGCTTCATTGTCTAACAAAGCCGTGACGTTAGCACGGGCACTATACTATCACCACCTCAAGGAAGACTTCCGTCGGGGTCGGGGCGTACGTAGTTAGTTACTTCATGTTTAGAATAAGTGGCAAGAATTGAGGTTGTTTCTTGGATTATTCCTACTTCAATTTGGGAGTGTTCGTTTGAATGTTGGGAGAATGATGGGCTCGTACGTGCTCCTTCTTTTCATGGGAGAATTGGTGTAATCAAGTTCGATGTAGGCTGAACACTCAATGAAATTACTATGGATTTCCAATCCATTATCTATGTCATGTTTTAAGATGCCCATAGTTTGCCACATTCCTAATTAAATTGATTATATTAACTAATATTTTATCCAACAGAATAAGCATTAACGCTAATTCTCAAAGTTTTTATAATACTAAATAAATATCATTAGATTAATTATAAAATATATTTTTATAGTAAACATATCTCGAAGATATAAATATTGATATATTTATATAAATTTAGTCAAACTAGTAAGTTTGACTAGAGTCAAACCTTGCATTCTTTTTCTAGACAGAGGGACTAAGTAATACATAACCTATGAAGATGGTGACAAATCTAAGGATATGCTTGATATAGTTTTGTTTGTCCGGCCGGCTCTTTGCTACAATGAATAAAATTTTTGACCGAAGTTAGCAAGGGAAACCCACGACCTATTTTTTTTAATTTTTTTAATAATGCAAACCTGTTTAAATTCGCCCCACAGGAGTCGAACCCAGGTCTATTGGGTGCTTCTCGAGCGCTCTAACAATGAATAGAATTAGGGCCAGTGAGAAGAAATAGCTTCACCAACTCGTAGTTCATTTTGAGAATAAGAGACAAAAACGTAAGAAATGATCAAGATTTTTGCATAACTTTTTTTTTGTGTGCTGAAAATGCTGGACTTTTCCTTTATGTGAAAGGAAGGAAGTGCCTGAGCACTCACATATGTGAAATCTACACGCTCTAAGAGGAGGCGCGCCAAAGCTGTCGAGATTCAAGAATATCTAACCACTCAATCTCTGTCAAATAAAGAGGTTTTACGATGCATTTGAACAATGCAGCATTTCACATCTGCCGGCCTTGTTAATCACAAGAAAGCAAACAAATATCAAGGGTTCCACATGTAAAAAGCATGACGTGCATTGATTGTACACAGGGTTTTTCCACAATGAAGGGCCCACTGGCCCAATGCAAAAAGTGCTACACAGGAAAGTGTGGAGTGTGGTTCGCCGCTAACCTCAGATAGATTCGCCAGGAAACAAAGATGAAGGATCAAGTACACTTTATTTTGCAACAAGTTTGTCTTTAACAAGAAGTAGAGTTTTAACAAGTTATCAGAAAATTATACCATTAACTTCAACCCAGATATTTGTTCCAGCGCCCTGTTTTCTCCTAATTTCAAGAAAGTAATATATGGACAGGCTGACAGAAATGATACCTTCAGATATTCAATATGCAGCATCACCAGAGGGCAGGTAGCAATCTCAATTTCAAGGAAGTCAATACAGGTGATTATGGGAATATCTAGTCCAACTGTTTTTAATGAAAACTTGAACCCATTCCAGAACTTTATGCCAAAATTGCTATAGGTGCAGTACTCCATTTATGCCGTTGATATGGTTTAAGAATTTAGAAGTGGACTTGTTGCATAAACCATGCTTTTCAAGTTTCCACCAAAATGCCTTACAGGTTACAGGTACATCATTGAGCAGCATCACAAATATTTCAATATATTCAATAATAATACAATAAACAGTCGATAACATTAACATTTGCCACAAAATATCTCGACAAATGAAAACAGAAAACAGAGTTGCCCAAGAAAATATAACAAATATAGTTAACAGTAGAAATCGACCAATATGAAAATATAGGAAATCACTTACTGCTATAAGCAAAAGGCAGAAACTAACAGTACAATTTCTTGACAGAATCAACTAAACATTACTTAAGGAATCATTTGTTAAAGCTCAACGAAAACATCCAATATTATAAATGATAAAGCACTAAATTACAAGTTGACCTCTGATGCACCAGAAAAGACGCAAGTATTTCACAAATGACACATATACAGAACCTTCCAAATGTGGATGACAGACTTGTTTTCAATATGCACAAATTTAGCAGCATAACTAAGGCATATGCTTATAGATTACATGCATGTGGAAAGTTGAACAATATATCAAAACCCAGTCGATGGCAAATCAGAAAGAAGACCTACAAGAGGCTAACATGACACCTTTTTCTTTGTCCTAGTATGATGTCAGAAATCTGATGTCAAGCACCATACATTCATGCTGAGATGCTGACGTTGAATTGTTGATCTATTTGATATTTGGGCAATCAACATGCTATAACATGTACCCATTAGACTTTGTAACATGTACCCATTAGACTTGATTATATGGTAGACTGATATTAACAAGCTCTAGTTTAAAATTGTCTTCACATAAATGTATGTCTGGAGTGGACCGGGTGAATGTGCAATCTGTCCCATCTTGTATTTTTTGTTACAGTACAAAGGTTCTAGTAGGCTTCTTTGGACAGAAAGGTAAACAGCTCATCAATTGTTTTCTTTTCTATACTTTTTGCTACAAATCTTCCCGATTTGTGAACTTCAAAAGGGAAGACGGGGACCTCCCAATTCCTATGTCTATTTTCCTTTCTATAGTTATAATCGCAAAGTTTAAGTTGAGGATTAGTTTGGCTAACAATTCTGTATATTCGAAAAACTAGCAACTAAAGAAAATTTGGACATCCATCCAGGTTTTTCCAATTCATGCCAAGCATCAGATCTGAAATTTACAGGATTTTTTTCCCCTTTCTTACAGGAAAAGCGTATAATGAGAGTGTACCATGTTTTTAATGTTTGATGTTTTTACTATATACACATGGTTTTAATATCTAACTTGGACAGTTCTGGCAAATGCAGCAGGATGTTGTAAACTGGTGGAGAGAAACATCGGGGAATCTTATTTGCTAATACGACCGAACATGCTATGCATAATGTCTACTGTCCGAGAGTGTGTACTGAACCTCAATTTTACTAAGAGGCAAAGTCCACATATATTATCAGGATATTAGTAAGACAGTCGTTCCACTAATGATGCAGCTATTCTTGATCAAAGTTAACAATTACCACACTTAGGACATATTTTGTTCAAAACAGAGATAATATATAATCCTTCTGCTCATTTGTTGTCTAAGACAAGATTCAAATACGAAACTACTATAGTATAATTTCCAATTCACATATGTAGAGCATGTTGCAACTTCTGATACAAAAGCCATGTTTGGGCGGAAAGCAGGCAGCAGTTGGGGAGTTCTATTGTGTAAAAGAACTTTTGAGTGGAAAGCTATAATTTCATCCCAGCTAGCCCGCTGTGGCATGCACTGCCATGTAAAAGAACTTGTGAATGGAGACCTATAATTCCACCTAGTGTTTAACCCCTATGGCATGCAATGGTCATTTAGTCATTCAGGTACCGTTTACATAGAGTTGAGTTCAAAGCATTAATCAGTTCACTCAAAAGTTTAAGCTACTGAGGAAAACAAGCAACCTATTTATACTTAAAACACTCTGCAGTGAACTATAACTGCACTCTAATTTCTGAACTCAACAATGGTAGGGCCATGTCGATTCATGGGAGTTGGGATCCTCTTGATGTCACTTTGAACGGATGAGACCCCTTAAAAAACATAACAATTATGGTTTTCCATGTATTATGGCCAATCAGGTCTCAAACCCAGTGATTTTTATGCGAAATGATTTCATGTACAACCGATGTCCTAAAAGAATAATATTTTAAGGAAGTGTGAGATTCCAAGATACTTCAACACACTGCTTGCAGCATGCACCACATAAATAAAAAATTTGAATGGCGAGCTCTTGTATATAAAAATGAGGCTGAATAAGACACCAGTGTATGGAAATTGAAACTATGAAAAATAATAAGTGATAACAAACAAATGATTTATCATCAAAGGCTAAATGGCAGAGTTCCTTGCACAAAGTGCCCACAAGTGACAAGTCACAAGTCAAGTAAGAAACAATGAAGTCAGAGCTACAGCTAGTGTCAAGAATGAGCTAGCTGGTAAACTTTCTTTCTCTAACTATGCAAGTACAAGATGGAAAACCTGAAAACTGGATGCGCGAAAATAAACCTTTTCTGTTTAGTATCACATATTTGGCCATCATCATCAAAAGACTGTGACTTCAAAACACATGACTAATGTGGCATTCCTTAAAAAAAAAAGAAAGAGAGAAAAAAAAAAAAAAAAAGAAATGTGTCAACTCAATTAATCGAACTGAACAAGTTCCCTTGGACTTTTGTACCCTGCCTAGTGGCAAATGGTCTTATGACTAATGCGAAATAGTCAGCACAGATCGCAGTAAACAACAGGACAACAAACGTACAGCATTTCTTCATTCACACTATGCAATAGTAAGCATATCAAAAGGTTCACATGTTGTATTACAGTATTGTAGCCACTACTATGGGAACAAGCATCCAATCAACAGATGTGTTGTGTACAAACGTTCATCAATATCAATCCATTTAACAAAATCATACCTGCAACATGATCCTGCCAACCATGAACTATGTTCTTCTCCTAGAGTGATTGGCAGACACCTGTGATCCCTCAAATAAATCAGATAGCTGGCTCTCCAAATCTTCTGGTGTGTACTTTATATATTTTCCTGGATTTCTTCCCCGTCCACTTGATTGCCATATCTGCCCAGAAAGGCACGATAAGCTGGAATCACATTTTCAGATATTGATATCTTCAGTTCTTCCCGGAGCTGAGGATCTGGAACTTTCCACAGTGTCTGGTTCCTGTAAATTTCCTCAAAGGCCATGTTGAAGTTCTTGAACCTATCCTTTATGGACATCCTAGAACTTGAATGCCCACTGCCACTGCCACTGCCACTCCCGCTACCACTCCCACTCCCATGTCCATCTTCCTTGAAATAAGACAAAGCCTTGGTCCATGAAAGCCTTAGGTAGCTCTTTGAATATTGTCGAATCTTGCCACTCCGTCTCTTTATCCAGTGATCACCCAAAACCTTTCCTAGCTCGGAATCCTTTACCTTCTGAACAATATAGAGCAAATTGTTCATGGCAAATATGCACTCCAGGGCAGCATCTTCATAGAGCTTAGATTTTTCCTCCAAATTGGCCTCCAGGTAAGATATCAGCTTCAGAAGACGCCTTCCAAAAGGGGTCATGTTCTCCAAGTGTTCCTGATCCTGATCATCAGAACTTCTGAAAGCATCATGATCGCTGCTGTCATCAGCCAAGAGTACATCAAGTGTCTCACTGTAAACAACCAGCAACCTCAAATAGTTCATGACATAGCGTGTCATTGGATGGATCTCTCCAGTTGACATCGCCCTCCGTGAGGTCTCCTGCTGTAACATCTTCCCGAATTCAAACAGGTTACCCCTCACAGCATCCCCAAGCCTATCGAGAATGGCTTGCACGTCACTGATCACACCATCACCAGAACTACCTACGCACAAGTCCTTCATTTCAGGGATCACCTCAGCGAGCGCCTCGTACATGTCAAGGATCCGAGGGACCTTCTCTGGCGAGCGGGGGCACACCGCCACGGCACCCCCGAAGCTAAGAATCTGCATAATGCATCCTTTGGTGGACTCAAGGAAGCACTCCTCCATAAGCTCTTCGGACGCATCGAGCACCTGGTCACAGAGGCGGCGCTCACCAGCCAGCAGGACGCGCACGACGGTCTTGACCCCGTGCACCCACTTCTTCATCTTGTCGTTGAGCAGCTTCCACTCGATGCGCTGCACCTCGTCGATGCTGAGGCGCTCGACGCCAAGCACGGAGAGGTACTCGTCGAGCAGGTCGCGTCGGACGGCACAGTAGGCGTCGGCGAGCTCGCGGGCGTACCCGGCGCGCGCCATCCGGTGGGCGATGGCGCGCAGGTCCTCGACGGCCTCGGGGCGCACGGGGTCGAACACCTGGTCCTCGAAGGGGTTAGATCCCAGGGCGGCGCCGCGCGCGGTGTCCGGGCCTGCGCCTGCGCCTGCGCCTGCGGGGGTGGCGGCGTCGAAGTGCGGCGTGGCGGCGTCGAAGTCGGGGAGGCGACGAGGTCCTCCATGGACTCGAGCGAGAGGCGGCGGAGCGAGAAGAAGAGGCCCGTGGGGTCGATGGGGACGGCGTGGCGGACCATGAGGTGGCGCAGCTCCTCCTCGAGGCGCGCCATGGCGAGCTGGACGGCGACGCCGGCCCTGGCGGCCCCGGGCCCGCCGCGCGCGAGGTGGTCGATGGCGACGTCGACGGCGGCGAGGTACTGCGCGACGTCGTCCTCGGGGGCCTCGAAGACGAGCGCCTCCGGGGTGGCGTCCCAGAGCTGGATGAGCTGGTCGGCGGCGTCGAAGGCGGCGGCGGAGATCTCGGCGGCGCCCGGAGCGGAGGTGGAAAGGTCCGGGGAGGGAAGAGGTGGTCGTTGGTGATGGAGGAGAGGCGGTTGTCGAAGCCGGAGAGTATACGGATCATGTCGTCGGCGGCGTTCTTGGAGGTGGCGAGGGACTTGACGATGTGCTGCGCCGCGGCCAGGACCTTGTCGCCGCCGGCGGAGGTGGACTCCTGCTGCTGGGGCGGCGGCGGGGAACCGCCGACGACATCACCACAGGTCGGCTCAGCCTCGGGGTGGGGTGGCCGGGAGGGGATTTTGGAGCCCGAGGCGGAGGTGGGAGTACTAGTCCTACGCCGCTGCCGCTGCCGCTGCCTGCCGGCTCTCTTGCTGCTCCTGCCGGCTGCCGCTGCCTTTGTTTGACCGCTGTATTGGGCGGTCGGCGCTGCGTCACCGGGAAGGTCAAGTGTGTGTCAGTGCCATTTGATTTGCGTCGGCACTGCCTTGAGGGCTGTGTTTAGAGCCACAAATTCCTCCCCAAATTCCACTACAAAAAAAAAAAAAAAAAAGATTCTCCATCACATCGTGAAAATGCGACACGTCCTGAAGGATTAAATGTAGGTAAAAAAATAAACTAATTACACAGTTTAGATGTGCGTTGTGAGATGATTCTTTTTGAACACAGATTCACGCCATGGTAGGATAATATTTACCACTAACAAACGAAATGTCTTTACGATTAATGCGATGTGACATCCGTCCAAAAATTTTGCACCAAATTTTTGGGTGTTAAACACACCTTAATTTATCTTTAACAAGACGTTGTACTCTGCGCCGGCCGTGCCATCCGAGACATCGCTCTATTATTCTTTTTAACTTTTTATCAGGTGAATTTCCTCGGTACCATAAACATAAACTATGCCGTCTTTTCTGAAAATCGTTCAAGTGGATTCTGTTATTTGAGAGTTGAGACTTAGTACTAATATATCTAGAAAAATTTCTTGTTTTATTATTCGAGTAATTCCTCTCAACTCATGTGAACTAAGCAGGATTATATATGTCCATTTGAATTTTGCGTTTTCTTGTGTTCCGCTCCCACAAATTTGTTGTTATGTTTCCTCGCAAAAAAAAAATGTTGTTATGTTTTGATACTAAAATAACTAATCTGTCCCTCCCAATGGCCCATCCCAAGTAATGGAAAAGCCCACTCAAATGGTTGTCTTCAACCTTCAATGATTTCGACTTCTCGTGTTCGACAACTCAATTCTTATAGGTGTCAATGTGTCGCCGAGAAGCAAGTTGCTCGCCGTGGGGGTAAGGGCGAGAGGGGAGGAGGAGGGAGGTTAGGGTCCTGATTGCAGGGCTAAAGATCTAATGCTTGAGTACATATTATTTGTTGTAGATTTAGATCTATTGTTTTCTATAATTAACTAAAATAATTTATAATTGCAGCTTCTATAATTATTTTGTGTGACTAAAGCATACAGTACTCAAGCATAATTATAGAAGCAAAATGATTTAGTCATGTGAAGTGTACTAAAGCATAACGTATTATATGCTTACGTGTAGATCTACTCATGTGAAGTTATGCTTACCGTACTCATGTGAAATGCAGCAAAATAGGATTTTTTATTTTATGATTTTTTTATGATTTACTATAATTTTCCATAGATTCATTCCAAATAAATAAAAAAATAGAAAAAAGACAAAACCATTTGCAAGGTAGCAAAACCATCCTTCACTGTAGCAAAACGCCTTGAAAACCATCACAGGATGGTAAAACGCATGGTTTAAAAGGTTGAGGAGGGAGGTGCTTTGTCCGTCTTTAGAGTTAAGGGAGGAACAATGAACTTTCATGAAAATTAGAGGAGGACCAACAAAAGTACCTATTTAATTTCCTTTTTCTATCTATTTACATTGTATTTGCACTGAGAAAAACCTATTGAACAATAGAATTTGTAGATAGATAGGTCTCTTTATTGTAGCTACATATTAGGTATTTCTGTCTACACTTGTTCAAATGATATGGTTACTCGATCCTCTTGCATGTACTATGGTACTGGATCATTTTACCTTTTTAAAAAATTGCCAAAAAAATCATAATTTTGCCATTGTGATTGGGGCTTCTTCTTTTTACCCTTAGCCGTACAGAAATTTTAACCAGATCTGTTTTTTTTTTTTTTTTTTTTTTTGAGAAAAGTTCAGTTTGGTATTTGAAAATCTTTTTATATTTTTGCTAATTCAACGTTTCTCCTTTAGAAAAGCAAAATGGCCCACATCAGCCCATCTCTCCCTGGCACGGCCTGCCCCAGGCCACCAGGCACCACGTAACACGCATCATCGATCGGCAGCACATTTGATAGGCCCGGAACCTAAGCAAGCAATAGGCCGAAAGATGTAGCCCACGAAGAGGAATTGGGAATGCAGGTCGGCAAACCGTGTCGCCCGTCGCCGTCGGCCGGCCGGTGGCTTCTTTTTCCCTTTTTGATAAAAAAATAAGATTAAAAAATCCGGAGGACGGCGGATCCCCGATCCCATTCCCATTCCCAAGGAAAGTGCGAGGACGGGGAGGCTGCTGATGTCACGTCACGTCACGTCATGGCTGGCCAACCACAACCACAGCCACAATTATTTGCTGGGTGGTGGGCCGGATGGCGACGGGTTTCCACGTCCGTCCCACTCCCCCACTCCCACGCACGCAGCCACGCACGACACGACCCTCGCCGGCTCGTGCTCACCACCAGTCCCCTCCACTCCACACCGATCCTCCTGTTTCTTCACGGGCACAACACAACAACATCCGGGGTTACGCATGCGTCGCCATTTTTCCACCATTCTGACGTAAAAGAAACGATCCGGAGTGACTAGAAAGGATAGGACGGTCAGTTTGTTGCATCGTCACTCACCACTCATGCAACCCCAACCGTTTCAATTTTTAGCCCATTTCTCAAAAAAAAAAAACTCACATATACATCCATAGAGGTATCCTTTGGTTTTCTTGACCCTGAGCTAAGCTAGCCCATTGGCGCTGAGGTCTAGGATAATTTTCTGCGTAACGTTGACGACGCTGCTTGCGTGGCGTGGACGTGGCGTCAGCTGTGCAGTGACCGACTGACCGTGGCAGCAAGACGTGTAACTTCAGAGCCAATTGCTACGGCGTCAAGCTCAGGCTCTACAAAACAAGAGGATACCTCTAAGGGTGTATATGTAAATATTTTAAAAAAAAAGGTTTAAAAATAAAAATTTCGGTTTGCGAAAATGTTGATGTGCGTCTAAAAAATACGAGAGATGTATTCATAAGTTTATTTATACAATTAATGACTTAAATACCATTCTATTGTCAAATCAATTGTGTCGTGTTCCACGTGTCTCCAACACCCAACAGATGACCACAGACCTAAAAAGACTTGCTACATCCATGTTTCTAAACAAGTCGTTTTGAGGTTGCCTTAAATCAATTTTTAAACTTTGACTATAAATAAAGTCTCGAAACATAGTATTAAAAAAGTATTTTATGACAATATATATATATATATATATATTATATTTTATAAAATATTTTATGTTAATGTCAAAAAAGAATTTCCTTGAGGTAGTACACAATCCTTGCTCCCTCTCCAGCTACTCCAGGCTTGGGTTTCCACCTTCCACCGGTAGGTACGCACCAAGCATCCGCCAAATGATTGATAATGAGTTTTTTTTTTGAAACGTGCGCCTATCTATGCAGTAACTCTAGTGGGACGGTATGAGCAAGCGATACTTTTCTCCGTATAGCTACGTAACTTTTGTTTTCGTTTTCTTGAAAACAACTTTGACCGGATATATATAGAAAAATATTAATATAAAAAATTATCCATTTTCATAACAAATGTATTTGAGACAAAAATGTTTTTTGTACAATCTAATCAAATTTACGGCATGAAAACAAAGAAACGACAAATATTTGAGAATAGAAGGAATACTACTATTCATATGATATATATTTCATGGTTACCAAAGCTAAGCATGTTTTGTCAAAAAAAAAAAAGCTAAGCATAGAAAATTTCACGTGTCCTGCTTGGCTGATGGTTTGTACGATCGATAAGCTTTGTTACAATAGAGAGAAAACACGAGCAGCATATATGTAGAGCTAGGGGTGCAAAAGGGGTATTCGTGCACCTCCAAACCTCTTTAATTCAAATATGTGTACTATTTTTTTTTTAATTTAGATAAATAGTAAAAATATTTGAACTAAAAAGAGATTTGGAGGGGTACCGGGTTATCACCAATTTGCACCTCTATGTAGAGCGGACGAGGAACTATATACTACTACTTCACATATGAGAAAATTTACTAGCTACTTAGTGCATTGGACACGCTGCCCTCATGTCTCATGATTTATTCAGGATTTTTCCGGCGTTATACATTAAGTGGTACTTCGATGTCGCGTCGCCCGTTTAGGCGCGTGATGACTTCATAAACTTCAAAATTTACCGACTCAATCATTCGAAGGTAATCATAGAGATAGAGTTTGTGTACGTGTGCGTACATGTTGAGGGTCTTCATTGTAATTAAAAACCACCGCCCAACCTCAAGAGGATAGACCGAGCGACCCAATCTTCCACGAGATCCACGATCCTTTGACTTCACATAAGTATTCGCTGCATATCAGGCGTCCAGTCCAGATTCTCACTCTTGATTGCAACGGCAAATGAGTCTCCACTCCACTCTCCACTCTGCAGCCAGCCGACCAACCCAACTTCCCCGGGTCCGGTCCGGTTGTGGCCTCCCTCAGATGAACCCGAGTGATGATCGCAACAACCAGCAAGTAGAGTCAGACACTGCAACTTGAGCAGTGGTACAGTACTATACTCCCACCCATATCTACGAGAGAATACAATTCTCAACTTAAAGTTATATATAAAAACCATTAATTTGTATTTATAATATTATTATAAAATAAGTACCTCTAAATTCATTAGTATAAAGTATATATGAATAATAAAAACCTAATTAGACACTTATATATTATTTATTATAAATTGTAAAAATTAAGTTTTGTATATAAAACTATGCTACGTCGTTTTGTGGACGGCAGGAGTAGATGTCGGAGCTCACACGCAGCCAGCTTACCTGCATTTGCTACTTGCACGTAACAAAATCTTTCGAGATCCATTAGCTTAGACTGACTGCACTGTCATACTGGGAGCTTCCCTCCGCATCGTTTTGAAGAAAATCGCCGCAGCTGGCGCATCGAGCCTATACGTATCGTCGTAGCTCCCCGCCGTTCTGGAAGTTCACCGCGCTTCCCGTTCGTCGGGATCGCCCGGCGTGGCACGGGGCCCACGCGCTGGGATGGAAAAAGAGAGAGAGGGGATGGCCGTCGAGGACCGGCGGGTGGGCGCGCGCCGGCCACCGTCGCCGTCGCAAGACCGACGCGGCGCCGCCGGGATGTGCCGCCGCCGAGAGAGGATGGGCGAGGGGCGGCAGGAAAGGGCGGCCGGCCGGAGAGGGAGCCACGTGCCGCAGTCGGCGGCTTTGGCGAGATCTGGCGATGCCACGCGCCGAGGCAAAGGAAGAAGAAGGTGTGGAGAGAGGTAGCAGATCGACGATCAATGAGGCCTTCCACGGCTCGTGGAGGGGCACAGCACGCCGGCGGCCATGCCTCGAGATGCCGCGCCACGACACGCCGGCCACTCGAGCTCCCTCCCGGCCAAAGACGACGCCATTGAGGCGTCGGCCGTCGGCGCCGCGCCCGCCACGGCACCGCCGAGCACAGGGAGAGCCGTGCACCACCAAGACTCGTCGCAGGTGAAGGCCGCGCCGGGGAGAGGGAGGGGCTGAGGGGATGGGGGTCGCCGGCGGCCGATTTGGGACGGGAATCACGGGAGAGGAAGGGGAAAGGAAGAGAGAATGGAAAGGAGAAGAGATGTTGGGGAAGTTTGTATGACATGTGGGCCCTAAGAATGGGTAGTTGGGATAGAGGAAGATATAAAAGTATAGACGAGTGCGGAAAACTGGATATAAAGAAGAGAATCTCGATGACACGGCTAGAATATTCTGTTTAAAGGATGGATTTAAAGTACGACGAATGCGAGATAGTCTTATTACTTACTAGGATCATGCCCGCGTTGCTACGGATGTTATACGCTTCACTTGACACTTCCGTTCAACAAGATTACTTGTACCGATAATAGTTGTGTGTGAAAAAAAAAGAGAACAATATACCATAGTTGTAGGCCTTAGATTTTATATTTCCTATGCTTACAATTTTTTAAGCTACCTTTGTTTCTCAACATTTTAGTTGAGAAATACTTTCTTCAACATGAGTTGTTGCATATTCCATAAAAATTATAGACATGTCGAACTAATTGCATGTCAACTATAATTCTTTCTTGAAGCAAGAAACCTGAATAAAATTTTGTTTGTTCAAATTCAAATATCGGGAATAACAAAATATTTACATATTAGTGATTCATAAATAATCTTCTATAAACGATTCATGCACCAAAAGAGACCCAACCATTGGGCCACGCGTCGCAGGAGGGCCGCCCTCGGCCGTCCGATCGGCCGGACGGACGGCTTCGATCGGGCAAGTCCCGACCATTTTACAAAAAACCCTTGAACTCTAGCAAAATATAACCCGCAATCCATCTTCCTCTCCTAGTCGTTTTTGTAAAAGAGCACTTTCGACTTTTTTTGCTGAAATCAACCCGCTTGATCCAGACCGGCCTACCTTCTCACTTGGGCTGACTTTCCTACTAAATGGGCCTTAATGGGGGCGAATACAGCTCAAAGCAGGTTTCCTTTTCTATAAATCTATTTCTTTTACGAACAAATTTTGTAAAAAGCGTGAAATTTACATAGTAAAACACAGAAAAAATCATAAAATAAAAAATAAATTATTTTGAAATTCACTTAAATAAATCTATGCAGTGGATCCATAATAGAGCATGTTTAAGTACAAAGTTTTAAGTGAACATTGAAGCTTGTTTCCTTTTCTATAAATCTTTTTATTTTATGAAGAAATTTTATGAAACTTTGAAATTATATAGTAATCATAGGAAAATCATAAAAAAAAAAATCAAACCATTTTGGAATCCTCATAAATAAATCTATGCAGTGGAACCATAATAGAGCATGTTTAAGAACAAAGTTTTAACCGAACATTTTTTGCCTATGTTTCTTAGGGGTAAATATGAAAATGTTAACCACTCATCATGAGAAAATAACATCATGTTAAGCTTTCGGGTACTTCGCTTCTCCCTCCTTAATAAATACTTTTAACCCTTTTTGCTCCAATAAAAACGTGATAGTTCCGTTTCAACAACAAAAGCAAAAATATTACTTACTACATTCAGATAGTTAAACCGACACATAGCTAACCTCAATACTTATCCAATCACCCTAACCCTAACCCAACACACTGCCCATTATTACCAATCATATAATAAAAACGATATGATAGTTCCATTTAAAAACTAAAGAAAAACATATAAATAAAATAATACCTTCATCGCGATGCCTCAAAAATATATAACAGCTACAACAACATGCTACAAACCATGACACTAAAACAAAACTTATCTAAGTAGATTACAAACATTTATCTTGTAAAAATAAAAACAAAGCCTACGTTGAATACAATATTAATAATTCTTGAATTCAATTCACAACAAATAATTATTTACAATGCAAAATATTACGGGTTCTAATGGCCCAAGCGGCAACGCCGCAACCATTTCTAGTACCTTTTGACTTTAGAATGTGTGTGGAGGTAGTGAATCAGGACATGTGAAACATCGGGGATGCGATTAGCTATATTCATCAAAGCTCACGATTGCTAATACAAGGCTCTCTCATTCTTGCTCGGCATCAAGCTCCGGCCTGTTTGAGGTGGAATGTATGCCCTAAAGCTTTTCAATTTTCTTGTTAGCGACATTGAATTTTTAATAGAACCAAATCGAATCCATAGAGATTTGTTTAGGTTTTTTTTCCTTCAGTTTTCTTCGATGGTCTAATCATATTCCTTGCGTTCACTTGTGTCTATCCATTCTAATCTATCGTGTACCAAATATTTGATTAGATCTTCTAAGCTTATAGCAAAAAGTATTAGCATTTATGACTCGAACAAAATTATTATGAAACTATATTTCACAACTAATCTAAATGTACTTATTTTATCAAATAAATGTTTGCTCTTTTTCAAATAATTTTAGTTAAAGTTTATCATGGTTGACTCCTCGGGATGTGACAATTGCATGTTTTGTGGAACGAAGGGAGTACATCTTTCATACAAGAGAATTTTTATTCCTACAATAGAATTTTTTTCTCATCCTTTCTTTTAGATTTCGATGATATTCATTTTAAGTTTTTTTTTTCCTTCTAAAAT
The DNA here is from genome assembly GCA_015847255.1 of Hyparrhenia diplandra. Taxonomy (NCBI): domain Eukaryota; kingdom Viridiplantae; phylum Streptophyta; class Magnoliopsida; order Poales; family Poaceae; genus Hyparrhenia; species Hyparrhenia diplandra. The sequence continues at coordinate 102,749 of JADLZK010011070.1, forward strand.
ACCCTTGGAGTTCTTATCATGCATCGTATCTTTTTTTTATTGCATGCAGTCATGCAAATCTAGTGGGATAAAAATAGTAGTTTCCTTTTCTTAGCATGCAACTGCGGGGTTGTCCTAGCCAAGCATGTGGGGAGCGCCGAGGCGAAGCGAAGCGGTCGACGCACGCCGCTTCACCGATAGAGTCTGTGTTTTGTTATTTTTAGTAGTAGGATTAGCGTAGCAAGGACTATGAGTACTGTGCGTACGTGCCACTACAAACAGTACAACACGTGTGCATAAGCTTATTACTTGTTTTGTTTTGACGAAACTGCATGGTGGTTTCAATAATAATACATTACCAGGAGTGAAGGACAAACAAAAGGCAGGTTGACCCATGCTATGCCGTTTTTCTACCCATCTTATGAGAAGCGTAGCATTAGTTTTAAACAAGATTAAGCGGTGGTTGAGGCTGAGGGTGATTAGTAGTTTAGCACGTCGTTAGAACTTAGAACAACTCCAAAAGATTGTGTACAATAGGAGTCTAAAATCCACGATTAAGATCTTTTTAAATGGAATATCCTACAAAAGAGTAGAGTAATTCAACATCGTTTCTAAATTTTTCATTATCTATTTATAAAGCTAACATATATCATATTGAGATTGGTTCACTTCTCCATTTCGTGAACTCCCGCCATTTGCTTGCACACTACCATACACATGGCGAGCCTTCCCGTTCCCGGCTTGCTATTTTTACCAAGCAAGAAGTGCAGGACGGGTGACTTTTTATTTTGGAAAACATGATAGAATAGCGGTTGCAACCGCGCTTGGTCCAAAAATACATTAAATACCATTTCACAATATAAATAGCTACTCTCTTGGAGTTGCTCTTACAAATAAATGTATGTAGTCCATCTTCTATGCTTTGCATGGTTATTTCAAATATATTATCACTAATTATCGGTGGACGGAACCCTATCCGCTCGCGTTGCACCCCACACGGGACGACTCGATGGCCCGACGCGTCGCCGCCCCCTCACTCCTCATCACCACCTCTCCCGCCACGCCGCCTCCGGAGCCAGCCGCGCATCTCGCCCTGATGGTGGCTACTGGGATCTCTTCCTCATGCCATGGCCCAAGCTGCAGCAGCCCGCAGAGGTCGACGGGGAGACTATCCAACCTCGGCGGCGACGGCGTGGAGGTCGACGCCGAGAAGGAAGGCTGCGGATGTTGCAGCAATGCGGGACATCTAGATCCGGTGCTAGGGGGCCAAATCTAGTGCCCGGATGGTATGATTTGGCTTGAGGTTGGTGGCTGATGGCGGGTGGCAGTCGGCGGCGGGTGGAGCTCGTGTAGGCATTGAGGGGCGGTCCTTTTCTGTCGTCCTTCCCGTGATGGCCTTAGCTGCTGCGGCAGCCATGGCTGCTATGGCGGTCAGTGGCCGCAACCGTGGTCATGACGGAGGTAGCGGCGTCGGCAGGGGTGCTGGTCTTAGGGCTTGTCTTTAGGATCCGGTGCCCCCTAGAGCTGGGGTGGTGCCCAAATTGGTGGGGCACGCGCCTCATGTTTGTTGGTGGCTGAGGTCATCGACAACAACAACAATGGTGGTCGGCAACGGCCATGACGTGCGGCATGTGGACGCGGCGGAGTGAGGCTGGTCCTCGACATGCCATCTAGTTGGTGGGGGTGGCTGACGAAGCTTCGGCTGCTGTGCATGGCCGGCGCGTCGATGCCCCTCAGGCTGGCCTTCTGTGGGGTGGCTAGCATCGACGACGGTAGTGGCATCCTAGGATCCGGCATCCGGGGCCGATGTGCGCTAGGTTCATTGGACGAAAGCCTAGCGGCGGCGACGCATCGGCGCCGCTTTCCCTCTTGGGGGGCATCGTGTCTACAACATCTTCCACGAGTGAAAACTTGGTCCATTCTTGGGCTAGCGACAGTGGCGCATGAAGTCGTAACCTTCCTGATGGCGTCGTTGTGGAATTCGGCTCGGTCGTGATGTGTGCTGTGGTAGGGCATGAGGTCAGAAGTCGTAGCTGCTCTTGCGTTATGCTCGAGCTAGGCAACGACTTATGGAACTCTACAACGCAAGAGCAGCTCCGACTAGAATGACACCAAGCTTAACATTTATATTTATATTCCGCTAGAGGCTTCAGCTTTGGCTTCAGTAGGGGCCGCCAGGTCTTCACCGGCATCACCAAATAGATATTATTAAATTATTTTCTAATTGTGAATATATTTCAGAATAAACTATCGAATACATAAATATTAGTATTATTTATTATAAACTTTATCAGATTTAAACTGGTCTGCCCAGCACAATCCCATAATTGCATTCTTTTATGAACACAGTGAGCATTATTTTAAGTCACAAAAGGTGAGTATTATTTTATTATATATTTTATAATTAATAATCTTTTTTGTCATACATTTTCGAAACTGGGCTCTACCCGTATTGCATTAAGAGAAGTGAGATAGTTTGATTACATCCTAGACGCCTCCCATGGCGGCTGCCGAGGGAGGGCAAATAGGCGAAACACAAGGGCGGCTACAACGGTGGAGCTTAGAGTGGTGTACAAAGTAGAAAACAAATGTGCGAATTTTAAAAGCGGTGATGACGATCGGAGGCCCCTGCCTGGAGGGGCGTCCCGATGTAGGCGGTTTGTAGGGAATGGGCGCTTACCACCTCACGCTTGTGGTGCAGGGGTGCCCTCAAAGTGGCTATGGAACCTCTTTGCGATCGTGGAATCTGGAGTCTATGAGCTGGTGCCCTCCACCTACCCTCCACTTGTTCAACAAGATACGTTGTGCCTGCCTCTCTGGTTGATGGTCGTAGAAGGCAGACTTGGCGGCCAACCGGTCACTACGACGTGGAATCCGGTCATTGTCGACAACCATCGTCTGGCAGCGAGGCGAATCTTGATCACGGGCTCCTCCAACGGTAGCCTAAAGGAATCGAAGGCTCCTACCGGCTGCGTAGGTGCGACACCCGGCAGTGTGTGGTGGCCGTGGCGATGCGGTAGCCGGAGCTAGTGGAACGCCTATAGCTGCGGTGCTCACCTATAGCTGCTTCCACAACTTCCACAACTAAGGCAGGCAAACAAAGTGGGAATGCCAAAACATTTTGGGCCTGCATCACCTCCGACACCGCCACGAGCCTCCGACGCCACAAAGCATCCCAGTTGAGCTCGACCACACATAGCGGCGAAGGTGGCTCCATCCGAGACCGCACGAGACCATAGTGGTAGTCGGGCCCATGAGTATGGAGGCCACGAGCACGTCAAGCATTGGGTCCACCCGAGCGGGAGGCTCCGCAACCGCACACGGCCCAGGCGCGAGCGGGTCGGCGAGGCTCACGTCAATGTGGACCTTCTTCAAAGGCATAGCACCTCTCACCACCGCAACAATGTCGTTATCGAAAGGCGAGGGTCTAAGGGACCGGGCGGAGGAGGGATGTCGACGAAGAAGGGAGTTGGTTGTGACCGAAAAGCCCTAGCAGCTTCCACGCCATGGTAGCGGTGCCATGGCAATCCAGGGGGTTGGTTGGCACGGGCATGGCTCCAACGCCTGGAATCGGCGGAGGGGTCTTTGGGGTGACGATGTCAATATTTGCACTGGGCAGCGACATGATCTCCGATGCCTCATCGGCCGAGGGGGAAGAAGAGGCAACAGGACATGGATGAGCACTTGGGTGGTGACGCGTGATCCCCGGCCGGCGGTTGAAGCGAGTCCGACAAGGGATGGCGGTATAGACCGTTGGCAATGAGGGTGAGGCGAGGCATGCCGACACCCACACCTGCGTCTCTCGAACGAGTGTGAAGCCATCGTCGTCGGATGGGGTGGAAGGGCCTACGGCGATGGTGGTGGAGAGCCCCGGGCTTCCATCGATAACCTAGGACCAAGCCGCGATGGCGACAATGGCGACCACCGGCGCGGCCCGATGGCCGTGGGGGGCTGTTGTTGTGCGAAGATGTGCATGGCAGGTTCGGCCTGGCCGCTGGGGTGCGGGCACCCTAGTAGATGGATGGGGAGGCACCATAAGAGGCTCGGCGGCGTCTCTAATCTTTGCCCGACGACGAGGACATTTGCCGCCCGGCGCTTGGAGCCATTGGTTCCGGCGTCGGGTTCTTTGCCCAAGATGCCACTACTATCATTGCTAGGAGCCACATCCCTACTCTTCGCGGTGGGGTTGACGTGCCGTCCCGGCACCGTCTATTACCCGACAGCGATCATACGACACGACACACGTAGGGGAGGTAGCGCGGGTAGGCTTGTAGTCCACCTCGCCCCGAGTCGCCGTGTCGCCGTCCTCGACGAGCTCCTCCTCCAAACGCTCCACCTTGGTCCTACCTGCGGAAGGCACGAAGGGGTCAATGCTGGGGAAGAGGGCATCCCCGTGCCACCAAAGCAATCGTGCACAACAGCCGTCGTCGCCGAGAACCTTGCACGAGGGGGTCGTGGTGGATGTACGGAGCAAATGGGCGCGCGCGAAGGTGGGCCGACCCAACAAGCTGGGAGGTCGGGAAGGCGGATCCGGGACGGGGACTCTACACATCGAGGCGAGGGGAGGAGCACCGACCACGTCCATCGTAGCGATCGGCAAAGAGGTCGGACTCCCGGGTGGGCGGCAGCGTGGCCTCCACGGGCGGGCTGCGACACGCCTGCGCCCGGGCTATGGGAGGAGCTCGGGAGCCCCTGCGACTTATGAGAGGGCGCACACCGAGGAGCACAGGAGCGCCCACCGGCACCATGGATGAGTAGATTAGCCTGAGGAGAGCTCAGATCTGGACTAGGAGGGGAGGTTGGTGGCTGGGAGGATGACCGACGGACATGGGCGGCGCGGCGCCAACGGAGGGCTGGGAGGATCCATCTATTGCTTTTTGCTCTCGTGTTTTTGTCATACATATAACCAAAGTGTGCAACATTGTGAATTTGGTTTTAAAACACGAATCTAATGTCCATTCTACATAGTGGGGAATACATAAACAAAGTTTGAGAAAGTCAACTAAATAGTGTTAAGAAGATCAGAGTTTTTTTTTTTTTTTTTTTTTTTTTTTTTTGCGATCATGCCTAAGCTCGATATGTAACTGGAATTCAATTGGTGTTGTAAATTGAATGATACAAGGCCTTGTTAAGTTAATAATATGAGGATTAAAAGTCAAATTAAAGTAAATTACACTATCTATTTTATTTTTAATAGTTTTTTTATAAGTAGCTTACTCGAGTCAAATTGGCGGTGGTACTAGAACCCTGTACCACGTCCCCATGAACCAAGTTGACAAATGAATAAGTAAAATGAGCATTCCTATCTTATCCGTGAATGGATTCCATTCCATATCCATCATATCACCGTCTACACGTCAAGATGATAAACACATATCTTTGCCCAAAAAGATGATATGCACATAGATAGAGATAGCTCCATCCAGTACTTTAAGAAAGAGCTATTACCACTTCTGCCAAGCTAGGGCGAGATGAAGCTGGTGACTCAGATAGCAGCAAGCACTTATCCATCAGTTATCCACGTACGCACACAATGGGTCAAATTTGTGGTTCTTGGAACTCTCAAAACTGGCCTCAAGAATATCGTGTTTATATCATTTATTTATACGGTCCTATATCACAATGCAGGGCAATTTTTTCTTGTTCAAGCTGTGTGTTTTTTGCACGGCCGGGAGTGGATTTGCAATTACTGTATCAACTCGATACAATGATAATAATTTAATAAAATCATCTCTTTTTTATTAAAAAAAACCACAGTGCTGGCAATGAGCGATGGGTAATATTTTGCTTCCAACGAATGGCCAGGAGGCAAAGCATATTTCCCTGACAAAAGAGAGGTACCACCGCACTATGCAATTCCCCTATCCATGTCATTTCAGTTTCGGGCTTTTCCGGCCATCACGTTTCACATATAGTGAGTGGACTTGTAGAATATGGCTTTCAAAATCGGTGTTCAAATCCCTACAATGTATTGCAGATTTGGAGTCATTTTCATTGGGAGAAAAAGCCCAACAATTATAGTGAAACATAGTATTATCTCACCTTGGGTCCACACAAATAAGGACGTCCCAACAGAGTGTTTGTTTATTTGTTTTATGAATCAAATAGTCCAGACACAAATATAATTATACTGATTCTAACATTGTATGTCAAGTTAGAGCATCTCTAAGAGTTCCGTGAATCCCTTTCTACCTTTGGGTACCCTTGAAGATGATCTTAGACCAACTGATTTCACCAAGTAAGAGCAGCAGTGGAGGCTAGAAAACTCTAGCAAGATTGATTTTATTGACCCCTACATTTCACCTACCACTAGACACTTTTTTTGATGGCCCTTTTTTCAAAACAATTTTCAAATCTATCCCTAGTTTGAAACATATTACATCCGGTATCCCTTTTTCGCGCCAAACCCATAGGCGTGACATTTACACATGTGCCTATGCATGTGGCGCGACATGTCCCGCCATGGCCCGTTGACCCGTGCTTGCGTGGGGCGTCCCCCCGCCGCGCCTGTGCATGCGGGCGCGACAGCGGCGCTGATGAGTCGGCGCGACGGGCCCGTTAGGGTTTACGTTTGGGCGGGTGTGAAAGCTTGTGGGTCTTCTCACGTCGGCGCCCGGCCGATTCGGCGCGACATGTTGATATAAATGCCTCCACCTGCTTTGTCCTCTCCTTCTCTTCCCCACTTTCTCCCTTCATTGTGACGAGAGCAGCAGGTCAGTGGAACTCTTCTTTTGTCCTCCTCTCCATGATTTGCTTTTGTTTTGTAGTTTGAAGTTTGTTTTTTCCTTGTGCTATGCTATTTGGCCCTCATTTGTGTTTGATTTTCTTTGTTAATCTTGTGTTGCTTAGTTCCTCAATCCCCAAATCCTAATTCATAGGAATGTTCATGGCAAATTGGAATTCTTGTAGTGATGTTTGTTTATGTTTGTGTCATACTTTTTGGCAATCATATGTGGTAAAATTGTTTTGTTAGCGATGATATGGTTAGGTGTAATTGTAAATCTTGTTTGGTCATGGCAAAACAAATTGATTTCATGGGTCACAAATGTGAAATCTTGTTTGCTACTATGTAGATGACCTCATTGTGTATTGAAGATGTGTTCATTGTTTTTATGCTTCAATTATGAAGTGCTTACCATCTAAGGAATGAAAATCTCCTTGTCTTAGTTGTATATTTTATTTTTTTTTTTTTAGAATCCGTATGAACACTAATGAGATTGACACTATTTGATAATAGTATTTCCCATCCATGCTTTGTTGTTTCATTTAGCACCTATGTTTTGGACACATGGCGAGGAAGATCCTTTGTGTAATAGTTGTCATTGTACTTTTTGCTAGGTGTCATGGACTTGTCCTCGTTAAGGTGCACCATCCGGAGGACCATGATGGGAAGGGTCCATTCCCACCACCGTGCCGACGCCGCATTGTCACTGTCGGTGGCCGGCCAATGTGAAGCGAGCCCGGGCATCCTTTGTCCTCGGCGTGCTTGCACCGATTCTGGCGTGGTCCTCCGAATGGACGGATGGGCGACGGATGCAATTTCTATCGATGGATCGATGGTAATGAATGGGTGAATCATTCCATCATGTTGTTTCCTTTATGACCCTTGGAAGACCGTTCGCTTTGCAAGTTTGAGCGGTGGGTGCCTCCTCCGCCGAACCCACGAAATGACCGGGCGGAGAAGGTTTGACCGCACCGCCTAGAGAATCCTCCTACATGCCATTGTGGGGAGAAGGCGTTCCTCCAAGTTCCGAGCCGACCGGGTTTGTTCACCCCTTTCTAAGTGATTTGGTAAGTGGTGCGATGCATGTTCTTTGTGAACTCATTTGTGTTGTGCATAATGTAACCTTGCACCTCATATGTTGTCTATTTTAGAGAGGTTTTCCAACTTGTGACTTTGAGGAGTATAACTATGGACCAAAACCTGAATGGCCTAACGAGAGGTTGCAAGAAGAGTATTCCAATGGACGCATGCCATGGCCATGCCTTGGTCTTCAGGATCGGTGCAAGTGCGGCATCAAGGCCCGTGAAGGAGTTGTTCCCTCCGAGTATGGGATTGGTTACTCACTGCGGGCAATGCTTATGGTGGGCCAAATGAGTTATTTGTGAGTATAACGAACTTTGTGCCTTGCATGCCTAATTTATCTAACTTTGGCAATGCATAATTATGGTAATGTTTATTTATGTTTCACTTAGAATTTTGGAAAGACTTGTGATTGGGTTGAGCCGGTGAGGTTATGGCCAATTTGTTTACTCCCAAGTTCAAGTCCCCTTGGAGAGGAAAAGGATGATTATGAGAAGGCAAAAGCTGAAGAGACAAGTGAGCCCGAAGGCCGGTGTTGCAAGACCTGGTTCTAACACATGGACCAAGCTCGGTGAAGACTCTTGTAAAGCTAAAGGAATGAACATAAGTCCTTACCATCGCCGCGGTTTATGGGCGACGAGCTCCTTCAGATCTTGGCGGGAAAAACAAGGAACACTACGACCGCCTCCGGAGGAAAGGCGGGAGATTCATGAGATGCTTGAGTGGGCTCGCGAACATGAAGCTCAACGGCCCGAAATGCGATACGCGAGCTTTATGAGCATTTCTTGTTCTTCAAAACTTCTTTTCACATTTCGCTACTTATTAAGGTCGTCGTAATGTTGACATGTTTGTTTCTCATAGTTCCTTCGCCAACACAAGAGGACGAGGGTAACGAGGACGATGGCAAAGACTTGCACGATCAGGGGACAAGGGTAACGAGGCGAGGCCAAGGACATGGGCGACCAAGACCGGGGGAGAACGCCCATGAGGATGTTTTGGAATGACTCCGACTACGAGGATTGGAATCGGACCTGCATGCGGGGACGACGATGATGATTTTATTTGGCCTTGACTTAGCTATGAGGAAGGCATTAGTGGCCTTGACTTAGCAACACTTTTGTTCGAACCATGAAGTGTATGATGCATGGACCCTTGAATTGTGGGTGAACCACTTGTGTAACTCATTGTAGTGAGTCTTTTCTATGCTTGGAACAATTGTGATGCATGCGAAGTAATGGCTAGGTGTTGGCATTACAAACTTTGTACATTGTGTCTGTTCATTATACTCGATCATGAACAACACTTCCTACTCAAGGAAAATAAAAGACCAACACCGTTCATAATTGTTGATACATGACATGGTTTAATACAACAACTAGAGATACATGGTTCAATACAACAACTAGAGATACATGGTTCAATACAACAACTAGAGATACAACTACTACGAGCATAGTTTGGTACATGGCATCAAATGAACGTTGCACTTCACAAATCGTCGCGGTTCCCGATCCTCCGGATATTCATCGTCCGTGGCCCAATCCTGAATCTTCGTCGGTGCCCCCTCCGGATATTCGGTGGAGTCCAAGAGACGAAATGTAGCCATCATATGGTTTGTCTTCGTCCGGTCGGAATCCTCCGTTGCATATTCGTCGCTTTGGCTATGAAACATAGGCCTCAGCCTCTTTGTTGTACGTTGCATCAACCTCATCCGCTAGCCGATGCCTCCTCTCGAACTGGTCCTCGAAGCATATGTGCCAAGTCCGGCACAATGTCCTCTGGGCCCGGGATGGAACAAAGTCGAGGTCATGTAGTATCCGATTAAAGACGGTTTTCACGGGGGGCACGCCCGGCAGGTTGCCCGCACCACTGTCCTCCGGGGCACTTGAGGCACCGTTGGAGCATTGTCGGCCTCCACATTAGGGCGCCGTACGGGGGTCCTCGCACGTGAGGCAGCGTGGGGACTTGTTGCGGGGCTTCTTGTCGGGCTTTCAAGTCCGCCTCGGCTAAGGCTATGAGCTCATCCAACCGTGAGGTGTCGCCGTCACCCTCATCATTTTCACGCATCCGAGCCTTGGCCCCTCGGCCTTGGCAACGCATGCTCCGGCTTCCTCTCCCTCTCATCCCTCTTGACTTGAGCTATCCGCCTTTCCTCTTCCCCTTCGGCGCCTTCTCCGGCCGCTTGCTTCATATTTTCCTCGGACCTCCGTTGAAACCATGCCCTAAACTCCTTGTGGCCTTCCAAGAATTTTTTGTGGATCTCAAGGTCGATCCATCGCATAAAATCACGAGTGGAGGTGGAGTGCGGAACACAAACAATTGTCGAAGCGAATATATACTCATCAAACAAATGAACCAAAACTAATATACGCACCATGAAGCTGCGGCGTTGTTTTGGGCCCGGCTCCCATTGATAATTGGCACACATCCAATACTTCCGCATGTAGGTTTCCTCATCATCTTCATCCCATTCAACTTTGCATGGATCACCACACCCGGTTGATTGGGCACCGGTACACCCGGTGGTAGAGGCTTTGTGGACGTAGGGATCCGGCAGCGGGGTTAGAGGTACGGATTGAAGGCCTTCTTTTTTACCGTCTCTCGGCATGCGGCAAGTGTAGCTCGAAACAATCGAACATTCAAAGGAGGGACTAAATATTTGTCATGGTAATTTCCATTTGTAAGAAATCACGCCATTGTCTTTCTTTTTTAGAAATCACACCAACCTGTATCGTAATGGTAATTTGCATTTATAAGAAATTCACACCATTCTCATTCACCACGTGGCTTACTAATTAACAATATAACCACGACCCAATATACTAATGGAGATACTAATTAACAATATAACCATGACCCAATAACCACATGTCATGCACAATATACTATGAATTGAATGAAGAAAAACAAATCCAAACCACTTACCTAATCCACAGGGAGGGGGGGCTTGGGCTTCGGCGACCTTCAAGAGTTGGAGGGAGGATGAGAGGGGGATTTCGGATGGAGGAGGAGGGAGGGTTTAGGGCGTGGGGGGGAGGGGGGAGGGGTTTAGGGCGTGGGGGGGGAGGAGGAGGGGGTTTGGGGGCTTTGGAGGGTGGTTGGGGGTGGATGGAGGCGCCCCCACGGGTGTGGTGGCGGGCCCGGCACGGAAAGAAAGAGGAAGAGGAGGGAGAAGAATGAGCGAGAGGAGGAAGAAGATGTTGTTTTGTCGCCGGACGGGCGCGACGCCACGCCGCGCTGCCTCATCGTGCACGACGCGCTACGTGTCGCCTTGCGTGTCGTTTTGTTGTTGGATGCAAACCGGCAGCGCCGCGCCATTCTGGGCGCGGTCCGTCGCGCCACGAGCCCCCGGGTTACGATTTGCGGGGAGGGGCTCATCACGCACGCCCAAGATGCCAGATTGTGTCGCGCTTCGACCATTTGGCGTGAGCGGCTAGACAGTCCGCGCGACCATCCGGGCGTCGCCTAACCATCTGGCCGCGAGAAAAGTCGCGCGACCATATGGCGCGATCGGGGCGACGGCGTCAGCGCTTAATGGTTTGGCGCGAGTCGTCAATCGCTAACTTGGTACCCGTTTGCACCGGGGGTGGCTATTTGCCCGCGTCGCGCCTAACACATTGGCGCGACATGTCCCTCCAAACCCTTTGGCGGGGCGTGTGAACACGCGTGGCGTTTTCATGGTTCCCACGCGTGTGGCCGTCGCGCCGGGACGCGTAAGGGCGCGACGCATAAAATGACTCTCGCGCCCTACAGTCCGGCGCGCCCCGCCCTTCCATCTTCCCTTTTTTTTTTTTTGACACCATCTTACTTTTGCCACAAAAATTTACACATGCATAATTACACATTTCTCCGGCAATTCACAAATGTACGGACACATAGCATAATACCGCCAATAAAAGACAAATCTCACATAGTTCACAAACATATATGTTCATTGGGTTCGTACCCTTACATTGTTCAACAAATGGCACATAGTTCACAATAAGGGGTGCATACATAGTTTGGACAGGGCGACCATAACTCAAATTCATACACATAGTCATTGCACATGCATAAAGGAATTCCGCACTCAAAGATCATAGTGCAGTGCACACAAAGGTCGTCGCCATTCCTACATACATAGGGGGTAGTAAGGTTATGAGTTATGTATTGTAAGTTGTCATTTCCCCAACGTTGCTTCTTATTTGCCAAATACTCACCTTCTCACGGCGGGGAAAAAGGTTGAGGGCGGCGGCGTTCACGCGACCGGGCCGTGTTGCTAGGAGGTTTGGCGTCCCCGCGTCGGCGGTCTTTAGCTTTTGCGCTTTTTCCGCCTTGCGTCGCCCTTTAGGTGAGCTTTGAGATCCACCCTACAAAACTCAAAATTTCGGATATGTTCTAAATGTTCATACACGGTGACAACTAGTTCAAGCGGCATAGAAGATAAACCCGTGTTTGGCTCACGCGAGGAGCATCATACGATTCAGAGGAACCAATGACCTCTGCTCAAAGTGTGGATCCTCTCGCCGCCGTCGTCGTGTCATCACCGCTTCCTTGTTCACTTGTTTCGAAATGGTACTCCGTCTTGTGGAGGCCTCGGTTGTCTCTGATGTTCCTCACTTTCGGCTCTGCTTGTGGGAGGCCTCTCACCGGCGGCCCTGGCACGCCGTCATCATCACCTCTAAAGCGGCTCAACTTGCGACCAAGGCGGCGGGCGAATTTCTTCACTTTCTGGGTCGGTTTTTGGCGAGTTAGGATTCTGAGAAACAAACACATGCAAATGGCTTGGAATGTATTGAGTCGGCGTCATACCTCTGCAAATTCTACAAGCTCACTTCCTTCTTGGCCCCGGCTGCGCCCTATGTATGCTCCAGCTTCATTTGAAAGGTGGGCTAGCTGCGTGGTCTATGTACAGGAGCATGGTTAAAACTTGATTGCGAATGAAAGGTTGAAGGAAATGAGCATCAATGCTTACCGTGTAGTTAACGAGAGGGGCTCTCTCGGGCTGCCGGCCTCCCCTTGTTACCCTGTCATAGGGGTCTTCTTGGTCGCTCTCTCCATAGAAGACTGGAGTCACGGAGACGGGCTCGTGGAGACGCACTCTAGTCACCCGGTGCAGGTACAGCAGGTACGCATGGAACTCTCTGGACACCGAACGAGGCCCACTATCAGGCCACACTCTCTCAGCGCTCATCCACTACGCACATGTTCACGATGGATGGTGAGCGATCCGCTAGCTGCCACCAAACCTTCTACGCCTCGAAACATCGAAGCATCGATTGTTAGTTTTGACTACACAATTAAAAATACGGGGAAGAAGGAACTAAAATGCGAGGCCCGACTTTTCGTGCAAAGCGTCGAGGTGGAATCCGGGATAGGGTAATCCCGCTTCCTCCCGAACTGCTTCATGACCCTCCTCGGAAGGTGGTGCTCCACAACAAAAAACATGATCATGGGGGCAGTGCTTCTCCAGCGCAACTTGTCATCATCACTCCGGGCGGGGACATTCAAGTCCTGTCCATGGTCACGCTCATATGGAGTCCACTCCACACGAAAATTGAGATATTTAGAAAAGTCCAACGACTATTTTAAAGTAGATAACAATATGTATAACAACATGACTCACGACCGTAGGTCAACAAGTCAGTGTCGTTGGAGTACCTCACGTACCTCATCTCCGGCTTCGCCCTTGACCATCTTGTTTTTCGTGCCACAAATACGACAATGGGGCCCGATACTCGTCATATTGCCATGCCAAAAAAAAAAACACAAGACACGTATAACAACATGAATATTACATAGGGCAACTAAGATGAGAACATGAATATTAAGGGGGCTATGAGTTACGTCACGAGGAACCGCCCTCACGTAGTCCCTTCCGGTGGGTATGCGCTCCCCAAATCGGGAGATGCAAGAGGTACACGAGCCACCCACGTTCGAGGTCTTTTTAAGCCCTCCCTACGAGGGCCTCGGTGCCGATATAGCCATGCGGCGTGTAGCGGCGATGTCCTCCCAATCTGTTTGTAAGATTGGGAGCACCATCGAGACAAGGTGTTCCCGGAAGAGTCGGGTAGAAGGGAAAAGACCGATAAGGTGCCACAACCACACCTTAGCAAACCTCTCGACCACTTTGGAAGTGCCCCTTCACCCAATGGGAGGACACACCTGAACGAGGTGCTTCTAATGTCCGGTGTGGAACACCAACTCCTTATTTGTGTCAATAGTGGGTGGACCGTGCACCTTAAGGTCCAAGAAGCTCACATCTTCTAGGGTTTGTCATCTCTCTCCACACGGCGGTGGAAGGAATGGGTCTCGGACGCCAAGCGCCCGTCCATCTCCGGGAGTGTTAAGCCACAATGGCTCGAGCAAGGCCCTGCTAGCCGCTCTAGCCGGGTAAGGGGCGTCCCCCAAAGTGGCTTGTGAGCTCGAGGGACGCAGCGAATTCTGAAACAAATGAAGGAATATAACGATTACATGTGATAAAGCGAAGACCACAATATTAATTTCCAAAAATAAACATGGGAATTACTTGCCTTGCCCAAGTTTTGCGGCGGTGGTTTTTCATATCACGCCTACGAAGGGGGCCCAATCCTGCTCCATCATCGAAAAAGGCCAAAAACACAAGATTAGAAAATAGACATTAATTATAGCAATTAAAACAACAATGCATTACAGAGAAATTATTACAAGGCGTGAATAAATTATTACAACAAGGTTGAACTAACAACACCTATGTACGAACACTATCGTGAGTGGCTGCGGTGTGACCCGTCTGTGGCAATTAGAGCAGGGACGAGGAGCCATGGCCTCATCAAAGTCTCCATAACCATACATATCGAGACCATAGCCATTTGAATCATACACATCGGGGCCATCGGCATTGGAATCAAATCCATAATTCCTTTTAGGCGTTTTCTCTTCCTTCTACCAACCTTTTGCTTTTCTTGATCCGGGTCGGGGACATAATCCAATCCATAGTATGGAGGCCTTTGTGAAGGATCTTTTGGATTCCACACTTTAAGGGTGTTTGATTTGAGATAGAATGGAGACATGAAAAGATCTTCATGGTCCAAACCCCTTAACTTACAGCGGTGATGGCGTGTGAGCAAGGCACATGAAGTAGCTGCGGAATGCAACAAGAACACTCCGGTTTACGGAGGTCCACCCTATAATTTTTGCCACGTACTTCTCCGCCGGATTGGTTCCTCCGTGACATTATGTTGTACACAAAGGTGCATCACCAACCCGATTGGAACCTATGGCCTCCACAAAGGTGTCTCCTACCGGCCCGGCCCCATTTTTCTTTAGAAGCCTTGGCAATGTTCCAGCGTTTAACAAAGTATTGGATTGCACTTCTTAAACGAGTACTCCACAATACGGACACAGGTACTGCACGGATACCCTTGAACACTTTGTTAAACGATTCCGATGGTCGTGGTCATCACGCCATACCTAAGGCCACCATCATCAAATGCGAGAGCCCACTTGTCCACATTATTCATCGGCCCCGAAGCCAAAAAGAGTGTTTAGGACCTTGTTCAACTCTAATAGCTTCTCCTTAAAACCTCTCCTTACGACAACACACACGACCTTCAATACGACCTCCTTCTTCCTTTGGCTGCCAAATGTTGGCGGCAAAGTGCCGCATGCACCATCGATGCTAGGGGGAAGCCCATCTATCTCCTCTCTAGCAGCCATGAGCAATCCATTGTGCCCGATCGGATATCATGCAAATCCGGCGGACGCACGGCCGGATGACATCTCTTCTAACAAGCTTCATGAACCAAGACCAGCTCAAAGTGTTTCGCTCTCGACCAAAGCAAACGCTAAAGGGACAAGCTGGTTCTCGGGATCCACACCGACCATCATCAGAACACCTTTGTACTTCCCGTAAGGAATGTTGCATCAACAAGCACTACAGGCCGACAATGCTTGAAATTTGTGGAAAACACCAAAACAATCATTGCAAAACATGTTTAGGGCACTCCGTGTCATCCACTATCCGGCCAAAGCGGGGATACCACCTAATACGGATTGTAGTGTTTCATGTAAGGATCCTAGGAGCTTGGTTGTATGCCTTCCAATAGCTCTATAGCATCTTTGCTTTGCTCGCCATGCCTTCATGTAGCTCACTCGATATCCGGTCCACCCCCATATGCTCTCGATCGGGAGGCAACGGATATATCGCTATCGGCCTTAACAAGGCCGACAAGGTAACGACTTCGGATAACGGGCCTTGTTTTGTTGCACCCCCTTAGGCTTAGAAGGCCGACACGTGTGAGGTTGCTTCACATTTCGAATCCTCCAAGTCTTGTTTGTCGACTTCCTCGCCCAAACTCCCCAACCACATTTCTTCACGCAAATTGTGTACCGCTTTCGGGTGTGATCAACATAGTAGGGCCTATGATACCTAACGGCGTAGTCCGCAAGGAAAAACTTGAGATGATCCAATGTGTCAAAGACCATCCCCTTCTTAATCTCCATCTCCTCGCTCTTCCCCTCATTGTCCAACAAAGGCCCGGTGTCACACACCGCTTCATCAACCATACTAATGTCCATGAAGTTGGGTACGGAGGGTACCTCAACATGGACCTCCCTCAACCGACTTAGCTCCACATCGGTGTACTCCATTCTAAAGGACCCGTCGGTGGTTGCAATATCCCCTATACTCACGCTTTCAATACTAGGCTCCGACCTATACTCGTCCTCTAGAACCTCCTCCAGAGCTACTTTCACTAAAAGTTAGCTCATCTCTGTACTCTCCATCGTCCTCCGATCCAACAAACATGTCGTCCATAGCACCAATCTCCTCCTCATCGCACTCTTCCATACCTACCATCAATGCATTGTCATTGTCTCTAACAATTGACCCGGTTGCAGCTCTTCCCGAGTAAGGTGCTCACGGGCTCCTCATCCACATTCTCACGCGAGGCACAACAAGAGGGTTCATCACCTTCTCACAACAACTTCAAGCAACGAACACTACTACCCTTCACAACCTCTTCACATGACAAAGGCATGAGTGCATAGTGTGCTTTCGTTCCTTCCCGATCAAATCGACCAATCAAGCTACACGGCCATCCATACTTGTCCGACAATGGCCGACCAAATCATCGAAGCTAGGAGGTCTACCAAAAAAATGAACTTGTTCATGCATGTTCTCAAACTTGCCATCCCTCTAAGCGTGCCACCAATATAAAAGCGCAATAAGCGGTCCATCTACAAATAATTCGGGAAATAAAAGCTATAAGTAAACAACCATATTGCCAATATATATTAGAAACAAACTCCTCGATCAACTACATTTATGTAGTTCTAATCTACGTCAAATCCACATTCTATCAATTAACGATTGAATCAAGAAATAATATCCTAAGTCCAATCCAACAACAACCTCCATGCTTCCTCTTTTGTTGCATGAACCATATATACAAGATATGTGATGACTTGGATTGACA
Organism: Hyparrhenia diplandra; assembly: GCA_015847255.1. NCBI lineage: Eukaryota > Viridiplantae > Streptophyta > Magnoliopsida > Poales > Poaceae > Hyparrhenia > Hyparrhenia diplandra. The sequence goes on from JADLZK010011070.1 coordinate 119,969, forward strand.
TGCATATCCTAAGAAAGAATCCAATAATTTTTTGGGATGGATAAAAGAATGCATTTAATAGATATTAGTATTATCTAAAAAAACAATGCCTTAATTACTTAGTATTATCTAATTAGTTATACATGTAAACAAGAATGCATTAATTAGTTATATAAGAAGAATGCATTAATTAGTTAGTAATATTATCCAAAAAGAGAGAATACATTGGCGAACCTAATCAATTAAATCCTCATTTGAACTTGTTCAAAATAATATCCTAGCTCAAATCAAAAAAAACAACCTCCATGCATCCAACAACTACATTTGTGTAAATTCTATTCAAGGTGAAATCCACTGACAAAATAATATCCTATAACTATTCCACGTACCACATTGCATCAATAAACAGCCCAAACACTTATAATTTCACATTGGAAAATAGGAATAATATCAAACCCTAAACCTCCATGCATGCATCAATGAACTACTTTCATGCAACTCGTTCTCTATGCCAAAGTTACCAAATCGAATCCTAAAAGAACCACATTGTACCAATTCACGCTTCAATCACTAACAATTTCATATTAATCAAAACTATACCATGACAAAGAGGAGGAGAAGTAGGAGAAAAATGGGTAATACCTCAACCGATTTTGGAGAGGACTTTGGGGGGAGGAGGGCGGAGGAGGCGCGGTGAGGGGGCAGCGCCGCCGCCCACGTACGCCGCCGCCGAGGGGCCGAGCCGGCGGAGGATTAGGGGCGGCCTGCTCTCTGACCTTATGCGCGGGGGTGGAGGAGGTCGAGAGCCGGCGCGGAGATCGGAGGAGGGGGGGGGGGCGGCGGCGGCCGGGCGGTGGGAGGCGGCGGTTTTCGGTGTGTCGGGAGGAGAAGGAGAAGGAAGGAGAAAGAATAGAGAGAGAGAGAGAAAGAAAATGCCCGACCTAACCTAATCGGTCCACTGATGCGTCTTAAATGGTGGGGCCCCACGGTTTCGGCGAGGCCCAAACCTAAACCCCTAACGGGCCCGTCGGCGCCCTAAAAGCGCCCTAGCGTAGGCGCGGCGTAGTGGGAATCGCCGGCCACGCCGGCCCATGGTCTACGTCGCGCCCGCATGCATCGGGCGCGGTAAATGTCACTTTAGAAGCACGCGCGACAAAAAGGGATCTAGTAAAATGTTTTAAACTAGGGATAGATTTGAAAATTGTTTTGAAAAAGGGCCAAATTTTAAAAAAAATCCACAGAAAGTGCCTACCCATTTTCTCACCCTCCCATCTCTTCCTCTCCCACATGACTATTCACCCCTCGACCGGTTGCACGATCCGCCATCGTCCACCGCGAAGCCATCACGGAGTTGTCCGTCCTCGGCGGTTGCTCCTTCCCCTTCTCGGCGACTACTTCTCCGGTGGCGATGCCCTTTACGGCATGACCCATGTCCCTTCTCTCGCACACATCTTCCTTTGTCATGCCCTTCTGATTCTACGACCCTTCTTAGTGGCGCCCTCATTCCCTTCCACGGCGCCCGCATTCATCTCTATATAAAAGTTAGAATCATCTAAACCACTACTTAAATTGGAAAGATTGCATAAAAGCCCCAGCTAGGAATCCAAGCATGGTCTAAATTGATGGAACACAGATAATCTAGGCAAATTAAGAAATCAAACATATTTAGTCCAATGGTAGGACGGTCGGTCGGACGCTACCCACTGAGGTGTTCAAATCCCGGTGCTCACACCTTTTCCTAGGATTTTCAAAGGATTTTATCGGCGTTATGCGTTAAGTGGTAAGTGACATTCCATCGACGTTGAGGCGCGAGATGCGTCACTTCACAGAGTACAAGATTTTGTTTACACCAAATAGCTTTCCCCCATAAGAATATATAAGGCAAATGAGCCTTTTTCCTTGCTGAGCACACGCCAATTTGGAAGAACACATGATTTCCATTAGAATAAAATAAAACCTGTTATCATGGCATACCCAAAATATAATATAAATTATTGTTTATCAAAAAAGTTTATAAATATAATATTATTTAAACATTTTGTATTATATATATAGAATACGACAGCTAGCTGTTATTATATATCAGACAAGTCTCTACAGACAGCCTCCATCCAGCACGGACCTCCTCTTCTTCTCCCACCCCCAGCCCAGCGCAGGTGCGCGTTCTCTCTCTCCCTCAATCTCGGCGACGACTGGGCGACCTACCAACCGCCGCTGCCTTACGCCAGGTGCCAAGGTCTTCTTCGGGCTCTTCGCCGGCGACGAGCACCACCAGGTACGCCCGCGCCTTGGTCTTTCCTTTCCTTTCCTTCCTGTTGTGCGAAACCGAGCACCCAATTTGTGTTCGGATCTGATCCAGTTACAAGTGCATGTATTATGCCTGCTACCTTCGTTTGCTTCGCAAAATTATCTGGCGTACATGTCCTTTGCTGGGTCTGGCTCTGCGCCACCTTGCTTCATAATGGGATGAAACCAAGTTCACCAGCTTAAAGTCAATCTGTTGTTAACTCGGTCAAGTTTCTTTGACGATTGCAGGCAATTCAAGAAATGGATGCTACTGCTGGTTAATTGTGATACGAATTTATATGGACATAGGTATTCATTCATCTCCTCCCTTTTTCTCTCTGGAACGGAAATGGTACAGTTTTCTTCTTTCAGCTAACACTTTGATCTGTTTCTTTAGATACTGGGGCCATGTGTAAGGGCGGAAACTGTTTCTACCGCGTCAATAAGGAGGGGAGCACTGCTGATTCTACAAGGAAGATCCATTCCACAGTCTCTCGCGATCGGATGGCATTTGAATATACAGCAAGGGCAACGAAAACAGAGGCATCAAAGTTGAAGAACTTAATCTCGGCATCATTCAAACCCTTGTCTCTCACCATTCCCATCGGCGACGGATTCCACGAATCCTACCCTTTCAGCCATTGTCATTTATAGTATAGATAGAAGGAGGTCTATAAGTGAGCCGTTATTCCTATTGGCTTGCAAGAGGAGGAGGCTAACGTTGAGGTGGGTGCTTCCTGCTGCATCTCATAATGCTTGCTGTGTCACAAGAACAGTTTGCTCATTCACAGACCTGCTTCCGAGCTAGGATGCAGCTCAAGCCTCCTACAAAACCCAAACTTTATTCCGGGCTTATGCCCCAGGAGGAATTCGATTCATACTGTGATCTAATACCAGGCTTGCCTGAAGACCTGGCAAAGATATGTCTTGCCCTTGTCCCTCGTAACCATTTTCCTGTCATGGGCGCAGTTTCCAAGAGGTGGATGTCATTTCTTGAGAGCAAGGAACTCATAGCTGTGAGGAAGGAGGTTGGGAAACTTGAGGAGTGGGTGTATGTCTTAACTCCAGATGCTGGCACAAAGGGGTCGCACTGGGAGATTCTAGAGTGTTCAGGGCAAAAGCAGAGCCCTCTTCCACGTATGCCTGGACTAACCAAAGCTGGGTTTGGTGTGGTGGTTATTGGTGGGAAGCTCTTTGTTATTGCGGGCTATGCTGCTGACCATGGGAAAGACTGTGTTTCAGATGAGGTTTATCAATATGATTCGTGCCTCAACAGGTATGCTTGGGTTCTCGTAAGTTTATCATACTATTGAAGATTCTGTTCAGTTCTAACTTCTAAGTGATCTTACTAATGTCACAAAATTCAAATGATAAACCAACATACTGAAAGAATCTGAATGCATTCAAGAAAAACTCATCAACTCTGATACTAACATATTATTCAAACAAATGCATAAGGTCTGAATATTTTGAAGTATCTGGCTGATCCATTTATGCTCTTTTTGCCCAGGTGGACTGAGGTTTCTAAGATGAATGTAGCTCGGTGTGATTTTGCCTGTGCAGAGGTCAATGGGGTGATATATGTTGCTGGTGGATTTGGTCCAAATGGCGAGAGTTTATCTAGTGTCGAAGTGTATGACCCAGAACAGAATAAATGGACATTGATTGAGGGCCTACGCAGACCAAGGTGGGGCTGCTTCGGGTGCAGCTTTGAAGGAAGCTCTATGTCATGGGCGGCCGTTCTAGCTTCACAATTGGTAACTCCGTTTTGTTGACGTGTACAATTCAAATAACCATGCCTGGGACCAGGTCAAGAATGGCTGTGTGATGGTCACGGCTCATGTAGTCCTCGGCGAGAAGCTCTTCTGCATCGAATGGAAGAACCAGAGGTCTCTAGCAATCTTCAACCCGGCTGACAACTCATGGCAGAAGGTCCCCGTGCCGCTTACTGGTAGCTCAAGCACTCGTTTTTCTTTTGGGGTACATGAGGACAAGCTACTGCTCTTCCCTCTGGAGGAAGAGCCCGGGTATCAGACTCTGATGTATGATCCTTCAGCTCCGATGGGGTCTGAGTGGTGCACATCGAAGCTGAAGCCTTCAGGTTCTTGCCTGTGCAGCGTGACCATCAAAGCCTGATGATGCCCTTGAATGCTTGGGATGCAGCAGTGCTACTATCCTCACTTAGGATGGAATCCGGCTTGCTTTGTTTGGTCTCAAGTGCCATCATATTTCAGAGTTGAGATGAGGCTGGCTTTGCCATCATCTTGTTTGTTTGAATTTTTAGTTTGTGTTACATCAACAAATAATGAATAGGACATTTATGCTTCAGTTCATTGAGTTGCTGAAGTGTCATGATGTATTTTCATTTGCCCTGTATTGAACTCTGGTCGTTTGGGTCTTCAGTTGATTTGATCTTTTTTGTTGGCACTCTACATGACAATGACAGTTGACAGCACCATGTTGTCAACTGATGCTCAGTAGAAATGTTTATGTTGTTGGACATGATTAAGCTGTTACCTTCTCTTATTTGCAGCTAAAAGCAGCCCGGCAAATTTCATTACTGAGATGCTCAGATGCAGGATTTAAGATTTCTGGAGCAGACTGTTTCCTACTTGTAGAGCCTTCATTTGCCCACAGATGAGCTGCTCAAGTACATTCCCACTTGTGATTGCCGTGTTGGATTTAATCTTGCAAGTCCTGATTGATTGATTCTCTCAGGATGCAGAATGTGCGCACATGTTTACTTGTATCAGGCCAGTAACTGATGCTAATATCATGGTAGATGCAGTAATACCGGATCTTTATATCCCCCAGCCTTTTGCAGTGCAGGCTGAATCAAATCCGGTGTATTCATGTTTTTCGAACTTGCATTTATAGTACAATACATATATAAATTTAGAAATCAGAGAGTCGTTGTTCGTTTCAGTTTTATTCTCCAAGAACGTATCTGGAGTGAGAATGGGTGTGGATGTAAACGACAAATTTGCATCATGCGTTCTTTATTTCCCCGGAGCCGGACAGAAGGGACACGACAGGGTGACCAGTTTGATGCGATGGTGACCAGTTTGAGCTTCGCAAGCACCTGCAGACACGCGCCACGCTATACTGCCCGCCCGGCTACTACTTCTTGTTCACAGCGAGCTAGATCACGTAGTAGCATCGCTGAGATCAGAGTGACGGCGGCCATGTCTCCGATGGTGGCGGCGGCGTTCCCATCCTGCGGCCCCTTCTGTTGCCCGGCAGCGGTGGCGACGCCTCGTTGCCGGCCCGTGAGCGGGAGGAGAGCCTTCTCGTCGGTGGTGGCCATGGCTTCCGCAGCCCAGTGAGCTCTCTCCCGCTCTCAATCTTGTTCTTCCCAAGGATTAGCATCATTTATTAGGTGTCTAAAGCCTAATATGTTTGCATATCATGAATTGTTAAGATGATGATACATCTGTTGGATGAAATGCTGCAAATTTTCAGTAGTTGAGAAATGCCCGTACGGTTTTCCCATGCATATCTCAATTTAATTTGGTGATGATGAAGGGTGAGAGCTCCGAGCAGGAAGCCGTTCGCGCCTCCTCGCGAGGTGCACCGTCCCGTGGCGCACTCGCTGCCGCCGCAGAAGCGCGAGATCTTCGACTCGCTGGAGCCGTGGGCCGCCGACAACATCCTGACGCTCCTCAAGCCCGTGGAGCGGTCGTGGCAGCCGCAGGACTACCTGCCGGACGCCGCCTCCGAGTCGTTCGCCGACGAGGTCCGTGAGCTGCGGGAGCGCGCCCGGGAGCTCCCCGACGACTACTTCGTCTGCTTCGTGGGCGACATGGTCACCGAGGAGGCGCTGCCCACGTACCAGACCATGCTCAACACCCTCGACGGCGGCGTCCGCGACGAGACCGGCGCCAGCCCCACCAGCTGGGCGGTGTGGACCAGGGCGTGGGCCGCCGAGGAGAACCGGCACGGCGACCTCATGAACAAGTACCTCTTCCTCACCGGGAGGGTGGACATGCGGCAGGTCGAGAAGACCATCCAGTACCTCATCGCCTCCGGGATGGACCCCAAGACGGAGACCAACCCCTACATGGGCTTCGTCTACACGTCGTTCCAGGAGCGCGCCACCTTCATCTCCCACGGCAACACGGCGCGCCACGCCAGGCGCTACGGCGACGCCAGGCTCGCGCAGATATGCGGCACCATCGCCGCCGACGAGAAGCGCCACGAGTCGGCCTACGAGCGGATCGTCGCCAAGCTCTTCGAGGTGGACCCGGACTACACGGTGCAAGCCTTCGCCGACACCATGAGGAAGAAGGTGGCCATGCCGGCGCACCTCATGTACGACGGCCAGGACGACGCGCTCTTCGCGCGCTTCAGCGCCGTCGCGCAGCGCCTCGGGGTCTACACGGCCAGGGACTACGCCGACATCCTCGAGTTCCTGGTCCGCCGCTGGGGCGTCCAGGAGCTCACCGGGCTGTCCGGGGAAGGCCGCCGCGCGCAGGAGTTCGTCTGCGAGCTGGGGCCTCGGTTCAGGAGGCTGGAGGAGAGGGCGCACGCCAAGGCCAAGGACCCGCCGGAGTTCGCGCCATTCAGCTGGATTCACGGCCGACAGGTCCAGCTCTGATTTGCCACAGTACATCTATCTGCTGGTTTATGACGGGGATCCCTTCTTTCTTCATCAGATGATTTATATATAGTCTATAATAATTAATGATAATCTGGCGATCGTTATGAATTGATTAAAGTTGCTGTAAAAGCATTGTAAAATGCATGTGTATATAAAAACATATGCACAGCAAGTTGCTTCAAAGATTGCCTTTAGTAATGTACGGAAGTAACTCGAGCTGACCACACACTTGATGTCATGCAAAGGAGAAACCAAGCGGTTTGAGTATACAACATGTTTTTACGACTCAAAGGACTCCGAAGAAAGGATTGGTGATGGCAGAATTCAGCTCGGCTCCAGCTGTGTTCAGGATAGCCTTGTCCACTTTTTTCCCTTGCCAAAAACAAGAACTCGTCGCCTTCAAGTTTCTCAAATCCGCAGAGCTCCAGGAACTCTATGCCCCCATGCAGATTTCCAACCCTCTCCTGCAAGGTGGGGTGGATAAACAACCACATACGGATCTCATTATTCTTTAACATGGCCAGTCAACAGAAAAGCAAGCACCCTACCATATTTTTTTACCTGAAATGTTGCATTCGTCAGCCTGATCTTTCTGAATTTGTCCTCATCAGGATTCTTAGCAACGTTTCCAATGTAAGTAAGGAGTGTTTGAAACGCCCTCTTCACTTTGGCATCATCATCCTGTCAAAAGAAAAAGGACACGGGTACATAAATTTCAACGTCAATGGTTCAACACCATAAAATTAAATTAACCCCTACAGTTTTTCAGTATGTTATGCTTGAAAATTCATATTAAGCATCAAAACAAAAAGCAGAACTATACAATTAAACAAATTCCAAGTAGCCTAATTCTCATCACATTTAGAGCTGAAGTCATATTTGAGAAACTGTGCCATCCATCCTGTCTAAGTTAGCAGTACTACATATAGTTGTGTTATATTTTTCTTATATCTAATCACCATGTCTGGAAGACTAATTTGTTCACCAAGCACAACTTTTCAACCTGGTTACCTATTCACAGTTAAAAGGCACACTGGATCTACAAAGCTTGCATCTTGTATCTAATTTAAAAGTAATGTGCCCAGCTAGCAGCTACTCTATTAATAAGTAATCAAAAGAATGAAAGCAAATGGATGGATTTCCAAAGAAAATGTGTTAAGAAAAAGAAATAAGCAGATCTCAATGCACATTATACCTTGTTCTGTTGCTTGAGATTTCTTAGGCAATCCCTCATCCTCTCTGCCTTTGTGGCTGGCCTGACAGGTAATGCACTCTGCAGATTCATAAAGCAGCAGTGAGTTAAATAAAAACAAGAAATGAATTAAGATTAATATACAGACTAGTAGATGAAATATGTTCTCCTATGAAGTAATTACAATACTCTTAACAAATTTCATCTCATCAGTCCAATAGGTCAGGCAAAACGTGAGCTTAAAAATGGAACAAAATGATGTTTAAACTATAGCCATCTTGGTAATGGGGAATCCAAATTCAAAAGAAAATACCTTCTTCTCTTCAACAGGAGGTGGTGCACTTGGTTTGGCAGCTGCTGGGTCTTCTGGTGGCAATCCTAGTTTCCTTCTCCTTTCAGCCTGAGAACCCAAGAAAACATTTTAAGGCCCAATTACTAGTATTTTCCACACCACAAGAAAGATTCTGGATGATGAAGTGGAGAAAAACAGGAACCTTATCTTCTTCTAATTTCTGTCGGATTTTTTTCTCTAGCTCTTTTCTCCTCCTCTTTCTCAAGTCTTCGCAGTTCTATCATGCTGTTGGAAAAGAAGTTAATCAACAGGGAATGAGCATAGTAAATCAAACAGAAGCAAAAGAAATGGAAATAAACAAATTACAGAGACGGTAAGAAAACCAACCGTTTCCTTTCATTTTGTTCCTCAATTCTTTTGGCTTCAAGAAGTTCTTTTCGATTCGTATTCTCTCCTGGAAAATGTTAAAATGTCCAATTGATCAATCTGTATTGTTCAGGCTATAGCATATTTGAATAACTCAATAAATAAATGATCTGTAGTGCCTAAACCTTGGTCTGTAACAAGGTTAGTCTATAAACAATAATCCCTCTGATATCTGATCAGTTCTACAGTTTAGCTTCAGTGCACTGGTTTGTGTATACAAATATGTACAGGGAGATTGTTATGGCTTACTGATTTATTTGACATCTATAAATAGTTTAATACAGTATTCATAAGCCACAATCAATGTAAACAGTCTCAAACTTTAATATTTGTTTATTAGAGAACCAGTGGAACAGAGGAGCACCCAAGTAGCAGTATGGTCAAAAGGAGAGTTGAGAAAATACCTTCTCCCTTTCTCTTTCCATTCTTCTCTCTTCTTCCTCTTTCTTCTTACGTGCACGCCCCTACAAATGGACAGGGAAAGTTAACACATAAACCATTCTGACTTCCTAAATCTACAACTAGGAGTAAAGATAAAAAGAAGTATCTTTAACACTAGTAGTGTTGAAAAAAATGCTAAGTTTGCTTTTAAGGAAACAAATATGATTTTCCCAGTATTATCTGTGACTGAAACTTTAAGGGTTCCATGTGTAACTTTATCAGGGTCTTTTATCATCCATGATCCAAGCGCCACAAAAAGGGCTCACTTAAGAACTATTCAGCAGGGCCATAATAATGCAACAAAACCACCTCTGATTTGGAGCAGATCACATGTCATCATTATCCACATGTAAAAAATGATTTGTTCATCAACACAAATATATTGGTTATGTTCTCAATGAAAATAAAACGAATCATTTTTACTGTTCAACAGATATACAGAAGACCAAGAGGGTGTATCAGATATTCAGATAGCTGGAACACACCAATCACATAACATATTCAAATGCTAGTGAACTAACTCAGAACTGGCAACTTAACAAAAAAAAAACATTTTGAAAGCAACTATTTAACCATCAGCCCATGATATACATAAGGATCATAAAAGCACCTTAGCTCCTGTGCTTTAAGCTTGACTTCCTCAGGAGTCAGGCTAGGTTTGTTAGCCTCCGTTTTTTGAATTAGCTGGTACCTAAAGAATAAAAAGATGAAGTATTGGTATAACATAGAAATAACCCACTGAGAATAACTAGCCAAAGCTTTGTGGAACACATGAAACATAGTGTGAAAGCTCAGTGGCAGTGGAATATTTGCATTGTCAATGTTCATCCAAACCATGCATGTGGAAGCAAAATATAAATGGCCAAACTCTGGCAATGCAATGTGGCATAAACTAGTTGCCTAGCTCAAACCAACAATATGTACTTCAAGTTAGCTTCCAGCTGGATTTTTTAAAATAAATAAATAAATGTGATATGATCATATGTTGTCGTTTCTTGGAACATGTGAAGAACATTAATGCATTTGGAACATATGAAGAACATTAAAGCATTTGGAACATATGAAGCACAATAAATATGCTGGATTTGAAATATGCACAATATCCTCATTATGGATCAAAACAGTTGCTTGCAGAGATTTGAAGAATATAACACAAAGATTAAAAATTCTAAATATATAGGGGAACTAAAATGAAAACTTGAAAGGGTTGTTACATCAAGATTCAAGACTGTCCTATACTGTTTAAATTGGGGATCAGATAAGCACCGCCAGACTATCAAAGAAACAAACTAGTAAACTCTGAAAATCAAGTGAGAAGAATATCATCATACCAGAGGCATCTCATCAATATCTGCATCCTCCTGGTGCTCAGAAAGCCAGTTAATAGCACCTTCAATGGTGCTATTACCTATAGTACAAGCAAATGGGTCACCAAAGGACGAATTTTTCATTGTGGTTTTGTGTTAAAATTAGACAAGGTAATAAGGACCCAATAGTTGACAACACATAGGCAATATTCAGACGCTGAAGTAATTTCTTTATTCACTACAAGAGATACTAGTTAAGAATATGAATCAACCTTAACATCAGTTCTCAAAAGCATAACAGACATGTCAGCATCCATGCATTTCTTTTTGTTCAGTCATATTACAAATTCAGTTCATAAGCATTCATGCATACAAATTGTGTCCAACTACAATCATAGCAGATCAATTCGGGATTGCAAAAGCAGTAAAGAGTGGAAATGGATGGAATTCATCCTGGCAGACGATTCCATTTTGAAACATATACTTACAAATCCAAGTTTAAGTCATGATAGAACTTCAAGTCAGACATCTAAAGTCTTGACTTACAAGTAGCAATGTCTAAAGTATCTTAGGAAGAAACCACTTTTTTTAACTTTGCAAAGGACCAACTGGGGAGAAGATCAAAATCCAGTAAACAAAAATAAGGCATCATGAATTGTACACTTATCCATGCTTCTTAAATATATGAACAAAATTTTCCGACCAAGGACACAAAATCGTAGGTGTAAGGACTTTCTGGTTTTAGTCGACACACACAAAACATTACAGCAAGAGAAGCCAACAACATCGCTAACAATAAACATACCAGAGAAGTGAAGCGCCCTAGTGGCGCGCGCTGTGGAGAAACCCATGCCCTCAAGGTCCGTGAGCATCTCCCTGTTCACCTCCGGGACAACCATCTCTGTCACAACCATAATACATACAGCACAATAGTTAGTCAGTACTAAGTAACAGCATCAAGATTCATGAAGCTGAGACAACGGAAACACAAAAACCCAACCTTGTGGCTCCCCGCTCGCCGAGGCAGACGACGCATCGACGTCCATGGCATCCTCAGAGGCCGGCGGCAAGCGGTGCCTCGAGATCGATGGGTTTGGCCGCCTCCGCGGTCTTGTCGGCGAACTCGGTATGGCCCGTGCGCTTGGTGTGCAGGTCCACCTCCTGCGCACGGCACAGCCCGCGAAAATCAGTAAGCACATCGAGCCCATACACGATCGAAATCGTACCAAGAATCCAGCCACGCCCGCGCGCCGGATTGAATGAATCTACGAGGGACGTGGAGGCGAGATCGGGGAGAGGAAGAGAGGGGATGGGATCTTACGGTCTGGGAGCGGCATGGCTTGCCGCAGTCGGAGCAGACGAGGTTGAGGACGGCCTCGGTGGACTCGACGAAGTTGGCGTGGTTGGTGGCCTCGGCGTGCGCCTGCGCCTCCTCCACGCTCCGCAGCTGCGCGCCGCAGTCGCCGCACCGCAGCGACAGCCCCGCCATTGCCGCCGATGAGACGACGCTTCGGCTTCGGCTTCGCTTCGATCGGCCCCAGCAGATTTGGGGCGAAATCGGCCAAGTGCAGAAGTGCTCTCGCTCTCTCGTCTCTTCTCGCGAGGTTTTTAGGAGTTATTAATGACGAGAAAACGGAGAGCCGAGACGATGACGGGGAAGTTGGCTCACCTCAGCTCAGATTCGTTTCCGAACAAACGTGATACGCAGGGTTTGGTTCCACCCCGTTACGTTTTTTGGACGTTATCCACCCCGTTACGTTCGCGGCACCGATTCTACCCCTCGCACAGGTCATTCGCCTCACCGTTCATATGTTTTTAGGGCTAACTGATACATGACATTACAAAATATCGTGTCGTTATATATACCATTACTATTTATGATACTGGAAACGTGACATTATAATGAGAAAATTGCAATTACGGGGACGCGGAACAATGCGCTCGCTATTATAGAGATACAATCGTCAACTTCGCTAAGCGACATTTGAAAGCGTGATACTTTGTTATACACGACATTTGGTATTTTTAATCACATTTTCTCAACTAAAATACGTGTGTTTTGCCATGATGTCACCATAATTGCCCTCGTGGCTTCCACATCGCCCCGCTTCCCTACTGCGGTTGCGCTACCCACGTCGGGGGACCACCTTCTTCCCCTCCACTCCTCTCGCATAGAGCTCAGGGAATGGAGCTCCCCCGCCCGACTTGGCTCGGCCTCCACCATTTGCTAGGCCCCTAAATCGCATTGCCGCAGTCCCCATTACCTAGCGCTGGCCTTCCTCCCTCTGAACCATGCCCGTCGGAGATGGTAAAGAAGAGAGGGAGAGTCGGAGAGAGAAGGTGCACCCTAACCATAGGCTCGCACCCGGTCGAGCGTGTGCGCAGAGCCACGCGTGGCGTGAGCGCCGCAATGAGGGTGTGAGATGTAGGAATTATGAATAAATAAAGGTTTTTCATATAATCCTATTGTTTTATTTGTGACACTTTCGGTTCATATGATCGCATGGTAGGTAGCGATCCAATATCACATTTCAATTTTTTTCCTATTTCCAACATCATGAACGCGTTCATGTACAATTAAAAACGCCAACGTTTATACTTCCAACCGGTGGGTTGCATGGTCCAACCGGGCGGAGCTAAAAATTAAATATGAAGGGGGCGGACAATCAAACACCTACTCGTTGAACCTTTGCAATGCATCGCATTGGATCTTCCTCTTCTTCTTCATTGTTTTCTTGTTCTCAAGTAGTAAGCCATTTCCTCTTAACCCAAAGTCATCTTGCCCTTGATCTATCGAAACATTAGCTTAATTTTACGGTGTCTCTCTTCTAAAAGTTATCAATTGTTGTCCTTTTAAATTCCATGATGATTATCCTTCAATACAAAAAAGTTTAATTAGCCAATGAGGTGCAAGATATCTTGCCCTCCCCTCGCTCCGCCGTTTCATCCAACATTATTTTGGGTTTAATTTGCAAAATGAGGTGCAAGATAGATGCCAAAAATCTGCGGACATCCGACTGCCTTCAACTATACCGGAACCTAATTCAAGCAAGTGCATTCAATAAAATTACACGCAAGACATAACAAATGACAAAGTGTAAGAAGCTTAAAGATCTCGTATCCACCAATAAAACGGGGAGTGATTAGTGTTAGACTAGCCTATTGTTAGTCTTTGTGTGTGGAGTGCCTAAGGGCCTCGGATTGTGTTGTGGGTGCGTGAGTAACTCAAGGCATGGAGACACGGCATGGTTGGCTAGGAATACTCCATGCACCGCTATATGTATCGCACCCTCTAATCTGAATCAATCAAGAAATTATTCCCGACCATAATCACTTTCATGGTATCGGCCGCCTAGGTTAGACACGCTTCCGCGCCCCGTGCACCGCTCTTCCTTCCGCCGCCGCCGCGGATCCTCACGATCGCCGGCCTCGCGTTCTTTGGGCATCCGCCGCCGCCTACCCCACCTCGCGAGAGGCACGCCGCTACGGGCGCCCGCTTCCCGGTGCGGATCCAGCGATCCGTGTTCGGCTCGGAGTCGCAAGGTCGTTCGCCGTCCGCGCCCGCGTGAAGTCGAATCCGTCGGTCGTCGATCACGGCGGCGCGAAGTGGTCCGCCGCGTCAAGCCGTGAAGTCGCCCGCGCGGCGCATCCGCGTCGATCCCCGGGTGGCGTCCACGCCTGGAATCGCGGACCCCGACCCGACATCGCATTTGTCATCTCGCCCGTCCCGATTCTGCGCCTCTTATGCGCGGACGCGTGACGCGGCGACCTCCGTTGCGTCGCGGGCCAGCGATCAACCGCGGCGACTCGCGCGTCCGCTCCGTCCGTGAGGTCGACCGGTCTTCCCAGCGTGTGAAGATCGGCCGGTCTTCCCGTGGCGTGATCCCGGCTCCACGCGGCTCAACCGGTCGATCGTGACCACCGAGCGATCCCAGAAAATGCAATTTTGGCTGGCTGGCGGTGGGCGTCCCCTGGCCATCCATCGCAACCCATGGCCGGGGACCAACCGGATGTGGCGGGAGGGGGCCGTCCTCCGCTAGCTCCCATCCCGGTGCCGCCCCATTTTGGGCACGGCGGCATGCAAGCGGCGGCAGTGCGGCGCGGCAACACGCCCTTCTCGCGCGGCGGTTCGCTAAGCGGCAAGCGGCGCACGACGACCGGTGGGCGCTCCCGGACTCTGATCCGTTGGCCGGTCTTCCGTCGTGGGATCCGTCGGCTCTCGCCTCCGCATTCAACACGACGACGATGCTGAACCCTCCCGTCCAACGAGTGGTACTGCACTCAAGTGCTACTTCACATATGACCTCTCTGTCCTCCTCACTTTCACATATTTCTTCCCCACGGTACCCTACTCCTTCATCCATTGTTGTCGGTAATGGCTCTACACTTCCTGTCTCGGCCATTGGCTCTACAGAGTTACCTCCTTCTTTTCGTCTTAATAATGTGCTTGTGTCCCCTCAAATTATTAAGAACCTCGTCTACGTCGCCAATTTACTACCGATAACAATTGCTCATTGAGTTTGACCCGTCTCGGTTGTTCTGCAGGAAGGCTCTTCCATCTCGGAGAGAGATCGTCGATACAATAGCTCGGGCCGTTGTATCCACTCCACCTACCACCGCCCCCCCCGCCGCCGCCGGTCATCTTCCCATTTGTGGCATCGTGTCTTGGCCACCCGGTCATGAAGCTTTGTCCAAACTTGCATCCGATTAATGTCATATTCAGGACTGCTCAGAGTTGTGTCATGCCTGTCAGTTAGGGCGTCATGTTAGATTGCCTTTTCATGAGTCTACTTCTCGTGCGTCAAATAAGTTTGATCTTATACATTGTGATCTATGGACCTCTCCGGTCGTGAGCATTTCTGGTTACAAATACTATTTGGTCATTCTTGATGATTGCACTCACTACTTATGGACTTTTCCTTTGCGCCTAAAATCGACACTTTCAAAGACACTCCAAAGCTTCATCGCCACGCCTATACCCGAGTTCGATTGCCCGCGTCAAAGCTGTCAAAGGCGACAATGGGCATTTAATTCGACAACTCTAGCTCCGGCAATTCTTCCTCACCTGGGGCCTCCATCCGCGTATGTCCCGCCCCTACACCTCGCCTCAAAACGGTAAAGCTGAACGCATTATCCGCTCCATCAATAATGTAGTTCGCTCCTTGCTCTTTCATGCGTCCATGCCCCCGTCCTATTAGGTTGAGGCTCTCTCCACAGCCACTGTTCTTCGTAACATCTTGCCCACCAAGACTCTAGACTTCTCCACGCCCCACCTTGCCCTCCTGGGTAAGCCACCCACATACAGTCATCTACGAGTCTTCGGTTGCAAATGTTATCCAAACATGTCGGCCACAACACCTCACAAACTCGCTCCTCGGTCTGTCCTCTGTGTCTTCCTAGGATATTCCGCTCATCACAAAGGCTACGGCGCCTTGACCTTTCCTCCAACAGAGTCATTATCTCCCAAGACGTCATCTTTGATGAAACGGCCTTTCCCTTCTTTGGCGTCCACGGTCCTAGTGCTCCGCCGGACCTTCAGTTCCTCGAGGACGATTCTCGCGACTCTGTTCTACCTCCCATTGGACGGTGCACAAGTTTTTGTCTGCGGGCACACCCCTTGGCGTCTCGGCGTCACGGCGCCCTGTCGGTCCCTCTCGCGGATCGCTGTGCGGGCGCCGCCCGCCGACCGACGATGTAGACTCACCGGTGCTGGAGCTCTACATCCCCCGCTCTTCGGGGGGACTTCTACCGCGCCACGCGCGACCCACGGCGTCGCCGGGGCGCTCTACATCCGACCTGCGCTACGGGTGACAACCCACGATACCCTCTCCCGCGCCACGCGCCTCGGCCACACCCACCCAGTGCACCCTCCCGGTCTCACGTCCCGCCATGTCTCGGGGTGCGGGGCGCCGTCGGGGTTTCCACCTCTTCGTCGGCGCACCTCTTCACCCGGCCCGGTACACGCGGCGCGAGACCGCGCCCAAGGCTTGCCGGCTCGGTCTTGCCTAAGGGTGTTGTGGCTGTCCCTCGGTGACAAACCAAAGCACCCCATGAGCTTCCTGAGCCAGAGCGGCTTCCGGATGCCGGTTGCCTACCACGTTGCCCCTCTCTATCCGCGGTGCCGAAGACCTTCCAAAGCGCGCTTGCCGATCCTAATTGGCGTGACTATGAAAGAGGAACTGGTGCTCTCCTTTAGAATCACACGGGATCTCGTGCCTCGACCCCCTCGGGCCAATGTTGTCACCGGAAGTGGATCTTCAAGCACAAGTAAGTTCTGATGGCTCCCTTGAGAGGTACAAGGCTCGTTGGGTCCTTCGTGGATTCACCCGGCCGCCCGGTGTTGACTTTGATGAGACGTTTAGCCCGTCGTCAAAAGCTGCTAGCCTACGGTTCGCCGTTGCTCTCCCTAGCTCTCTCCGCGGGTGGCCTATTCATCACCTGGATGTGAAGAATGCCTTTCTTCATGGCAATCTGACCGAGGCTGCTTTTCTTGTCGGCGGCCGCCCGGATTCGAGGATCCGGCTTCGCCCAGATCATGTCCGCCTCCTCGTGAAGTCTCTATGGGCTAAAGCGGGCGCCTCGTGCATAAATACGGTCGCATGGCCTCTTTTTTCTAGTGTCCGCCAGTTTGTTGAAGCCAAGTCGGACACCTCCCTCTTCGTCTATCGGCGTGGCTCGGATATTGCCTACTTGTTGCTCTATGTGGATGATATTGTCCTCACACGGCTTCCACACCCGGTCTTCTTCGGCGGATCATCTCGGCGCTTCCGGCAAGAGTTCGCCATGAAGGATCTTGGTGTCTGCATCACTTCCTTGGCATGCGGGTTCAGCGCGGTGAGCGGCCTTCTCTCTCACAGCGACGGTGCATGCCGATATTACGAAGCGTGTAGGGATGTGAATGCAAGTCGTGCTCCACTCCAATTGACACCAATCCGAAGGTTCTTTGCGGCGAGGGCACACGATATCCGATCGACAGATTTCATGGCCTTCTTCGGGCGCTCTGATACTGGCGTTCACTCGGCGGACATCTCGTATGCGATTCGGCAGGTCGCACTCTATATGCATGATCCTCGTGAGCCTCACCTTGCGACCTTAAAGCGGATGCCGCTATGTTCGAGGCACCCTCCATCTTGGACTCCTCCGACCGTCCTCTTCGTCCGATCTTGTAGTCTACACTGATCTTGACCAGGCTGGTTGCCCGGACACCCGTCGGTCCACCTCGGGCTACGTTGTGTTCCTCGGTGACAACCTCGTCTCCCGGTCCTCGGCGTCGAACACCGTGTCAAGATCTAGTGCGAAGCCGAGTATCGCGGAGTGGCAAATGGAGTTGCAGAGGCCACTTGGTTGCGCAGCCTTCTTCTAGAGTGCATCGACGCCCTCAGCGCGCGCCACACTAGTATATTGTGACAACATTAGTGCCATCTACATGACCTCCAATCCGATACACGGCGCGTACCAAGCACATTGAGATCGATCTTCACTTTCGTCCGAGAGCGTGTTGCTATTGGTGATGTTCGAGTCCTGCATGTCCCTACCTCCTTGCAGTATGCCGACATCTTCACCAAAGGGCTACCTTCCTCAGTGTTCACGGAGTTTAGGTCCAATCTGAACGTGCAAAGTGGATGACGTTCCGACTGCGGGGGAGTGTTAGACTAGCCTATTGTTAGTGCTGTGTGTGGAGTGCCTAAGGGCCTCAGATTGTGTTGTGGGTGCGTGAGTAACTCAAGGCATGGAGACCTGTCATTGGTTGGTGTAGAGAGATTAATTGGAGTCAACCGAGTTGTATTTCCATTGCTCCGTGACATATATACAGGTTACAATGGTGTGGTTGATGGCTTACCGCGCAGGGCGCCAGAACCATCTCAGTCATGCATGTGATTCACACGGACCTGAGAGCTTGGTGATAGGAGTCACCGTAGTATATGCATGTGCTCGATCTATGCGGATCACTGCTCTTCTGACTAACTAAGTATAGTCGTCAACACTAACTAAGTATAGTCCTCATCACCCCCGCAGTCTGGCGTGGAAATGATGAAACGCACAGGCTGGAGCGGAAAGCTTCGAATGTCGCCGTCGGTAGTCCTTTAGTCATAATGTCTGCGTACTGTTCGCCGGTCGGAACATGTAGAACGCGCAGGTCACCGAGCTAGACTCGTTCGCGGACGAAGTGGATGTCGAGTTCGATGTGCTTCGTGCGCTTGTGATGTACTGGGTTGGCTGACATGTAGACCGCCGATACGTTATCACAGAACACGACGGTGGCCTTGGAGATGGGACAATGGAGCTCGGAGAGCAGTTGGCACAGCCAGATGCATTCGGCAGCGGCATTGGCCACGGCTCTGTATTCCGCTTCGGCGCTGGAGCGGGACACGGTGGGCTGGCGTTTGGAAGACCAGGACACCAGCGCGTCGCCTAGAAAAACGCAGAAAACCGAGGTAGAGCGCCGTGTGTCAGGGCAGCCACCCCAGTCGGCGTCGGAGTACGCCGTGACGTTGAGCTCGGGCGAGGCGCATAGATGAAGGCCTTGTGTCGTCGTGCCGCGGACGTAGCGGAGGATTCTCTTGAGCTGCGTCATGTGCGGAGCGCGAGGATCATGCATGTGCAGACAGGCTTGTTGTACGGCGAAGGCGAGGTCCGGGCGGGTGATGGTGAGGTACATCAGAGCGCCGGCGATGCTGCGGTAGGAGGAAGCGTCGGTGGCCGCGCCCTCGCTGGAGAGCTTGCCCTTGGAGTCGATGGGCGTGGGGACTGGCTTGCAGTTGGACATGTCGGCACGGTTGAGGATGTCCTCGGTGAAAGGTCCTAATGGCTAGAGTGTGTGTGTGGGGGGGTGAATAGCCTATTAAAAATTCTACAAACAACACTAAGCAAGGCGGTTAGTAAATAAGACGGCGTAGCGAATAAGCAAATGCTTCTAACTAATTACGCAAGCCTCCTAGCAATTCTAGCAATTCTAATGTCTCTAATCACAAGCAATGGCTAGGTTGCTAAGTTACTCCTAGGTGGACAAGATACACTAACTAATTCTACCACTAGGAGCTAACAAGGCTAAGCTAACTAAACAAGCTACACAACACTAAGCACCCTAACAAGATATACTTACGAAAGTAATCCAAGAGGTGCTAGAATACAATACCACCGGTGTAGTGTCGAGGTTGTAGCCAATCACCGTGATCACCAAGAAATCTCCAACGAGCAAGAACAAGTGACACGATGATTTTTACCGAGGTTCACGTGCTTGCCGGCACGCTAAGTCCTCGTTGTGGCGACACACTCACTTGACGTGTGCTGCTTAATGGCCGGGTGCCAAAAACCCCTATGGGCGCTCAAACAAACGATCACAAGAGAGGGTCCAACAAGCCACGAGCAATCCACTAGTGCTCCTTTCGCGAATCTCCCGCGGGGTAAGGAACGACCCCTCACAATCACCACCGGTGTGGCCTCAAACAAGCTCCACTTGAGCTCAACACCGCCTCTTGCTCCAAGCCGCTAGGGAACCCGGGCAAATTCCCAAGAGAAACAAGAATCTCGCGGCTTCTCCAAGGATGAAGTGCTCTAGATGCAACCAAGCAATGCAATGCACTTCTATCACTCTCAATCTCACCAAGAATTCGAGTTATGGATGGAGAGATGAGTGGAGAGGAGTATCAAATGCTCACTAAAGAACCGACCAAATGTGCAAGAGGGAGCCTAAAGAACCGACCAACCAAGTATATATAGGGCTCCTCTCGAAATGGAGCCGTTGCTCCAAAAAATTTGCTCTCGCATGGGACCGACCGGACGCGACTGACGGAACCACCAGCGGGTCCGGTCGAGGTCCGGTCCTGGCCGGTTCGGGTCGAGACACTGCATCGGCCCCCACCGGGCGCCCTTCCTCCGCGGCGGCGCCCGGCCACCGGTTCCGGTCGACACCGGAAGCATCCGTCCAGGGTCCGGTCGGTGCGTCCGGCAAAAAACGCGGCCGCAGAGTTTCGCCGACGCACTGACCGGACGACGCCGGTGAGTGCTTCCGGCCGATGCCGAGCGCGTCCGGCCACCCCCGTGACGCCTAATCTTCATCTTTTTTTTTGCTCTTTGCTTCAATCTTGCTTCACCTCTTGCCATGGGTTGCCAACACGTCGAAGATGACCACGTTATCACCAATGTTAGCACGTCGATAAGTTAGGCAAGATCGAAGTTAGTGCTCTCATGTCCTAAATGCAATATGCAAGTCAATTGGACCTAGAAGCACTTCACCAAAGGATTGTCGCGCATTCCCTCTTGATAGTCGGCTATCTATCCTATAATGTGATCACACGCTCTATCGTGTCTTGATCAACGAAAGGGAAACCCTATCAAGATACCTTTGCCTTGATCTCCCGGGTTCCTCTCCTGCCGATCACCGAGCTTGACGATCCATCAAGTCTACCGACATTGTCCATGTTCATGATCATCATGCTCCTTGTCATCCGTCTAATCTTATCTCAAAGTCATCACTTAGAGCAAAGGATTAGTTCACAAGTGTGTCATCAATTTCCAAAATCAAACATGAGATTTCAATCTCCCCTTTTTGGTAATTGATGACAACCAACTCACAAAGATTTGAAATAAAATTAATTGAACTTGAATTGCTTGCCCATAGAGTTTTTGATCATGAATCAAGAGATGGACAATCATTTCAAGGTTCGGTTTTGGTAGTAGTAGCTCCCTACACATATGTGCTTCCATATGTTTGGATCAAGTTGGCACATATGTATGGATAGAAATCTTGGGGAGAGATACTAATACCAAAAGAGATGCTAAGGTTCTAGAAATTGGACCTTTGAAGCGTGAAAAAATCATCGAGTCCTTAGCATCATGTAACTAGACAATCATCAAAAAACTCAACATACCCCATGAGATCAACATTATAGGCTAAAAATATGAGCTTTGTCTAGATACATCCTATGCATGCTAGTTGATCAATACATCAATCAATTTTCAAAAACTAGCATACACCAAACAATCATGTATATTGAATTTAGATTGCCAATGCAACATCATATTATGACCATGCACATACAAATGTACAAATAGTCTATAAGCTTGCTCCCCTATTTGTGTGATCCTTTCCAATATCTTTGTGACTTATTTCTCCCCTTTGTCAACAATCACCAAAAAGGTATACATGAGAGAAATCAAGTCAATCAAAGTATCACATGTGGTCTCATCTAGATCACTTGCCTTTCCATGTATTCAAGTTTGAACCAAGGACAAGCTTTTTTCACACCTCATATACATAAGGGTTATCTTGCACCATGTTAGAATACACATCAATAACTCATTTTCTAGAGTTGACACTAGGATTGCAAGCACATAAACATGTCATATGCCACCACTAGTTCATAGAACCAATCAAAGCAATAGTGGTGCCACACATACATTGAAAACATTTTGTTTTCCATGAATGAGCCTAGTAAGCATGCATGATGTCTAGATGCACTAACAAGTCCTTAGCAATATATGAATGTCATGACAACCAACTTTTACCTTGAGGTTTGTCGAAGGAGAGGCATGTCATATAAGTGGGGTGCATCAACTCAAGTTGGAGAAGTCAATGATGTTTAATTCTCCCTTTAGCATGCAAAACCTTTTCTCATCAAGTGGCTTGGTGAATATGTCGGCTAGTTGATCTCGGTGCCAATGCCCATGATACAAATGTCACCCTTTTTGTTGATGATCTCTTATGAAGTGGTGCCTTATATCAATGTGCTTTGTTCTTGGATGTTGAACCGATTTTGGGTCATCTTTCTTGCACTTTCATTGTCACAATACAATGGAACTTTGTCAAATTGGAATCCAAAATCCTCAAGGTTGACCTCATCCAAAGCAATTGAGTGCAACAACTTCCCGCACTAATGTATTCGGCTTCGCGGTTGAAAGAGCAACACTATTTTGCTTCTTTGAAGACCATGATACTAGTGACCTTCCAAGGAATTGACATGTGCCACTTGTGCTCATTCTATTGATCTTGCACCCTCCATAGTCGGAATCCGAATATCCAATCAAATCAAACTTGGATCCCTTTGGATACCATAGTCCAACATCTTGTGTGCCCTTCAAGTACCTTACAATTCTTTTGGTTGCCTTGAGGTGACTTTCTCTTGATCGAATTGATATCTAGCACACATGCCCACACTAAATGCTATGTCCGCCTTGATGCGGTTGCATAGAGCAAACTACCAATCATAGACCTATACTTCTTTTGTTCAACCATGTTGCCACTTGATCGGGGGGTCTAGGCTTCCATTGGTTGCCATTGGTGTGGACATTGACTTGGCATCTTGTAGATCAAACTTCTTAATCATGTCTTTGATGTATTTGCCTTGACTAATGAATGTGTCATTCTTCAATTGCTTGATTTGGAGTCCAAGGAAGAATGTGAGTTCTCCAAGCATTGACATTTCAAACTCATTGGCCATCATCTTGACAAACTCTTCAAAAAACTCTTGATTGGTTGACCCAAAGATAATGTCATCAACATATATTTGCAACACAAATAAGTGTTTGCCAATCTTTTTGGTGAAGAGAGTGGTGTCCATCTTGCCCATCTTGAACCCTTTAGAGAGGAGAAAATCTCTCAACCTCTCATACCATGCTCTTGGTGCTTGCTTCATGCCATACAAGGCTTTTCTTCAATTTGTAGACATGGTTGGGATACTTCTCATCTTCAAATCCCGGTGGTTGCTCAACATACACCAACTCATTTATGAAGCCATTCAAGAATGCACTTTTCACATCCATTTGATAGAGCTTGATGTCATGAGCACATGCATAAGCAAGCAAGATTCTTATTGCTTCAAGTCTAGCAACCGGTGTATAGGTCTCCAAAGTCAAGACCCTCTACTTGAGTGTACCCTTGAGCTACTAGCCTTGCCTTGTTTCTAACCACAATTCCATCTTGATCTTGCTTGTTCTTGAAGACCCACTTGGTTCCTATCACATTGTAGTCCTTTGGCCTTTCCACCAATTCCCATACATCATTCCTCTTGAAGTTGTTCAACTCTTCATGCATGGCATTGATCCAATCTTCCTTCTTGAGTGCATTTTCAATGTTCTCCGGTTCTTCTTATGCTACAAAGGCATGGTGAGCACAAAAAGATGCTAATCTTCTTCTAGTAACCACTCCACTATTGATGTCACCCACAATTTGATCAATTGGATGATCTCTTGCTATGTTGGATGGTTGCATCACTTACACTTGATGACTAGAATGAGTGGATGGACTAGCTTCTTGCTCTTGATCTTGATCTTGATCTTCACCTTGAGTGCCACTAGTGCTAGCCTCATTTGTACCAAGCTCAACCATAGTGGTAGGCATTGGGGTGTCTTCATCATCATCAACTTGTCTTGGTCGAATATCACCAATATCCATTGTCCTCATTGCATCTCCAAGTTGGTTCCACTCACATCATCATGATTTTCAACTTCATTTTGAGAGCCTTGGGTTTCATCAAATTCAACATCATGTACCTCTTCAAGCTTGCCACTACCCAAGTTCCATACTCTATATGCTTTGCTTGTGGTTGAATATCCAACTAAGAATCCTTCATCACATTTCTTGTCAAACTTGCCCAATCTTATGCCTTTCTTGAGAATGTAACATTTGCATCCAAAGACTCTAAAGTATCCAATGTTGGGCTTCCTTCCATTGAGCAACTCATATGGTGTCTTGCCAAGCATTCCATGGCAATAAAGTCGGTTGCTACAATAGCAAGCCGTGTTGATTGCTTCTCGCCCAAAAGGAATGACTAACATTGTATTCACTAAGCATTGATCTTGCCATTTCAATCAAGGTTCTATTTTTTCTCTCAACTACACCATTGGATTGAGGAGTGTAGGTTGGTGAGAATTGATGTCCAATTCCAAGCTCATCACACAACTCTTCAATTCTTGTATTCTTGAATTCACTTTCATTGTCACTCCTAATCTTCTTGATGGATGTCTCAAACTCATTTTGAACCCTCTTGACAAAAGTCTTGAAAAGCTCAAATACATCATTCTTGTCATGAAGAAAAGAACACCCATGTATATCTTATGTAGTCATCAACTATGACAAAACCATACTTGTTGCCTCCAATGCTAGAATATGATGTTGGCCCAAACAAGTCCATATGTAGCAACTCAAATGCCTTGCTTGTACTCATTGTACTCTTGGTTGGATGTGCATTGCCATGTTGCTTGCCGGCTTGACATGCTCCACAAGGTTTGTCCTTCTCAAACTTCACATCATTCAAGCCTCTAACCAAGTCATGCTTCACTAACTTGTTCAATTGCTTCATTCCAACATGACCAAGCCTTCTATGCCACAACCACCCTTTGCTAGCTTGTGAGAGTAGACATGTTGTCAACTTGGCTTCTTTTAACTTGAAATCAACAAGGTAGAGATCACCATATCTAAATCCCTTGAAGATCATATTGGCACCATCACCACTAACCACTTCAACTTCTTGGCTTGTGAATATACACTTGTAGCCAAGGTCACAAAGTTGAGAAACCGACAAAAGATTGTAATCAAGGTTGTCCACTAGCAACACTTTGGATAGAGTCTTCTCTTGTGTAATTGCAATCTTGCCAAGCCCCAAAACACTACCCTTCTTGTCATTGCCAAAAGTGATTGACTCATATTCATCAATGCCCTTGATGCTAATTGACTTGAACATAAGAGAATCTCCGGTCATGTGTTGAGTGCACCCACTATCCATTATCCAATGCTCTCCTCCGGCACGGTAATTGACCTACAAAATAAGATCAATTCTTCTTAGGTACCCAACATTGCTTGGGTCCTTCAAGGTTAGTCACCAAGGCCTTTGGTACCCAAATGGCTTTCTTCTTTGAGCCCATCCATGATGTACCAATGAACCTAGCACGAACACCATTTTTCTTCTTCACAAGCATATAAGAATGATCAAGCTTGATAGAAGAAACATTGGTTCTCTTGTTCATGCACTTATGCTCTTCATGACCAACTTGCTTGCAAGCTTTGCAATAGCTACCATTGTTCTTCACAAAACGTGTCTTGTGAGTTACAAGGGCGGCCTTGCCTTTCTTAGGGATATAGCCTAAGCCCTCCTTGTATAAGGATGCCCTTTGGCTACCCAAGCATATAAGCAAGCGGTCCTCACCACCATAGGCCTTAGCCAAAGAGTGATTGAGCTCCTTTACTTCCCTCTTTAAACATGCATTCTCATGAATAAGCATAGGGTTGTCATTATCCTCACTAGAGATGGATATGCTAGTGATAGAGCTAGTGGAGGTCTCACACTTGGGGGTTGAATCATCAACAAAGATATCACACATGATGCTTGCATTGGATGTATCAACATTTTCAACAACTAAGCACAACTTGTGCTCTTCAAGTAGAGAGGAATGAGCTTTCTCTAACTTAGAATGAGTTTTCTCAAGCTTCTTATGGTCTACCTCTAGACTCTCATAAGATGTCCGGAGCTCATCAAGTTCTTGCTTAAGGCTCTTTGTTTCCTTACGCAAGCCCTTGCATTCCTTTCTACTTTGCTTGAACATAACAATACAATCATCAAGCATGCTTTGCAATTCCTCCCTAGTGGGTGTTTGCTCCTCATCATCACTATCACTATCACTATCATCATCATCATCACTAGTGATAGATTGTACCTTGGTGGCCTTAGCCATGAAGCATGAGGAAGGAGTGTCGAAGAGGAAGATCTTGTCATGCATGGCAAGGTGAGCTTGTCCCTTCTTCTTCTTCTTCTCCTCTTCTTCATCACTTGAAGAGGATGAGCCATCACTATCCCACATAGCCACATGTGACTCATTCTTTTTCTTGGGCTTCTTCTCCTTCTCATTCTTGGCATCATTCTTCTTTCTTGCTTTCTTGATGCCCTTCTCATCATCACTCTTATATGGGCACTCCGCAATAAGATGGCAATCATCATGACACCGAAAGCATGTCATATTGCCTTCATTCTTGCCATCCTTGGTCTTCTTCTTGGATGATTGTTTCTTCTTGTTCTTGTTGATGTATTTCTTCTTCACATATTTGCCCAATCTTCTCACAAAGAGGGCCAATTGTTCATCAACTTTACTCTCACTTGTAGAAGTGACATCCTCTTCATCACTTGATTCTTCCTTCTTCTTCTTGCCCTTGGATGATGAGCAAGCTTTGAGTGCTAGGCCTTTCTTGTCTTCTTTCTTGTCCTCATCCTTAGCCTTCTTGTTGGCCTTGTTGATGAGCTCTTGCTTCTTTGAATCATCTCTAAAGGAGTCGTCGGTCATCACCTCATCAAGTAATTGATTTGGTGTCAAGAGCTTCAAGTTGGTCTTCACTAGAACGGTCTTGAGCATCTCGAATCTCTCCTAAGCACCTCAAGAACTTCATGTTGAATTGAGTGTCCTTGATATCTTCACCAAGTGCATTGAGATCGTTCACCAACACTTGCATGCGGTGGAACATCTCCTAAGCACACTCTCATCATCCTCCATCTTGAAGCTATTGAATTGCTCAAGCTTAATGTAGGCTTTAGCTTGCTTGACGCCTCGGTGCCCTCATAGCATTCTTCTAGCTTCTTCCAAATGTCATATGATAGTGAGTGTCTTGACTTGCTCAAACACTCTATTATTGAATGCCTCATGAAAAGCACTCACGGCCACATCATTGGCATATATTTTTCTTCTCTTCCGCCGCGGTTGGCTCATTTGGCTTTGCCACTTCAAACTTGTTTTCGGTAACAACCCACACTTCTCTATTGATTTGCTTGAGGTGTGCGGTCATCTTCAACTTCCAATGTCCAAAATTGGTGCCATTGAAAGGTGGCGCCTTCTTGGTGTTGTTGACATGAAAAGTAGCCATTTCCTTACCACCGTAGGATGTTAAGCCACTCAAATACGGTGCCTCGGCCCGATACCACTTGAAAGGTCCTAATGGCTAGAGGGGGGGTTCAATAGCCTATTAAAAATTCTACAAACAACACTAAGCAAGGCGGTTAGTAAATAAGACGGCGTAGCGAATAAGCAAATGCTTCTAACTAATTACGCAAGCCTCCTAGCAATTCTAGCAATTCTAATGTCTCTAATCACAAGCAATGGCTAGGTTGCTAAGTTACTCCTAGGTGGACAAGATACACTAACTAATTCTACCACTAGGAGCTAACAAGGCTAAGCTAACTAAACAAGCTACACAACACTAAGCACCCTAACAAGATATACTTACGAAAGTAATCCAAGAGGTGCTAGAATACAATACCACCGGTGTAGTGTCGAGGTTGTAGCCTATCACCGTGATCACCAAGAAATCTCCAACGAGCAAGAACAAGTGACACGATGATTTTTACCGAGGTTCACGTGCTTGCCAAGCACGCTAAGTCCTCGTTGTGGCGACACACTCACTTGACGGTGCTGCTTAATGGCCGGTGCCAAAACCCCCTATGGGCGCCAAACAAACGATCACAAGAGAGGGTCCAACAAGCCACGAGCAATCCACTAGTGCTCCTTTCGCGAATCTCCCGCGGGGTAAGGAACGACCCCTCACAATCACCACCGGTGTGGCCTCAAACAAGCTCCACTTGAGCTCAACACCGCCTCTTGCTCCAAGCCGCTAGGGAACCGGGCAAATTCCCAAGAGAAACAAGAATCCCGCGGCTTCTCCAAGGATGAAGTGCTCTAGATGCAACCAAGCAATGCAATGCACTTCTATCACTCTCAATCTCACCAAGAATTCGAGTTATGGATGGAGAGATGAGTGGAGAGGAGTATCAAATGCTCACTAAAGAACCGACCAAATGTGCAAGAGGGAGCCTAAAGAACCAGCCAACCAAGTATATATAGGGCTCTTCTCGAAATGGAGCCGTTGTTCAAACAATTTGCTCTCTCGCAAGACCGACCGGACGCATCGATCGGAACCACCAATGGTCCGGCGGAGGGTCCGGCCGGTGCTTCCGGCCGCTATGCACAACACGGCCCACATACCGGCGCCCTTCCTCCGTGCGTCCGGTCACCTATTCCGGCCGACACCGGAAGCATCCGTCCAGGGTCCGGTCGGCGCGTCCGCAAAAACGCGGGCCGCAGAGCTCTTCTGCCAGACGCGACCGACCGACGCCCGTGAGTGCTTCCCGGCCGATGCCGAAGCGCCGTCCGGCCACCCCGCGACGCTAATCTTCATCTTTTTGCTCTTTGCTTCAATCTTGCTTCACCTCTTGCCATGGGTTGCCAACACGTCGAAGATGACCACGTTATCACCAATGTTAGCATGTCGATAAGTTAGGCAAGATCGGGGTTAGTGCTCTCATGTCCTAAATGCAATATGCAAGTCAATTGGACCTAGAAGCACTTCACCAAAGGATTGTCGCGGCATTCCCTCTTGATAGTCGGCTATCTATCCTATAATGTGATCACACGCTCTATCGTGTCTTGATCACTGAAAGGGAAACCCTATCAAGATACCTTTGCCTTGATCTCCCGGGTTCCTCTCAAGCCGATCACCGAGCTTGACGATCCATCAAGTCCACCGACATTGTCCATGTTCATGATCATCATGCTCCTTGTCATCCGTCTAATCCTATCTCAAAGTCATCACTTAGAGCAAAGGATTAGTTCACAAGTGTGTCATCAATTTCCAAAACCAAACATGAGATTTCACTCGGCGTACCGCTGCTGGGAGAGGTAAA
The DNA here is from genome assembly GCA_015847255.1 of Hyparrhenia diplandra. NCBI lineage: Eukaryota > Viridiplantae > Streptophyta > Magnoliopsida > Poales > Poaceae > Hyparrhenia > Hyparrhenia diplandra. The sequence continues at coordinate 149,151 of JADLZK010011070.1, forward strand.
AACCTGACGCAGTGCGCTTGACGTCGATCCCGAGGAAGAAGTGCAACGCGCTGAGGTCCTTGACAGCGAACTCGGCTTGGAGATGATCAACGACGTGTTGAAGGAGGGTATTGCTGGAGCCGGTGAGGACGATGTCGTCGACGTAGAGTAGAAGGTAGACGAGCTCGTTGTTGCGCCTGAGGATGAAGAGTGAGGAGTCCGAGCGCGCGACTCGGAATCCTAGCTTGACGGCGAAGGCGGCGAAGCGGGTGAACCAGACACGTGGTGCCGGGGTGGAGTCCATAGAGGGACTTGTCGAGGAGGCACACGGCATCGGGGCGGTTGACGCCGACGGCCAATGGGCCGCTGGCACAAAGACATGTTCCCCCCAGAGGCCCCGCGGAGAAAGGCGTTGAGACGCCGAGTCGTCGCGCTGCCCACCGCCGAGGCGGCGATGGTGAGCACGGGGTCCGATCGCCGCGGGCTTGACCACCGGTGTGAATGTTTCGCCATAGTCGATGCCCGCACGCTGAGTGAAAACCACGCACGACCCACCGAGCTTTGTATCGATCGCGAGGGTGCCGTCGAGTTGAGTTTGTGTTTGAACACCCATTTGCCAGAGACAACGTTGGCGCCTGGCGGCCGATCGACAAGACGCCAAGTTTTCTTGTTCTAAAGAGCACCGACCACTAGCCATGGCGGACCCGCGCTTGATCTTTAGAGCGGCGCGCAGCAGGAGGGTATTGGGGAGATAGGGGAACCGGAGGCGCTCAAGGCGTAGCGGGATTAGGCTTTGTGGGATGCCGGGGCGTCCACGAGTGATCATAGGGTGGAAAATCTCCGTGAGCAGCCTGGTGCCGCTGGGGTGGGAGTGCCAAAGGGCCGGGGAAGGAGATGTAGGGGCGGCGCCATGGGCGATGGGGAAGGGGTTGGTGACACCGAGGATTGTGGTGAAGGAATGGCGTGGGCGGAGTGAAAACTGATTGACGGAGCGGAAGGGGAGGGCAAGAATGACAACGGAGTCATCGATAGCTGGTAAGGGTGTTGTCGCTGTTGTCAGAAAAGTTTTAGAGCGAAAGGGGAAACTGTTTTCGTCAAAAGTGACATGGCGAGAAGTGATGACCCGTCTAGTTTGGAGATCGAGGCAGCGATAGTCACGATGACCAGCTGGATAGCCGAGGAGTGCGCATGGAGTGGATCGAGCGCTGAGCTTGTGGGGGGATTGAGTCGCCGATTAGGATAGCATAGGCATCCGAAGATGCGGAGGGTGTGTAGGAAGGGGAGCGCCGAGGAGAGGCTCAGATGGTGTTTTTGTGCCGCTGGTGTGACATGGTCGAAGGTTGAGAAGGTGAGTGGCAGTAGCCAAGGCTTCAACCCAGAATGTGTCAGGCATGCCGGCGTGGATGAGGAGGCTCCGAACGCAGTCATTGAGGGTTCTCGTAATGCTCGCCTTGCCGCTCGCGAGGATGTAGGGACGTGGAGAAGCGAAGGCTTACCCGCAGTTAGCGAGATGGTGGCTTAAAAAGTGTGGTTGTCAACTCCTTTGCCATTGTCGGTTTGGAAAGCGAGTAGCGGAAGTCGGAATTGGGTGGCAACATAGGCATGAAAGTGCAAGCAAACATTGTAGAACCTCAGATTTATTTCAGAGAGGAAATGTCCATACATAGTGATCGAATCATCGGGCCAAGATTAGATAGTACTTAAAACCTAAAAGCTAGGAACGGGGAGGTCCCAGACATCGCATGAATTATTTGGAAAGGAACATAAGAAATTGAGGTGGAGGGCATGAATGGCAGGTGGACATGTTTCCCCGAGCCGGGGCAGGCTTCATGTGTAGATGTCGGGTTGTTTGGTGGAACCGAACTCAAGGTTGAGGAGGGAGCGCCTGCAGGTTTGCGCCGTGATGTCCGAGGCGCCGGTGCCCGCCGCGGACGGAGCGGTGGCAGCTGAGGAGATCCTCCGGGAGGTGGCTAGAGGGTACAGTCGCCGGTGTTGTCACATCGGAGCATCACCGCACGGGTAGGAAGGTCCTTAACAGAAACCGAAAGGATCAAATTCAATGGAAACGTTATTGTCACGAGTAAGAGAACGAACCAAAATTAGGTTCTTTGACGAGGGAGGGGGAGACAAGGACATTGTTTAGGTGGAGATGGGGAGCGGCAAAGTGGGGTAGAAGTAGAGGCTCGATGTGTAAGGGGCAAGGTAGCACCGTTACCCACCATGATTGGAGAAGAATGGGGTGTGGGGATGAGATGGGTGAGATTACCGGCATTAGAAGACATGTGGGAAGATGCCCCGGTGTCGAGGTACCACTCGGCGGGTTGAGGAGGGGTCGACGAGGTGGACGCAGAGTTCAGGGCCGCCATGAGAGCCTGATGATTCCATGGGTCCAATGGAGGTTGAGCCGGGGTTGGACGGGTGGTGGCGGGTATGGTGCTCCCTGAAGTAGGCTTGATGAGGTGGAGCGCCAGGACGGAGCCGAGGACGCCCGGATGTCGGGGCACGGAAGGGCATGGACCATGCCCGAACCATGCCGGTCCAGGGGTTAAGGCCCGGGGTCCATGCGCCACCGACGGGAGGCCGATGGCTATTGTTGGAGTTGAAGCCCCCGCGCCCACGTCCGTGTTTCTTGCCACCACGATTTTTGTTGTTGTCGTACCGGGGAGGAGCACCGTAGCCGTGGCCATGGTGGGGATTGGCCATCTCCGGTGGGCCGAGGGGCACCAGAGCTGGATCCGGAGGAACCGGATCCGCTGGAGCCGGACGCACCGGTCACCAAGAGGGCTTGCTGGGCTGATGACTTGGTGTGTTCAATGTCGTATTTCTCCTCCAGAAGAAGATAGGATTGCGCTGAGAGGAAGGTGTGTGGTGGATCTTTTGGCAGTGATCATAGGAACAAAGATGGCGATATTTGGAGGAGAGGCCGCTGGGGCATATTGAGGACTTGGGAGGTTTCACGCACAGGCTGGCCGATACCCGTGGCGTCAGCCAGTGTGTTTGAGTTTACCCGTAGGTTGTGATGTCCATGTCCCCTTGAACCAAGGTGCGAAATTCGGCCGAGGTAGACAAGACGGTGGAGTTCATTGTCGCGAATTGCTTTGATGGAGCGCCACACCTTGTAGGCGGAGGCTTTGGGGGTGCGTACGATGGCTCGGATGTCTTTGGATATGGAATTGTAGAGCCAGCTGCGGATGCAGTGATCAGCCATAGCCCATTCAGGGTCGTGGCGTGCTTCGGAGGTGGGTGCAGCGGTGATGTGGGATGTCAGGCCAAATTTTGAAATGAAGGTGTCGAAGAGCTCGTGCCATTCGGCGTAATTGGATTCAGAGAGGCTGAGCTCGACCGAACATGGTGACGAATGTTAACGGTTTGGAGGACAGTGATGGGTGGGGGCTGGATGATGGGTTCGACGATGGAGTCGCTGCCATCAGAGGATTGAGAAGAGGAATCGTCATCGGTGTTGGCGCTGTTGAACAGGGGGTTGACATGGGACATGATGACAAGGGTGAGCAGAAAAAGAAGAGATTAAGGCTGGTGGCGGGCTTGGTAGAGAGGATCACAAAGAAGAAGAACCTAGACTGCTGATACCATGTAGAGAGATTAATTGGAGTCAACCGAGTTGTATTTCCATTGCTCCGTGACATATATACAGGTTACAATGGTGTGGTTGATGGCTTACCGCGCAGGGCGCCAGAACCATCTCATTCATGCATGTGATTCACACGGACGGGAGAGCTTGGTGATAGGAGTCACCGTAGTACATGCATGTGCTCGATCTCCATGCCTGCTATATGTATCGCACCCTCTAATCTGAATCAATCAAGGAATTATTTCCAGCCATAATCTCTTTCAATTAGAGCGTTTAGCCAATACTCGTAAAGAGATCAATGGTGGCATGTCAACAGGAATAACTCACAGTCAAAACTAAAAGGCATCTTCAGTGATGCCTTACAACTTATTGAAAATTTCAGCTAACTTTGTCACCATTGAGCAGCATGCCCTGGTCCATATACTCCATACATTTGCCATAAATGAAAAATGCAAATACACCTGGTGAGGCTAATATATATATTAATTACAATTCAGAACGTAAAAGGAAAAAACGTGATAGAGAACTGCATAGTTCCAAGTCGTACCAAGTGATGCGTTTCATCTACAGTGCATATAGAGTAAACAGACTCAGACAAGCTTTTCTTTATCAGATCCCATTGGACATCATGCACCACATATTAGGTAATATCCACATCATGGATGTGTGCAAGCTTACCCCAATCAGGGCCTACATTCTTTTGTAGTGTTCCTTGAGCTCGGTGTGGCAATTGTTGATGCGTAGATTACTCAGAGATGCAGGCATATCTGGAAGCATCTGAATCAGATTTGCATTGGATATCTGCAATGACTGCAGGGAGGTCAGATTTGCAATCTCTTCTGGTAAACATTGCAAATGGGAAGCATCACGCACTACTATTTCTTCTAGGGCTTGACAGTTGAGCATAAGCCATTCCCCAGGTAAAAGTCTTAGTTCAGGACCGCCAGAAATTCTGAGCCTCTTCACAATGGCCATGCTCCTTAACGGCTCTTTGAGTAAGAGGGATGGGTGGTCAATATCAAGCTCGCTGATCTCCAAGGCACAACCGGATAGATCAGCACCCTCCCTGATATGTCAGGTGAATCTTGAACAAGGCTGTCACAACCAGTGATTAACAAGGATTTGAGCGAGCCGAGCCCTTGAATTCCATCCAGTGACAGTAGCTTTTGCAATCCCAAATGTCTAGATTTTCAAGATTTGTCAGTCTTGCAAAGTCTTGTGCGGAGGGGAGGGATGTCATTGCACAGTCGCTAAACACCATACAAGCTAGCCCTGTCAAACACGCAAAAACTTTCGAAGGGAGTAATGACATTGCACACCCATCTAAAACCAATCGTGTCAGTGATGTGAGATCTTGCAATGAGTAAATCAGTGGAGTTTCAGCATCACCACACGATCCCAAAGTGAGATATTTCAACGTTGGGGGCAACCTGACCTCTCCTGTCTTCAAATTTGGACAGTTCACTATATCAAAGGTCTTCAGAGCTGAAGAAGAACAAAATGAATCCTCCGGTAGATATGTCAGGCTCTCACATTGTTGGATGAACAATTCTTCCAGAACAGGAAGAGAGTACCCCTGCCACAAAGTTGACAGATCTGGGCAGCCATAAATTGTTAATTTTGAAAGAGACAGGCCAAGCCTCGGTGATGAAGAGGAACTTGCACCTAAACATGGTGGCAGTGGTATAGCTTGTAGACCAGCATTATGCATTTCAACATGTCGAATGCTGATAGGTATATTTGGTAGCTGTCTCAACTCCTTACAGTCACGCACCACAAGTGTTTCAAGCCAGGGAAATAAGTTCTCACCCTCAGGTCCAACCCATTCAGTGCATATAGGCATGTCTTGAATCTCTAATACCTTAAGGGATTGCAGTCCATAAGGTTTCTCACTTCCAAAAAATGAAGAATCCACAAGGTCAAGTGATTCCAGGTTAATTATATAGAGATACTGGAGAGAAGGTAGCTGCCCAATAGGTGGAAGACGCTGCAATCTTTTACAATCACAAATAAAGAGATATGTTTTTTTTCGCGATCGGGCCATTCACCCGTTTTTCATTAAGAGGAGGAAAACCAAATCCAAATACAAACTAAGCCGGGATGCCGAGTAGACATCAGGCTGCGAAGCCGAGAAACAACCAAAACAAAACAACACAACACAAAGCAAGAAACCTAACTACTGGATGCAAACCGTAAGCCTATTATAAGATAACCAGATGTCGCGACTAGACCGGAAGCACTCTCATGCTAGACCGGCTGCGCCGATGCGGCGCTTCTTCCCCCGCAGCAGGAAGACCTCCATGGCCTCCAAGTTGACCTCAGCATTAGGGCCCGTGAGGGCAGCCTGCAGCTCAGCAAAGGAGACCGCATCTTCCCGCTCGGCCTCGACCTCGATCCCCATCTTCTTGAGCAAAACCTTCCTTGCCTGGTCCTCTGGCTTATGGAGCCTGGACGCACTCTTTGCAGCAAGCCGCGCACTGCGTTTCGGCATTAGCACGGAGGCGTCTTGGCGTGGGCGCGTTTTCCTCAAGACCGGCGTGGAGAGAATGGAGGGCTCGAGTTGCTTCCTGAAGCTGTCCACAAACTCCCGAACCGACGGCGCAGACACCCGGTCGCTGCCACGCAGCCGCCTTCCATCTCCCACCCCCACAACCGGGATGGTAGTGGTAGCTCGGGAGACGCTAGCCGTAGCTCATCCTGAACGGCGACCCCGCCAGGCATGGCAGTCCGGTCTCGGGCGTAGAGGTCGATGGTCGACACCTCGGGACACGGCCGGGTCCGCAATGTAAGTCGCCGGCGTAGTCCCAACCGTCGCAGCCGCCGTCATGAGGCACCATCGACACGACAGCCTCCGCCAAGCCGACCGCGTGTGGGCGGTGACACGGATCCGCCAACGATGTCCCGCCCGCCGAGAGGAAGGCGGGCGCACGACGGGGAGGCCGCTGAAGCCGCTAAGCATCGGGTCGACCCGAGCGAGGGGAGGCACCGCGGACTCGTCCGCATCAAGCCGCCATCGGGCGGAGGCCAAACGGGCCGGCCGGGGCTCAGCCCAACGATCCCCAGACGGTGCCGAACGCACCGGGCCGAGGGTCCTTCCGCGGGCGGTGGCGGTGTAGGTGATGTGGCAGGGAGAACCGACGGCCGTGGCGCGGTCGACCGACAACAGCACGAAGTCGCGCCCGCGAGGTCGGGCGCCACGCTTGCCACAGCCTCTGGCACCTTCAGCGGGCAGCGACGCGCCGCCGTGGCCCCGCGGTGGCAGCAAGTAGCAACGCGACGGAAGGTGCGTAACGCATGGACGTGCTTCTTGGAGAGGCAATGAAGCAACGCCCGACAAGCGCCGGCGGACGGGCCGCGGGCGGTGTGGGCGATGGCGGGCCGATGCCCGAGGTTGTCGCCGAGGAAGGACCTCCCCGCCAGCCATGACAGGGGGGGAGGCGCGGCGATGGGGTCCCACCGCAGTGGACGGGGTGCGCCTTTGCCGCCGCGGCGATCGCGCGTGCACGCGACCAAGGCGCCGGTGGACGGGCGCGCTGGTCGGAGGGTCAAGACGACCACGGCCGCGGCTGGGCGTCGTCTCGCTACGGGTTGGCGACGGCGAGTGAGGCCAGAGCCGTATGGCAGCCACGACCGCGGGTGGGCTGGCTCGCCGGAGGTCATCTTGCCGCGCGGCGACGCGGCCGCTATGCCTCTTCAAAGCTGGGGCGGTGCCGCACCCGATAACGCCAACCGGCAGCAGTACCGGGGCAGGGGTGGCACCATCAGAGCGCCATTGCCGTGCCCGGCCACCGGCGTGGGGCGGGTTTGCTCCTTCCCGAGGAGCATCCGGCGGAGCGGCGACGCCGCCCCATAGCGCGAAGACGGTGGGACGGTGGAGGCGAAGGCCCCGAAGAGGCTGACCGGTGTCCCGTAGCCATTTGGTGGTGGAGGATGCGAAGCCGGGCGGCGGTGATTGGAATCTCGAACTCTGCCTGGAGCAAGCTGACATGGGGAGATCGACCCAGCCGCTCCCCTTGACCGACCCGACGGAGGAGGGGAAGTGGGCGAGACCCGACGGAGCAATTGTCCTCACCCCGAAACTCGCCCCCCTCGACTTCCTCGACGAACCGACGGGAAGGCTCTCGCCGGGTGGCCACCACGAAGGGCGGCGTGCGGGGCAGGCCGGCCTCACGGAGAGGCCAGCGGCGACGCTGACTCGGCGTCGCAGCCCCGCTACAACCACGGCGGCACGGCCACGCCGACAAGATCCGCGATGAAGGCCGTGATCGACGGGCAGCGACCCCCGGTGACGCCGGCGACACCGCGGGCGCCAGCAGGCACTCCCGGCCTCCAACGACGCACGCGCCGGGCGCTTCGGGTTCCCCGAGGAGCAGCGTGGGTGACCGGCGTATCTTGCAGCAGCAGCTGGCCGGGCTGGGGTCGGAGAGAGAGCGGAGGACCGGAGGAGCCGGGCGCGATCGCGGGCGGGCGGCACCGGCGACGACGTGGGGGCCGACAGGGGCCCGGAGTCCTCCGGTGTGCAGGAACCGTGGGGAGCCATGGCTGCCGGAGCAGCAGGAGCCGCCCGACGAAGCCGGAGGCCGAAGCGACCCGCAGCACCCATGGGCGAGTAGATCAGGGGCTGGAGAACTCGGATCCGGTGTTGGAATGGAGGGGGCGTGCTGGCCGGGAGATCAGCGCGGGCGGCCGAGGAGGGCGCCGGCACCGCCGCCCGAGGGAGGAGGTGTCGGGGGCTCTAACGGTAGCATTCAGGTTCCCATATAAAGAGATATGTCAAATTAATGAGTGTAGGACTTTCCAGCCAATATGGAGATCGAGAACCAGGATATCCTTGAATGTTCAATTTACAAGCATTAGGATGTGGTTGTAGTTTTTCAAGAAGCTGCTCAGCTTTGCTTGGGTCACATGAGTCAGAACAGACTGGGCTAACTTTTTAGCACGTTTCTAGGGAACCAACTAATTGTTATTGCAGATAGATTCTCTTTCTGGTCCAACATAACTTCAGCAGCTTCTTCTATGTTCATTACTTGGTCAAGACCTGAGACATCCAAATAGCAGAGGCTCTTTAGATTCTTTAGTTCACCAATAGTATATCCATCTCTTTGTTGGATGCAGAAACCATATAGCTCATGTAGAGATGTCATCTTTCCTATGTAAGGAATCTTAGCCATTATAAAATATGGTAACTGCATATGACGCAAATTAACTAGATTACAGAGACTGTCCATTTCTCCTCTTACAGGAACTGCAAGAAGAGGATCATCGTACTTCATAATTTGCAGGTTGTATAACCTGTACACGGACTGTGGGAACCAGGAGACATGTGACATGCTTTGTCCAACTCGAATGAGAGACAAGTAACGAAGGTGCACTAGACGCCGAAATTCATTAGGCAGCTTGAAGATAGAATTCGTGGTTAGGGACAACACCCGCAAGGTTGTGGACACAGTCAACAGTTTGTTCAGTATGAGTTCTTGTGCTGCTTGATCTTGCTCTTGAAAATCCATGACAAGGGTGCGCAATTTCTTTGCTTGAGACATTTGTTCAACCACAGTAGGATTTATTATTTCAATGTACATGTGTCTAACAGTCTTTAGATTCATTTCAGAAAATTCTTGTCAACTCTAACACATTCCTTTGCAGAAGCTGAAACTGCCAACTCATGCAAAAGATCATGAATAACATATCTTTCTTCATAATATTCATCACGCATACTGCATCTTATATCATGAAAAGACAGAGGCCTTGATTTGACATCAAAAAAGATTTCTTGGTTAGTACATCCAAGTACTCCATTCCAACATCCTCTGGCATCTTGTCATCCAACACATGTTGGAGCAGTCCTGATCCCATCCATAAGTGGACCAATTCTTCTTTTGTAAACACATAGTCTTTGCCAAATAAGCTGCAGTACCTGAAACATGCCTGCAAATGAGTTGGTAGATGCTGATAACTTAACCTCAAAACCAGCATGATCCCTTCCTTACCCTGTTCGATATTATAAATACCGACGCCAACATTCTGTTCCAAGTGCTACTGTCCCTTTTGCTGTTCAACAATCCACCAAGAACTTTTGCTGCCAATGGAGAACCACTGAGCTTTCCCACCATTTTCTTGCTAATCAGCTGCAGATTTCTGTAATCATCAGGATTAACGCCAAAAAATGCATGCATGTTCAGTAGATCAAGAATTTCAGTTTCTCCTAGTCCACTCAATTTCAAAGACTGGCATTCTTCCTGCATTGCTCTTGCAGCAAGATCAGCTACCGACTGCATGCGAGTTGTCAGCAATATCTTACTCCCTCTCTTCCCATATCTCAGTGGTCGGACTAAATTTTCCCAATAATCTATTCTGTCATCGTTCCAAATATCATCCAGTACAAGGAGAAAGGTTTTGGAACTCAATTTCTCCTTGAGCTCATTGTGAAGAGCATTTAGGCCAACAATGTTTATTTGTTGTCTAGTTACATCTTGAAGAATCTTTCTTGTTAATGTCTCAACATCAAAATAATAAGAAACGCAAGCCCAGATGATCAAATCGAAATAACCTTTCACCTTATCATCATTGCATATAACTTGGGCCAGTGTTGTCTTCCCTAGTCCACCAATCCCAACTATAGAAAATATAGGGACATTGTTGACGACCTGTTGAGATGCACTGCTTCCAGCCTTGGTTAACCATTGAACTATAATCTCCCTCTCCTTCTCTCTACCAAATACCAGGCTTTGAGGCAGTGAGCTTGTTTCACGCCAGTTCCTGAAATCCACATCTTGTTTATGCTTCTTCAACTTATTGCTATCAAACTGATTGAGAACAGGAAGAAAACGCTGCACATCAGCAACAGCCTCATCTAAAGTCTTGACAGCACTCGTCAACCTCTTCAGAGATCCAGTGTTGAACGTGTGATTAAACTTCTGGACGAGCTTGCCTTTGTACTTATGCAGAGAGCCACTCACCTTGCTATCTTGCAGTTTGACTTGTTCCTCAAGCTTGTAATACTCCAGCTCATCGAGCACGTCCTCAGCTTCCTCGACGGCATCCCGGAGCTGCCACAACCAAGCATCCAGCGCCTCACTTTGATCTCTGATCTGCTCTGTGTCGACGGCATCAAAGAGTACTTGGATCTGAGGGAGCAGTTTCTCTAACCTTGCTTTGGTACTCTTCAAACCTCTGGCTTTCTTGTTATCCTTGAGGTGGTCGAAGGCCTTGTTGATGATATAGGAGATGGTTGATGTTGCAATAGCTTTTCCTGCAAAAGCTGCAGCAACAGCAGCCATGGCTGGGTTCTGGAAAGTGGAAAGCTTCAACTCTAGAGGAGCTTCCGATGGTATGGAGAAAACATGCTTTCTTCTAAATGCATATCCTGGTTAGGGACTAGTAGACAGCATTGATTTGCTGTAATAGCCATCTACTTGGCACATGGTTTGTCTATTGTATTCGCAACTAGACCAGCAAGCAGGGCTGCTTGACTTGGTTTTCTCTGCTAATTATATCCACTAGTGGCTTAATGATGGATCATGACTGTTTGACCGAAGTTGTCTGAGTCTTGTCGCTATGAAGGGTTTGAGAGTAGTGCTATTGTATAAACATATTAGTACTACTGGAACAAACCCTCCGTTTATCATCTCCCTGGACGCTAATTATATGAATCCTAGAGATCGAGGACTAGATAGCAAAATAACACGTATCTTATATCCTACAGAGATGATAACCCGAGTGACATTGGACATACCAGATCGACGTGCGTTGGTGCTTGGCATTAGGCTGTCGGTGGGCCGGCCAGCGCCCAGGCAGCAGACGGCAGAGGCCTCCAATTGATGCAATGCCATGGATCATGGATGCTCTCTTGGGCATTTCGTCGACCACCTGGTGGTGGTGGGCAACTACGCGTCCAGACCAGAGGAGCCAGGAGCGACGGCATGTAGATGTAGGAAGCTGAATTCTCTTGACTGTGCGGCTCCATGGCAGATCTCTGTATAATCTTTTCTTACACACCGTCATAGTTGAATTGGTGTTGTATCGTGCTCGGCTCCACAAAAAAACTTGACGTGGCTGCTCCCAGTCCCTGGATACATAGCACGGCCACTTCACAAACGAGGCGCGCGAGGAGCGGATGTGATGCATTATTAGTACTAGTTTTTTGCGCGCGCCCATGCTTGCGGGGCATTGACCGGTCCCCGACATCGATCACTTTCGGAGAGAAGGGAGGTAAAAGTTGCAAGACAGGAAGGAGAGCACCGTGGCCCAAGCGTGTGGGGGAGCTGCTGGTGGTCGCGCGCCTGAATTGTGGTGACCCGAATCTATGTTCGTCGCCGATCGGGTGGCAGCGGGCTAGCATCGTAGATATTTTTAGAAAAGAACAATTAATTATGAATAACGATTAACGACATACAAAATACAAACACAAAGCAAAACCAATATGCTTAAAGAACTTAACATCTATTAATATATTAATAACATAGGGCGTAAGAGAGCTCCAGGAGGATCTGCAGAATGGATCACCCAAACCTAGGATCTAGAGGATCTTTTAAAAGGATAACTCTCCAAGAAAAACTAAAGTAATACAACAACTTCTCTATATTTGAATGGGGCCATGCAATATAATTTTTCCCTTCTTTGCCCGCTTTTCGTCACCATACAAAAGCACCACGCCTGGCATATATAAGCTTGAAGGCATAATTGTCCATAGAATTCAAGACCGAGTGAATTAACAGATAGCTGGTTCAATAACAGATAAAGATTTTTTTTTTCGGAAACAGATATAGAAAATTGACATTAGTTCATCCATGGACTTAGCAAGCAGCAGCATTGACTTCGGTTTACGTTCAAATCCAGAAAATAAATGGACCGTGCATGTGCACCTTCATTGCTCTGACCCTCAACAAAATGCAGTTACAATAAACAGACAAAGTTGCCGGTCGAGGAAGGTCACTTTGGGACTGTTCTGTGAAACATTTACCGAGAGTTCTTACCTTTACATTCTTGGCAACAAAAGTGGGACTAAAAGTGGGACTCGTTTCAACACAAACATTTTCTCCTAGAGGCTAAGATACAATCTCTACCACCATCAAATCACTACAGAAGTGAACATGCCAAAACCAGACTTCGTTAGACAAGAGACTCTCGCTACAATCTATATCATCATCATCATCGCTGTAGAAGTGAACGTGCCACAGCCAGTCGTCATCAGAAAGCTTGTCACTTCAGCTTGTCCATGAGGAGGTGTGCAACTGACTCGTATCCTTGCTCCCTTGCTGTTCCAATGGCAAAGAAAATGAAAAAAAGGGAGGCAAATATGTTTATCGAGAACAAAGAAGAACAAAGACGTTTCACAAATGTGAACAGGAGTAGAATCAGAATTACCAGTCGGTAGTATCTTCCTTTTCTTCAAGCAGAAGGAGCTGCATCGTCGTCTGACCAAAGGTTACCGAGTGAGCGATGGAAAACTGAAGTTTTCTAAACCACTACATATCCCGATAGCACCATTTTAACTCGATCCTAGAACTAAATAGAACAAAGGTTGGCGAAATGCTCACCTGCTTTGCATATCCGAATTTCTTGATACCCTTCTCCTCAACGCAGTGAGGGCACGGCCAGTTCTTGTTCTTCCTCACCTCTTCCATCTCTGCTACCACATCTCAACACCTGGCCCCTTCCTGTCACCCACTTTTTGTCGACAGCCAGCAAGGACACCACAACAGCCATGCATCACTCGTTCAGGATTTTACACAAAGCAAGGTGGCGGGGAGGCTTCCAACCGGACAAAAATTCTTTGACAATGCTTTGGAGAAAATTCTGCACGTGCACGCACATAGAAACAATTGTCAGGGATCATTCCACTGAGGATGTTCACATTATTTGTTGCCAATAACATTCCATTGAGGATGTTCACACCTGCATGCCAACTGAATATGTACACAAAAAACACATAACAGCTGCTACCTGATCAAACTTTCAAGTACAATTAGGTTCATGGAAATCAGGTCGCACATATTCCACACTAAAAACAGTCACCCTCTTCTCAATTCTAACTAATCAATTGCTATCGAACACCAAAGTTTCTCCTTTTTAACGAATCAATTGCTTGAGAAATTTATAGGAGCACATAACAGAAGCTTGTGATAATGAATGAAGGAGAAAGATGGTTGAGACCACGGACATGAATACCTGATGGACTGGAGTACAATGCAACTCTCTTGAGATGCACCAACCGAACAAAAAACTTTCTTTTTGTTGTGGTACCCAATCATGAACTTCGCAAGAAAAACTGTTAATGAGATGATCAAAGCACATAACAGAAGCTTGTGATAATGAATGAAGGAGAAAAATGGTTGAGACCAAGGTCATGAATACCGATTGACTGGAGTACAATGTAACTCTCTTGAGGATGCACCAACCGAACAGAAAAAAAACTTTCTTTTGTTGTGGTACCCAATCATGACCACCTGCTAGAAAACTATAACGAGATGATCAAAGCACATAACAAAGAAGCTTGTGATAATGAATGAAGGAGAAAAATGGTTGAGACCACGGTCATGAATACCGATGGACCTGGAATACAATGTAACTCTCTTGGATGCACCAACCGAACAAAAAAAACTTTCCTTTGTTGTGGTACCCAATCATGATCTTACGCAAGAAAACCGTAATGATGATCAAAGAAATCAAATTTAACAAATAAGATGCTAAAGTGAATAGGTAGTTGTCTATCTTTTGCCTAAGCCAATGTCACAAACACATGGAATGGGGAGTAGAAACCATGATTACTCGCCAACAGATCCTGCTAAGCCAAACCAAAATCAAATTCAACAGATGGGATGCTAAAGTGAATAGATCATAAATATGATTACCCATTATGCTAAGATAAACCAAGATAATCGAATAAAAAAATGGTAATCTAAGAAAAGGGAGCAAAGAAAGAATGGAAATGAAAATACCTCGATACTGCAGACATTATGCTATGGCGGTGAATGCGAGTTTGCTTCCTCGATCGATGCTCCTATAAGCTTTTCTAACTGAAGGGCGCCTCTACCCTTCCAGTACTATTATATTGGTTTGATGATTACTGCTCAAGTGCTATTTTTACGCCAAAAGAAGGAATGGAGGCAGTCACAAGGCGTCCTCGGGACTGAGGCACGCACACAAACCTCAGATCCAGATGATGCAAACCTACAAGCACGAACAAAGGTAGGCGTCGTGAACACCCTGCATCATAGATTTGGGCAAGAATATAAAAGAACAAAAGATTGCATTTACAGTCCCAATTCCCAATTTTTTTTTCTGGTCACTGATTGATTCCAGCCTCCTTTTATGGCAAAATCCTTTTATTTAAAATCCTTCTCATATAGATCTAAAATCCTACCTGCAACCGACCAATGAAATACATCTAGAAACCTAGATCCTATGCAAGGAATGGCAAAAGCATCAATTCCCGACTTCTCATATACTATATACTTTTTTCTTTCTAAAACACCAGCCTCCTGCAGATGTCTGCACATACCTAAAAGTACACCTAGAAATCAAGAACAGGAGCACCCTAATCATCTAGCTCCAAATCAACGGTGCTGGCCAAAAAGAACAGCATGCAGGAAATCCCAGAGCCACACGCATGGCAAAAATCTGGGCACCCAAGCTGGATTAAAATCCTTGGAACCCTAAAAGCAATGGATGCCCACGGGGATGAATTGCTAGCTTAAGCCTAGCAGCACGGCCGAAAATAGAGCGCCTGAGAAGTGCACGTACCTCACAGATCGAGTGTAGAGTGGACGGATCCGGCACCGGAGCAGCCGTCTGACCTCAGATGCCCACGGGTGACGAGAGAGGGGAGCAGCGCTTGCGGCCTCATCTGGCGGCTCTCTGTCGTCTGCACAAATCCGAAGGAAGGAGGGATGAAATCAGCCATAGAGGCACCGGATCAGCCAGATCCATAGCTCCGGCACCGGCAAGGAAAGGGGGAGCGAGAGAGAAAAAGCGCAGGGGCTGGCGGCGAGGCCTGCTTGCCTGGGTCGCTGGCACCCACACACGGCGTCATGGCCACGCTGGCGCCTCTCACGCCGCCGCCGCTGCCGGGGCCGCCCGGGCCACTCGCGCCGCGGCTTGGGCCGGGGCTCGCCTCCGTCGGGCGGGCCGCGACGCCCTTGCCCGTACGCACGCGCCGACGCGACCGGGCGCCCGCCAGCCCGCAACGCCGCGCCGGGTCGGGGCCGCACCAGCTGCCGACGTGCGGTCGCCCCAATGGCGCCCTCGCGACAGTGGCAAGCCCTAGCTGCCGCCAAGAGAGGAGAGTGAGGAGCCAGGGTTAGAGCCGATATATATATTCAACATAGGAAGAGCAGGATGAATTGCTAGCTTAAGCCTAGCAAAGACGGCCGAAAATAGAGCGCCCCGAGAAGTGCACGTGCCTCACAGATCGAGTGTAGAGTGGACGGATCCGGCACCGGAGCAGCCGTCTGACCTCAGATGCCCACGGGTGACGAGAGAGGGGAGCAGCGCTTGCGGCCTCATCTGGCGGCTCTCTGTCGTCTGCACAAATCCGAAGGAAGGAGGGATGAAATCAGCCATAGAGGCATCCTGATCGCCCGGATCCATAGCTCCCGCACCGGCAAGGAAAGGGGGAGCGAGAGAGAAAAGCGCAGGTGGGGCGGCGGCGAGGCCGCTTGCTCGGGTCGCCGGCACCCACACACGGCGTCATGGCCACGCTGGCGCCTCTCACGCCGCCGCGCGCCGGGCCGCCCGGGCCACTTCGCGCCGGCTTGGGCCGGGCTCGCCTCCGCCGCTCGCGGCTGCGACGCCCTTGCCAGACAAGACGCGACGCGCGACCGGCGCCTGCCAGGCCGAACGCCGCGCCAGCCGGGGCCGCACCCGCGCCGCCGACGTGCGGTCGCCCGTGCGGCGCGCGACTGTGGCAAGCCCTAGCTGCCGCCAAGAGAGGAGAGTGAGGAGCCGTGGTTAGAGCCGATATATATATTCAACATAGGAAGAGCAGCGCACCGTCGGATCGAGGATCTAAGGGACAGCGAAATTTTGAACAACGTGGACGCCCTGGCCGACGGTTTACTCCACACCAAATATTACTTTTAAATGTCAGTATGTGCCCATTCTTCCTGTAAGTTTGAAAACTGACTAGAGAGAAGCAACCCAAGGGAGAGTTCACTACCTGTTTACAACAGCCCAATAGCATCCATACGACCGCAAGCAAAGCAAAGCAATCAACACGTTGTACTGAAATCAACCCCAATTATTGTTGCCAGGCTTGGAGCAAGTAAAACTTGCCAACCAACCAATTCCCATAATACAGTATTCAAGTTTCATCATCGTAGGCGATAGATCACGGCAAAACGACGCTATATACATAACGGCTCAAAGAAATCAACTCGGGTTGCATCTCCAAGGAACGATTTTTGTCTATATAACGAGCTCAAGGAACGATCTGGTAGTTCAGCGCATTGTCCCAAACCATTTGGACTGCAGACTCCAGCATCTCCTTCACAGAATTCTCCACCGGATCATCCTCCTAGGAAATTAACAAAAGGCGTTGTCAGGGTGCAGTCTATTTCAATGTTAAACAGGACTGTGATGCCACCAACTGTACATTATGAGTGGCTCCAAAAAAAAAGGAAAACTGCAACCGGATTCAGAACTTGTGTTTTCTCAAGCAAATTCAGCATAGAAACACAAGCATAACAGTACGTAGCTACAGAAGAGTTGAACACAATGTTTCGAGTAGATTTCACTAACCTCCAGTTTGCGAGAAATGGCAGTTAGTTTGAATGTAACTTCATCGGAAACTTCCCCACTCGAGCTCCGGTGATCGAATCTGTCCGCATGCCTTAGCTTGAGCCTCATGGTTTCATTTCTGAAAGCTTTGTTGTTCGTGTGCCACACCCCAACTATGCTGAACCTCTCACCAATTGACTCCTTTCCAAGTGGCCATCTAATTCCCCCTTTCACATTAGGATCAATAATAGCAGCAGACACCAAGCTCTTTACAGCATTCTCCACTTCAGACTGCAGTTGACATCAAGTAAGTCTACAATCTTTATTTTGATTAAAAAACATAATACTGGAAACGAAAAAAAGGTGTTCTCAATAAGTACTTACATCTAGGTTTTTCAGGATCCTTTTCTTACACAACATCAGCCTTAGATCAAGGCCTTTGAAAAGACAGGATATGTCTTCCACCAAGTGACGTACCTGATTCAATTCAACCTGCATACAAGGTAGCACTGAAGAATCAGAGCATGAAATATTGTTTGAATTGCTGGTTGAAGCTAATTACATTTGAAGAACACAGCAAGGTCCATAGTATGTGGAGTATACCACATCCTATAATCTAACTAACTATCACCAGTTAACCCAGAAATTCACAAGTTTTTCATGTACCTACTGCAATACGATATAACATGGAGTAACAACAAGCAATTACCTACTTCTTCCATTACTTTACTATCCTTTTAAAATCAAGGCTAATCAATAGATGCGATCAGTGGAGTTCGAATTGTCACTCTTGGTTTTGAATTAACAAAACAAAGAACATCAGGAATCATATGAATATAATTGACCTATGGCAATCCTAAATATTGACAAGAGATGTGAAAAGTAGCATAAACTGTTTTTCGCAAAGCTGAAAGCACAGCTAAATACATCAAATGATCAATTATCTAGATATATAAAGTAATGCACGGTCAAGGATATACGAGCTTGGACAAACACACAGCTAATTGAGGAGACATCAGCTAAACAAGTCAAGCAAAAATACGGAAGTTCGGAGATTTTCAGTGGTAAGAAGTAAACAGCCCACAACAATGTCTGAGGCAAATATGTTCATGTCTCTGCATCTCATAATGTATCGGCTATCAAGTATTCCTACAGAAATGGCATTACAAATTTAAAATACCTGCAATACATCTGAGTCACAGGAAAGCCTCATTATTTGGTCGGCCAGTTATTTATGTAGTTGGACGTGCCTAATGGTAAAGTGCTATAACTATTAAATTTGTATAATGTCCTCAGGAATCAAGACTTTGTGGAGAGAGCAATTATACTAGACAACAATCAAAACTTTTGATATTTCTCAAAGTGGATGAAGGAATCTGGTAGTTTAAAACGCTGTAACAAAACAAAGAAAAACTCAGGACGGGATGGTTAATGGTACACTAACCTTATGGATAGCAAGGCTACCATCTTCCTCCACGGTGCATTTGCAAGATATTGTAGAATCACTTCGATTCTTGTCAAACACCTATCACAAAATTGCAGGCCATTAAACCCATTTACTCGTCTGAGGCCAACACAAACGGTAGTTCACATTGGAGCATTAGACGGCCAAACCTTCACATGGTAGTGCTCCTTGGACGAATCAAAATCCAGCCCCATCCTCTTCACCATGGACCTCTCCATATCATCCAGACATTCACTGGGCACACTGGTGTAGAACGATTTACACAACTGGCTCTTGGAACCATCTTCCCCTGCTTTAGCGGCCTGGCGGACTGTGTCCAGTGAGACGGGCGGTCCACCGCTGAAGACATATAATTCACAATGAATCATCGAATTCAGCATCCATCACAAGATCGCGCAAAGCATAGGTCCCAGAAATGTATGCAAAACAGGAAGAGGAGAAAGACTCACGGCTGGCACTGGAAGAGCACCTTTCCCAGCCTTGCCACGAGACTCAGCTTCACCAACTCATCCTTAGGCGCGCCTTCCGCCTTGGACCTCTCCGCTGCGGCAAGGAGATCGGGGAGGAACCTCTCGGCGATGGCGGAGACCGCCGCCGCCGTAGTGGAGCCGGAGGATTCCTGTCCTGGGGTGGAGGCGACGACGAGGGCAAGGGGTTTGGCGCCGGTCCTGTGCTCGATGGGGGCGCAAGGGAAGGACTCCAGGCGGAGTGTGTGCTCCTCGCCGTCGCCGCCAGCGGAGAAGGGCGGTAGCGGGGACCAACGGGAGATGCAGCCGGCGGCGTGGATGATCTTTGTAGAAGCGCGCTGGTGGCGTCCGCCGGCGCCGCGGCCGCGGCCGCGTGGGGGGAGGAGAGGGAGAGGGAGCGCAGGGGAGGAGGAGAGGGACGGAGGTGGCGCGTCGGGTGCGGGGGGTGGGAGTGGAGGTGGAGGTGCTGGGGTGCCGCTTGTGGGGAGGGAGGTACGCCATGGCCGCCGCCCGCCGGCGTGCGGTGCGGTGCGGGTGCGGCGTACAAAGAGGTTTTGGAGAAGGCGGGGCCCAGGGCCCAGGCCCGCGGGGGGAGAGACTAGAAACGGAAGTTAGTGGAATGCGAGAAGGCTTTCATTGGTTTAGCACCATTCACACGTTTCCTGGATGCTAAATAATCTAGCTTGGCTAATGCAAATTTGTTGTGAGATGAAAAATCTTTATTTAGAGTTTTATTATATCATGTCAGTGAACGCTGTCTCTATAACTTCAAGGACCTATGGGAAAGAAGATAGAGAGAATTAGGTATATGGCTCTAAAAAAAAACTCCTCTTAGATATTTGGCCTCTTTTTTTCGAATTTAGCTATATGGCCTCAAAACAAATTTTAATTAGGTATATGGCCTTCTGTCCAATTTGTTATGGTTAGTTGTTAGGTTCTCCACTATTGATCGCATGAAAAGACAAATTTGCCCTTCATTCAATAATACTTCACGGCCCACCGCCGACGCCTCCATGCTCGATGCCGCCGCCCCTGTCTCCTCCTGTAGATCTTGGACAGCATTGTTTCTGTCCGGCCGTCGTGCCGCTACTGTTTGCCATCGCTGCACAGCAGCGCAGGCACATGCACGCCGCGCTAGCATGCTGCACGTACACAGCCCTCGATCGGGAGCACCAAAACTTTGCTTGACTGCATTGCCTGCCAGCCGCGCGAGCGGTCTGTAGCAGGAGCACACGGCCGAGATTGCACTCTCTACAGCCACATGGCCATACACGCCCAGCACGACACCTGCTCGGTCTCTACCTTGCCACCACACAGATGCACGCACACAGGTCTGTAAGGTTCTAGACGACTAGCGGGAGTGAATAGCCTATAAAAATTTTCTACAAGCTCAAACTAACAAACCGATTAGTATAACAAAAGACGTAAATGCGGTTTGCGCTTAACTCTATTGTCTTGCAAGCCTTCTAGTGACAATTCTAAATAAGTTCTATGATCTCTATGTCACACAAGAGTTATGTCACTACTCTAGCGAGTGAACAATCCTAAATATGATCCTTAGGCTAGCAAGAACAACTACACAAGCAAAAGCTAGCTCTCTACACAAAGTAAACTAGGAATGTAATACAAGAGCGATGAACCTGATATACCAACCTGTAGAGGCAATGAACCAATCACCGGGAAGAGGATGAACAATCAACACAATAAGATGATGATCCAATCACCGAGACAAAGACACGTCGATGTGTTGACCCGAGTTCACTTGTACACCGACAAGCTAGTCTCCGGTTGTGCCGACCAACACAAGGATGGTGCTTGAGCTAGGCGGTGCACTTGCTAGCTCCAAGCCACCACTCACAAGTGACGTATGCAAGACATGAGCAATGTATTCCTTTGCACTTTGTCTTCACGACGAGGAGTGTGTGATCCTCTCACAAATCACCGTGAGGTGGCCAAGAACAATCACCTTTTCTTGCCAACACCTCCACCAAATCACCAAGCCCGGCTAGGAGCGGTGTCTCCAAGAGAAACGGGAAACCAACCGCTCACAACGATCCCCAAGTGCCTCTAGATGCAAAAACTCGATGCAAATGCACTTGGATCACCTCTTTTCTTAAGAATGAAGCTCACAAGCAAGAATGAGAGAGAGGAGGAGTTGTTGCTTAGCTCTAGAATGTTAGGAATGATTCAAATGACCAAGAGAGAGAGCACAAGGTAGCCAAAGGGGGTATAAATAGGCCACACCACGAAATGTGGCCATTGGGGTGAAATCCACGATTTCTGCAGGCCGACCGAACGCGCCCGGACTCGCCCGATGAGTCCGGTCGATGGGTCCGGTGAGACCCGACAAGCCCCCGACAAGCCGCCGACCCTCGCCGCATGCTTCCGGTCAAGCTTCCGGTGGGTGAGTCCGGTCGATCCTCGACCGAGACCCCCAAAAACATGCTCTGGAAGTTTTGATCGGGATGTAACCGACCGGACCGTCCGGCCGGATTCGCGTGCTTCCGACGTCAGTCCGTCCGGCCACCGGGTCCGATCGCCCTCGAGCTGCGAAAAATGTCGTTGTGTTGCCGTTCCTTCGCCTTTGCTCCAAACCGACTTTCGTCACTTGTTTCTTGTTGCCAACACGTCGAAGAACACCCGACACCATGTGTTAGCATTTTGAAAACCATTTTCGCCACGCGCGGAGTTAACTCTTTAGGTTAGAATGCATGCATATGAATTTTGAACCTAAAGGCTTTGGAAGACCGATATGTACGATAAGTTTCCCTCTTTATAGTACGGCTTATCGATCCTATAATCACTCACACCCTCTATGGTGTCTTGAGTGTAAAATCAAAAGGCCCTATAGTTATACCTTTGCCTTGGGCTCAATTGATCTCCAAACTTCATCAAGTGGACGCTTGATCATCTTTTGGATCACCTCGATCCATCCTTCATGATCACCATGCTCCAAGCTTGACACGACCAATCTCCAATCTAGTCAAATACTTAGCATCGAGAGATTAGTCCTTAGGTGTCACTAATTATCGAAAAACCAAACTAGAGATTTTCAAGGTCAAGGCACGCCAAGCCCTTGGGGCTCGAGAACGCCCGGTGCCATCGCACGGCACGTCACCGCCGCCTCATGCTTGTCCCTCGCCGCCGACCCGCAGGGGATGCGGCTGTTCTCGCGGGCGCGCTGGGGCGACGGATGCGTCGTCGCCCTTGCGCCGGGCAGACGGTCCTCGCAGGCATGTAACTCTTGCATACGTTTTAGATTCCATTAAAAATGTACATATTCTGATATGCGCCCATACTCTCTTGGCGTATGTATGTATGTACAGATACTCTATTGTCCTACTCTGTTCATTCAAAATGTATGTACAAAATATTCCATAAAGTATGTACAACACCCTATTCTAGAAAAAAAATTGTATTATGAATATAACAAAGAAACAAAAAAATTATTTTTTTTATTTTCTTCGTTAGGGGTAAAATAGTCTTTTACCCTTAACTTGACACCGTTACTCCGTCCAAAACCGACGGAAGGCCATATACCTCATAAAATTTTGTTTTGAGGCCATAAAGCTAAATCAAAAAAAAAAAAAAAGAAGCCATATGCCTAAGGGGAGTTTTTTCTAGGGCAATATACCTAATTCTCTCAAGAAGATAAGGACCCGTTGAACTAGTCTATACTCTTATATATAGTACGAATAACGTTAAGCCAGGAACGAAGTTATGATCGACGATGGATGAAATGGATGGATGTCTTGAGTACTTGCTGCTTGCCTGCTTTGTTAGTGTACGTAATGGGCCTTCAAATGAAAAAGCCAAATCTCTACAATATAAAAAAGAACAAAACGTGGACACTTTTTGGTGCGACTTTTTGGTTTGGTTCTGCCCACCTCCCCATGCGAAACCACACACGCGCGCTCTCAACCCCAAAAAAAAAAAAGGAAAAAAAAAAATTAATTGGTCATTAATCATGCATGCATAGGGAGGCCTCCTCCCCCTTCTTTTTTGCGACAAATTGAGAAGGAAAGAAAAAAATTGATCGGTCCTTAATCATCAAATGCCTCCTTCCTTATTTATTTTTTCGCAACAAACTCAAAAAGAAAGAAAGAAAATGATTGGTCATTAGTCATGCATGCATGGCTAATGCCTCCTTCCCTTTCTTTCTTTTGCCACAGATTCAAAAGGAAAGAAAAAAAAAAATGATCGGTCATTAATCATGCATGTATGGCTAATGCCTCCTTCCTCTTTCCTTTTCTTGCACAAATTCAAAAGGAAAAAAAATCAATCCGCATTAATCATGCATGCATGGCTAACAAGATTTTTCTCTTATCTTTTCCCCGTAAATGGAAACAAATAATCGTGGAACTTCCATCTCTCATACAAATGTCGTAGCCTACAAGGCGCGTCCGCGTCAATCATGCTCTTTCCAACTCGGATTTCTGACCCGGGCAACAAAAATCTCGCCGTGAAAGTTTCCTGGCGGACCCATCCTCCGCCCCGTGTGCAAACGGTCGCACCGCCGCCCGGCTCCGCTACCCTCCCCATCGGTGCCCTCAACGCAAACGAGGGTGGCCACGGCGTCCGCAATTGTCGGGCGGCGCTAAGGGAGTCCCAACGTTGGAGGGCAGGCGGGCGGGGCTGTGAGTCGTCGGCGGCGGCCGTGATGGGAGGTGCCTCGGCGCGCTTCGCCATCAAGGACCCGCTGACCTGCAACGACGAGACTCCCTCGGTACGCCCGGACGTCCCCATCCACACCGACCGGGCGCCTCCTCTCGGCTGCCGCCCCTGCGCCGCCCTGCGCCGCCCGACGGCCGCCTCCACCCGCTGCGATAGTCATGGGCGTCGCGGTCACCCTCGGTGTGCTCGCGGGCCTCAAAGCGTACCCTTGCGGCTTCGCCGCCATTTGCCCACGCGCCAAAGATAGGTAGAGCTCGCCACGCCAAGGACCAACTCCGCCCGACGCCACCACGCCGCCGAAAGCTGTCATTGTGCCGCGACCGCGCCCGGATGCGACTACACGCAGATGGCCTACTAGACGTCTTCATCGGCGGGAGCTCCAAGGGGGTGGCCACGGCCCGCCGAGAAACAATAGCTCTCCCTCGTGCCCCCGTGCAATTCTGGCTCCGAGGATCTATGGCGCCTTGGCGCGAATCATTGACTCAACGCGGGCGGCGTGGTGCGATCTATGTGTTTTTAGTTTCACAACACTGTTATCTTATCATGCGATCTATCTTTTTTTATATAAAATTTAGTTATCCCAGAAGCAACGGGCGCGATGCTAGTACAAGATTATATGTACTAAACACTTATAAAGTTGGGCCCCACAGCTTCCACGGCCCCCGGCGGTCGCCCTGCCTGCCCCCTCACCCTGGCCTTTTTTTTATCGAAAACCAAACCAAACTGAAATCGAACCGAAATCTTAAGGTTTTGGTTTTTCAGGTTCTGGATCGTTTTTTTTTTTTTTTGTTTGGTGTTCGGTTTCGGTGTCGGTATCTGGGTCTAACCAAACCGATTTCCCGAGGAACTGAACTAATAACGGTGTATTGCATTGTTCAAACTAGGATTCGTCAACAACTAGAAAGGTACGCGGCGTTGCCGCGTAGGCCAGTGTGAGACTATTTTACTATAATAGATTTAACTAAATGATAATTTATTTGAATAAAACTTAGGTACTAGTATTGGTTTGCGTTGTAAGAAAGTGCATGCCATATATAAACATATACTTGTGTAGTTCCATGGCTGGCATTAAATATTCCATTAGGCATTGGGAATTTAAGAATCAGCCTAGACAAAAGTTTTTGTCCTGCAGAGCCAAATATAATGTTAGGCAATCATCATGTCTTGAGAGAAGCACTTTTCGTTTCTGACCAGGAGGTAAGCTAATTATAAAACTTCAACAAACCGATTGCTAGAGCTCTTTGTATAATTTATGGATCTGCCATTGCAGCCCCGTCCTATATATTCTTCTTGACCAAAAATTGTAATCCTTATATTCCCTGATTAATAGAAGCTCTTAAGTCGGGTGAAAAAAAAAAAACTTGTGCTTCCTCTTTTTATCTTGCTCATTCAAGAGGTAGCACATGTGGTGCGAACTCCATTTGAATGATTTGAGTTGATTCAAAAACATGAAATGTGTCGACCCCGAGCGGACAAATGGCAAATTTAAAGTCTACAAACTATTACAGTGGTCTACTCTTCTTTGAACCTACAGTAAAACTTATAACTGCACAATGCACCTGCACTGTTTAGGCTCTCACTACAGAACGCACCTGCCAATTGAACAGAAGCAAAAATGCTTAGGCTCTCACTGCAGAACGCACCTGCCAATTGGTAATGAAAGATAACTGAACAAAATAGGATAGGTATCAAGCAAAAGTTTCAAATCATCAAAAACATTCAGCTAGAGAAGACACCTTCATTCAGTGATAGATTAACCAGCTGCTGCTTGGGGAGGCATTGCTCTGCTGGAGATGCTGGCACTGCGTAGGACCTCCATGGCTTGAGCAACAATTGCCTTGAAATAAAGCATCTGGCAAGTGCAGCAGGAGGAAAATCTTTGTCTGGTCCATCTCCAAAAGCATGGTAGTTACCTTGGCAGCCTGCTCACGCTTTGGCTGTTCAACAGGAGTCAGTGAAATCAGGTGAGGCTTCTCCAGAGCTAGAGGATGCAGTGATATTGGCTATGTCTGCAGCTGGTGGCTGACATTGTGCTATTGCTGAAGAGGTTTAGTGCTTGGGAAACTGCACTTGAGGAAAGCTCCCATCACAGAACTGAGTGACCAAAAATATAACATAAGAATTATTTGGATGCTTTGATTACAATACTCAGATATATTATACTCCGGAATAGCCTGCAGTATCGAAAATGACCAATGCAGAGAAGTCAGTAATAATTTGAAAACAACAAGTTCAGTTGCACATTTGGAATAGAAAATACCAAAAAACAAGTGCCAGTCATTACATCTGAAACAGAGGTTTCAACAAATCTAATCAGGTGAGTATAAGGTCAAATCTTATACACCATTCAAAACTATTTACACAGACCTACAATGAGATCATAGAGATGAAGAGCACCAAAGAACAATGCAAATGAGAAATCCATTTAGTCCTATACATGTATGCACATGAAGGACAAGAAGCCCAATCACTGATAAAGGACTTAGCATGGATAAAGTTCATTTTCTAACACGACAATGACAATTATAGAAATATATATATATATATTCAATCCTTGTTAAAGTTTGAACCCGTCACTGCACACTCTGCATATTACAAAAGGGTATGCATTGAGCATAGCACAACCTCACAGTATATCATAAAAAGATCAAAGTGAAGTGAAGTGGGACAGAACTGAACTGAATGGAGGTTTGATATGTCTACACATTAAAATAGCAAGGGAATATTAAACCAATCAGTATAGTTTATTATACAGAGGATATGTATCAATCCTCCCTTGTTTTGTTTCCCTGTTAATGATAAAGAGGAGGCCTTTTTTTTTTGCTGCTGATAGAACGGTGTAATAATTATAAAAATACATATATTTATAAAATCTAAGAGATTTAACTATTCAATACTACCATAAAAAAATACAGTATATACTAATTGTTCGCTCAGTTTGAATGTATACCTGATAAATAAATTTGAGTCCCCAGTTATGAGCTGATTTGCCTCTGACAATGCAAATTGAGCGTATTTCTTTGGCTGGCCTGTAAGGAACATCAAGTTTGCAAAGCTTTAAATATTGTTTGCCAATGATATAATAGAGCTTTGAAACCATGAAGTGGGACTAAAAAATATATACTAATTGGTCACTTGGTTTGAATGTATATCAGCATATGTACCTGATAAGCTATGAGCTGATTTGCCTCTGACAATGCAAATCGAGCGTATCTCTTTGGCTGGCCTGCAAGGAACATCAAGTCTGCAAAGCTTTAAGTATAATTCGCCAATGATATACTTCAACTTTGAAACCGTGAACTGAAACCAAGCAAAACACAGTGTCTAAGTGTACCAAAAAATAAATGTGTTGGAATGTACACAGAGTATTGGTTGCAATGCCTTAGCTATAGCTGTAATTCTCGACATGACTTTCGCAGGCTAAGTTACCACATTCAGATAATTTTAGGCATGCACAAAAGGTCAATCGTCACAAAGCTATAACCATGAAGGATTTGGCTTTTAACTTTACTGAAGACTTCAGTCTAAATTTCAGTGCAAATATAAGTCAGGACATATTTGTTATTGTGGATACAAGTTAATTTAAGTAATATAATAATTTACAAAGACTGAGGGGTGTTTGGCATGGCTCCAACTCGGATGGAGCGGCTCCACTGAAACCAGGTGGAGCCTGGCTCAGTAGAGTTGGAGCTGGCAAATTGAGGCGTTTGGCTAGCTGCTCCGCAAATAGGATACGACACTTTTGCATCGGGAACCCTACAGTTTCAATAAATCAAGCAAGCCCAAATCTAAAAACATTCTCTCCGGCAAACTTACATCTAGAACCCCGAAAGTGAAATAAAATTATGTTTTCAAAGATTCTACATCCTCACGCACGCCCGAGCACTGGCGCGCCGCTCGGGCCGGAGCTGCGGGCAATGGGCGGCGTCCTTATGCGGCGAGACGAGCTTTCCCGACACCCTCCTCGACGAAGTCACCCCCCGCCCGCCGCCGTTTTGCGATCATACCGCTTACCGCCGCCCACGACAGCGCCGCTGGGCGGTGTTCTCCGTGGTGCGGCCGGCGGACCGCCGGCCCCGACACGGGCGGGCCGAAGTTCTCCGCTGAGGCCACGCCGTCGTGACTCGCTCCACGCCGCCCGCGCCGGCTTCTCCATGTCGCCGCGGGGCCGCGGGCCGCTTCATGTCGCCGCCGGCCGGTCGGTGGGGATGGAGGCACACGTGGGGAAGAATCGGGGTCGTGGTCTCGCGGGTAGGGGAGGCGGCCAGAGGGGCCGGCGAGGGGGCCGTCGGGGGGGAAGAGCTCACGGGCAGGGAGGCGCGGATCGAGTCTCTTGGAGGAAATAGAACAGATCGAGCAGTTATTTTCCACTTATCGATGGTATTGATAGGTAATTACCCATCAACTCCGTGTCTAGTTTCATATTGACTGGACGAGCAGCAGAGGGGGTGCTCCAAAACCAAGTCCATTTACTTCTGACTCAGGAGTTTAGTTAGTCGCCCACGTAGTTGTGGAGTTGAGGGCGTTTTGGCTAGCTCCAGCCAGCTCTGGCCTAAGTTCAGCTTTGGAGCCATGCCAAACACCCCCGAGTATCACTGCCCTGGCCAAGGCAATATGTCGAGCACATTACGTACAAAGAGGAAAGAGGAGTTGGAGTACAGGTTGCGGCACCATGGCAATCAGCTCATCGTCATGGCGCTTGGTGAACCAGATCCAAAGCCCCTCGAATTCACGCTGTCAGACACAGCCTTGCACACCGTAGCGCACGTTCCTACAGCCCTCGCTCCGCCGTGCCTTAGCCCTCTCGAACCTCCGTCGAAGTCAGGCAGAGCAGGGACTTGGCGGCGTGGCGAGCCTCGGGCGGGAGCAGGGACCGTGGCTGTTGGGACACCCATGCCGCGCCAGCGCGCCGGGAGCCTCTCTCGTCGTGCTAAGGACGCGACGCCGGGGCCGCCGCGCGCTCGCACTGCGCCACCTCGGTGTGGGGTCCGCCCTAGCTGAGGTTGGCACGGTGGGGCCGCTGCGCCGCCGCCGTGCGCCGTCCACCAGCACCGCCGGAGAGCTGCGAGGCAGGCGAGGGAGGGATCAAGATGAGGAGGAGGACGAGGTGGAGGGCGTGCACCGCCGCCTTGCCCGCGTCGGAGAGAGGCCTGAGCGTAGAGAGGGCAAGGGCGAGGGATGAAGGAGGTCTGGACCGCAGGCAGTATTTTGCCATACTTCGAGGGCTATTTTGCATATTGGCCGGGACTCGCACGATCTTGGCCGTCCGTCCGGTCGATCCGACGGTCGGGAAAATCCGGCGACGTGGCCCAATGGTTGGGCTTTCTTTTGTTGCGTGAATCGTCTTTAGGAGATTCCAGCCCAACCAGCTGGTCCAGCCCACAGCCCACCATACCGCCGTCGCCCTGACCCCAACT
Organism: Hyparrhenia diplandra; assembly: GCA_015847255.1. Lineage (NCBI taxonomy): Eukaryota > Viridiplantae > Streptophyta > Magnoliopsida > Poales > Poaceae > Hyparrhenia > Hyparrhenia diplandra. Next base: position 178,458 of record JADLZK010011070.1, read on the forward strand.
CCCCGTGAGGGCCGTGACCCGTCTCCCTACTTTCCCGTGAGAGCGCGAGCGGCTCCGCACTTCCCCGTGAGCGCCTAGTTGCGGCGGCGCTCGGGCCCCGATCGCCTCCCGAATTTCCTCCACTCCTTCCCGGATTGGACTTCATTCGGTCTGTGTTTTCTGTAGGTTCCTTCGCTGAGATTATTCCTGTGAGGAGGTGTTGGGGGTAGCTGGCAATGGGGGCGGAGCAGGACTACGACGATATGGAGGTGAACGGCAGCGACTCGAAGGTGTTCAAGTATGTCGGGAATGTGCTGCAGTCCGTGCGGATGGTATGGACCTTCCATCCTTAGCTCGTCGCCGTGGAATATGACGGGACATTGATTTCGGTGGTTTATTTGCTTTGGATGATTATTAGTATTCTCGTTCGTCTTGGAAGTTGGAAGTACTTAAGACTCTAGCTTCAATCTTTCTATGCTTTGCTTTATTGCTTCAATTATTGGACATTCATTTTGGAGCTTGGCAAGAAAATTGTGCAACCCCTGAACTTGGACTATAAATTCAGACGCAATATACTAGCTCTTCTTGTACTGCAACCAAGGTTTCTTAGGATTTAGGGCGTTTGAAGGAGGGCATGATCTTCAGAATTCCTAAGCTTCCCCTGGATAACCAAACTAAAGCAGAACCAAGTGAGGATTCGGCAATGATGCAATGTTTGTTATCAAGTCCAGAAATTTACAATTGTTGCCCTCTGGCTCTGGTTTTGTTTCGTATCAGCAGTGGTGGAGGGTGACCAAAAGCAAGGAGTGCAATGACGACAGCTACTATTGTATTGGCTATTAATTTTCTCAAAACATGACTATAGGTGCGGTCATACAAAGCATCCATATAGGCTATCAGAGTTACTGCTGTCCCAGAGAAAAGGGGTGGGGGGTGCAGTTTCCCGTCCATGAGCCTCTTCCCCTGTAAATCAATTCTCTAGACCTGTGGTCCAAATTGCTCCTATCTGCTAGAAGTTAACAAGTAATTAAATGGCATACATCTTTCGCCAGTTTCTTTTGATAGATTTGTTAAACATTAAAGTTTTGCAGTCTGAATAACAAGAGCAATAATGCATTCACTTATCATGCTATGGAAAACATATTCTCCAGAACGTAACCGAGACTTGCAGTGAACTTTTATATTCCTGCATTCAAGTTCGAAACCTAAAGCTTGCTGGTGAAGACATGACCAAATTCGCCAGATGCATGTGAGGTGTGGAGTTGGGGAAATTGAAAGGTGGTCATTTCAAATTGCGGGTGTTTAATTACCACATGCAGGATTCTTCTGCTTTTTACACCTCAAAACCCAAGTAAGGAAGATTGTACACAATACATGTTTGAACAGGTGGACAAATGAAAGTACCTGCGGTGTTTATTTGCCTTTCTTAGAGAGTAGGTAATAGTCACTCTTTTTGTTTCTTGTAGCTATGTACTTCACGGAGATTGGAGTAATGCCTTGTCATTTAAAAAGACTAACCAAATGGAACCCAAAATACATAAATTATTTAGCAACCGTGTATGTCGGTGTAAAATTTTCCTTCTGAGCTCAGTCTGCTGATTTGAGTACACTGCCTTTACTCAGTCCCCAGAACACTGCCTTTACTCGGTCCCCTACATTTAGGAATTCATTCCATTTTTTTCATTTTGCTATTGATGTCATCCAAACAAGGGTTTACGAGAACTTTAGAGCAGAATTCTATTGTCTATTTAATGAATTCCTGAGTTACTTATAGAATAGTAGAACCACTACTATGTATAAAGGTATTAACATGGTGACCTATCATGTAGGATCCATTTTTAATTGACCTAAGAGACAAAGATCAATATGATTTCCTGCTAGGCCTTGTAGTAGACCATACCAAGGGAAGGAATGGCGATGAGGAAGCTTTGTTTGTTGTAAGTTTTTATCTCTTAGCCCTATTTTAACTTGTCCACCTTTCCACACTTGATTTGTTAGTTCTGTTTCATGCTTATGCCCTATTTTTTTTTCCCAGACTACTTTGAGGGCACTATCAGAAGAAGTATCCAAGATAGACACCATGTATCATCACACACTTCTACACAATGTAATCTAATCGAGAGTGCTCGTTCCTTCATTTTTGTCGAGTGAATGAAATGTTACTAAAATTATTCTTTTTCAGATATTTACCATGTGTGTCTGGGACTTAAACAGCTACACAAGGGTTTCGCTTTTGGATTTAATAACCAGATTGGTATACTTCCTCAGTTGTATATCAAGAGTTTTCTGCATCTGTGTGTTTGTTTCTGATTGACTGTATTTGTGTAGGCTGCTGTGGCAGATCAGTACCTCAGAGAATGTTTGCAGATGCTTGTGAATAATTTCACTCCACCTGGACCACGTTACATTGAGGAGCCAAAGTGGCTTGCAAAGAAGGAAGAAATCTACTCTCAGTTGCAAAAGAGTTTGAAAGTGATTACTTACACTGTGCCCTTAGCACCAAGGATGTTAAAGGATATAATAGATAGGAGTATGCCAAAGTTGTTTGATAACAAAGCTGTAAGTGTTATTTCTGTAGGCTATTCTAATTTTCATTATCTGCTGTGTCTGTTTACAGATAGTCCCAACTTACTTGAATTCTTGATAGATAATTGACATGCGTATGGTTCAGAAAAACTATAACCTCTCTCCATGTCTCTGTTTTTGTCCTTGGCTCACCCCCTCTCCCCACTCTGATTCTTAGAGTTGGGCCGGGTTTTGGGGGGGAGGGGGTGGGTCGGGATTAACTAAAGAATTGGATGCAAACTAATGTCGTCAATTTTAACATAACGTAAAGTTATGTGCTGTTATAGCAATTTGATTTGATGCCTTTATGCATTTTTAGTACTCAACATGTTTTCTTAAACCCTAAACCCTGGGTGGGGGTGGGTGGGTGGGTGGGTCGGGGATTAACTAAAAAATTGGATGCAAACTAATGTCGCCCAATTTTAACATAATGTAAAGTTATGTGCTGTTATAGCTATTTGATTTGATGCTTTTATGCATTTTTAGTACTCAACATGTTTCCTTAGTCCGCTATCTTACAAACTTGTCGCCTTGCTGAGGCCTGTCTGTTTAATAATACCATGTCCATACAGTCCTGCCGTGCAGTTTTTACACATGCACGACTTATACTGCTCATGAGCAATCAATCTTACCTTCTGGGATTGTCTTTGCAGAAGATGGTATCATTTGTTGAGCGCATGTTCGGTCTTGATGCTGACGTGTGGGACATCATTGGACCGTCATTGTTGGAGAAAGTTGTTTATCTACTTACGGAATTGGATGTATGCTCTTTCCCATTTTCAAGCTAGTTAATCATCTTGGAACTGGTTTTTTCTCTTATTGATTGATTGGAGTGCAGGTTAATATAACATGGGAAGATATTCTTCAAGATGAACACAACAAAGGTATATTTGACATGGAGCTTGAGGATTTGGATGAGGATGAACATAACCTTGGTCAAGAAGGAACAATGGTTTGTCATATTTAGAATGTTCTTTGCATTACTAATTGAGTACTTCTAACAGGAAACGTGTGCACTTTATTACATAATTAACTGTAAGTAAATTAAGGCTTACTTTGATTGGTTAGGTTCTTTTTGGAGGAAATGTATGTGCCGAGAAACTTGATGATTTAATGGTGGTTGTGTGTGAGCACCTCAAGTCATGCGCAGAAGAACCTGATCGCCTAAGAAAGGTGAGCACATGGCTGGAATCTTAACTCGAAAACTGAGCCTTCATTGGTCATCCTTTTTTGTATAACATGCTATTTGGGAATATCAAAACATAATTATAGACTTATAGTACTGATCTACATAGATACATCGCCACAAAAAGTTAATAAGGGCTACAGTCATTTATTAATGGCAATTTTAGTTAAATATATGTGAATATTCCCATGTAGGTATGCATGGGTTCTTTGTTTCCCCTTGTAAATTTGCCACAAAATATTTTGTATGACTGTTCATGGTTCAGAACCTCAGGTTAACCTGGCTAGTGGCTGCCCTCACCAAACTCAAACCAAATTAACATGCATATGCAGTTACAACACAGGGCTGATCCATTTTGAGAAAGAGATGCTATGATTTATTTATATGTGGTTATAGAATGGCTGAACCTGTCTGAGGAGTCTAGTGGAAATCAGAGACCCTCAGATCCCATATAAAGTGTTATTGGAGAACGAGAATGGGGGGGGGGGGCACATTAGCTACTTTGTGGCATGTACTGCACTGGCGGCAGCTTCTTCTTCAGGTTTTGTTCTGTTTCGCCCTCAACACCCTTCAGTCCCCACCAAACCAAACAAGGCCTCCAGCGTATGCCTGATTGGCTAGTAGCTTCTCCTTCAGGGATATTAGGTGTTGGCTTCCTAGATGTGTCGTCTTTGACAATGGCCAGTAGCTTCATGACATCTCAGGATGTGCTTCTCTGACAGCTTGAAGGTTAACACAGTGGATATCCTGTAACCAGAAACAGCCATCACCTTGTTGACGAGATGTATTTCATAACCGTTCAAAGTTTTGTTTAGCTTTCTCTCCTTTTCTAGCTTAGTGATGTATCGTGTTTTGTGCTCAAGCTTCTCTTCCCTTTGCTGCCTTAGTTTGTTGACCCAAAGTTTCTTTCACAAGGATTATTAGTCTTAATATGGTTTAAGCTTTGGATTCTTAAAAGTTAGCTGTAGATGTGGGTTGTTAAAAGCTGTAAGCTGGTGGGACGACTTGAGGATTGTGGTGTAATGGTTGGATTCTAACGTCTGCTTTTAAAAGCACCATTTATTTAGTTTCAGCTTTTTGAACAAGAATCCAAAATATAAAGCAGAAACAAATAGGCCGAGGAATTTGATCTTTGTCTTAGTCCTGTATTTCACTTAACCTGGCTAGTAGAAACTGTCAGGACCACCAGACCAAACCCAACTCAGAATATAATCCAAGAGGCACCATCCTGAATGGACCCCAAGGCCCTAACTAGGTAAAGGTATGCAAATTGAATGCAAAACAGAGGCGCCCTGTAGAGCTGATCTGTGTACAGACATTTAACTTTGTGCTCCATCCTTAGGGTTGATTCTTGTGAGATTGTGTTTCTATAATTGTCAACTGATCTAATGCTTTCTGAGAAATGTTCTATTTTATGGTACTTCATGACTTAGGGGTGAAATATAAGTAAACACATATAAGCACTTCTGTTTTGGTATTGCTCATGTTTTGTCATTGCTTGGACAGGAATTTGACACTTTGAAGGTTATATTTAAATCACATGTGCTAAGGGTGCACAAATCCAAATTCGCACAGGTTAAGGATTGACCTTTTCTCCTCTAAAGTAGATTCACAATGTTTAGTACCCAACTTATATTTTCAGTTGCTTTCTGCCTTGCCCTCTTGCATTGACACATTTGGTTTGACTTTTTGCAGTTTATCATGTTTTATGCTTGTTCCCTGTATCCAGAGATCTGCGGTGAGAGTTTTGCATTTTTTCTTACTGATATTTTTATCGACAAGGACAAAAAGGAGGATGCAATAACTAGGTAAGCCTCTTGTGTGCTATGCAAGGAGTACATCCAGTAGGGAAACTTTCTGTTGTGTATCTAGGTGATTGGAGGCACTAGTGTTTGAACCTTACCTCTATAACTACCGTTGCATGTTGTAAACTTGTAACCTATTTGCTCTGTTTTGGAACGTTGCCTTACTCATGTTAGGAGATTTTGGTATCGTAGCTGCGTGAATAATTTATTCTAGACATACTATTATCTTCACCAAAGTTTACTGCACTTGTGGTAAAAAGGTCTGGGTTTCACCTTCATCCCTCTCATAGTCATCTGCCTGCTTGCTAATCTTGTTCTGCTGCTGCTCCTCACTCACCATCTTCCACATAACATGATTAAACATGATCCTCAACCTTGCAGCTTGTCTCATGTTTTTTCCCTTTATGGCAAAGAATTTGCTTGGATTTGTGTTTCAAAGATTCCTGGATTGCAGCCTTTGCAACATCCATGGCTGCCATAATCTCAGGAGCCTGCGGTGTCTCATCTCCGTCTGCTATCCTCAATGCAACAAGAAGTGGTTGTGAAGCTCTTAGGCACAATTCCACTTTACCCCAAAATGGCACTGAAAGGATAATGTTCTCCACGCGCCGGCCTTCTTGAGTGGTATAGAAAGAAAGTGCATGCCATTCATCACTAACCACTAAGCCCCTCAATGTACGGAGCATGCATGACAATGTGAGAAATGAAGTGGCAAAATGAGTTACACCTGGCCTCACAAGATCCCTCCAATCTTATCTCGCATGAGATCTAGAACCCTCCCATGCTTATACATAAATCTGGTCACCTTCTTTGCCATGTTGATGCAACTGTTAAATTCTGGGATCTTCCCAATGTCCTCCAGCAGCAAATCCAAGCAATGGGCTGCACATGGAAGATGGGGAATCTTCTCCATTTAAAGCCTCCCTGCTAGCTTGAAGTTGGTTGCACTGTCAGTTACAATCTGCACCACATTTTCCTTCCCAACCTTATCAATTTGCTTCTCCAACAAATCAGCCAACATAGTTGCACTTGCTACCTCACTTGAAGCATCAACAGACCCTAGGAAAAAGTCCCAGCTGGACTGTTAGCAAGGAAATTGATGAGATGGCGGTGGCTTGTGTCAGTCCACCCATCGGACATTTTGGTACAGCCATATTCCTTCCATGCATCCTCATGCTTCTTCCTCAACTCTGCCTTTTCAAGCAACGGATTCCTAATGTCATTATATGATGGTAACCGATACCCAGGACCATGTTGTCCAATTGACTTAACCAAAATTTCCAAGCTTCTAGAATTAATGACACTCAATGAAAGGTGATTCTCGTAAAAAGAAATCTGCAACATGATTGTCAACAATTACTTTGGCCTCCTTACTTTTCTTTGTGCAGTGCTCAAGTGTAGGTTGACTTTGCTTGGACTTGTGCCTCTCTACACCTACTTCCTCTGGTGACTTTATCAGCATGGAACTCACTGACCTAGAATATTTTTGAGGCCTTGGTTTCTCTGTAGCAGTAACAGTGAAAGAAGTTATGGCAGCCTGAGCAATCTTCTTCTTGGTTTGCTTGCCTTTTGTTCCAGAACTTGGTATTCGTTCAGGTGGAGCTTCAGCTTCTTTTTCAGCAGCAACATCTTGTTCCTTTTCACCATCACCTTGTGCTTGTGCCTCCACATCCACAAGAACAGTCCTTGAATTCTTTTTGATGTAAGCCAACATCTGCTTCTTAACTATTTCTGGAGAATTAGTACAGCCAATAGCATCTCCATACCCCCAGCAAGGTGTTGCTTGAACCTACTTATGCCTGCAGGGACTACCTTCCTACAAAATATACATGTCACAAAGTCTTTCTGGGTTGGATCTTCCCACCACCAAACTTCCATCCCGGTCTTGTGATCTTGCCTTCCTCTTTTTGTCAACAGCTTGGGCTTGTAGATCTGGAGGTAGTTTTTCTATAGCCATATCAATTATGGATTGCACATCTGTAGTAGCAGAGGCAGCATCTGACCCAATAGATTCTGGAGGAACTCCTTCAATGTCAGGCACAGGCATTATCACTTCCACATTTGCACATCGTCGGTCCACATCTGCAGCAAGTGCAGAGTGAGGGAAGGGGTCGGGGAGGATTGAAGAAGATAGCAATTCGAATATAGAGAGGGGAAAGGCCGGCACGTACCGTCGTCGGAGTAGCTCATCCTGCCGACCGGCGGCGAGGACCTTGCTGGCACCTGCAGCTCCCATCCCTGCTGCTCACCACTTCACCAGTGTAGTGACTGACAGAGAGGAGGCACGAGAGAGAGGAAAAGCACGGGGGGGGGAAATCCCGCGGTGGGAAGAAAGGAATCCCGCGCGGGAAGAGAAGAGTGCGCGCGCATGACTGAGGTAAAAATCCTGTCCACGCGGGGGAGGAAATTGCGGCGCCAGGGGAGAGTTGGGTGCCTCAGTTGTCTACTATAACCCTAACAGGCCAAGTTGAAGGCTAAGCCAAAGCCCAGCAGCCCACATGCAAAACAGGCCCAAAAACATGAACCTGGTCGTCCAACTGGCCTGGTCGGACGACTAATCGTGATTAGACGACGACTAATCGCACGACCAGGTTTCTGGTCGAGCTGGTCGGGTCGAGGTACCTAATCGAGCCCCCGTGACCGACCAGGACAACTAATCGCGATTAATTGGACGACCAGAAATCAGGGCTTACAAATATAATCGTTGGAGGAGATTCAGTGATTGAAATAACTAGCATATTTTGTTTCGAAATCGATTTGTTGCTAACCTAATACACAACCTGTGTGAGCTGCCGATTAATGAAATGCCAATGACCACATTTGTTTCTGTAAGTGCAGAATGTCTGCAGTTTCATATGTTGGAAGCTACCTATCCCGGGCAAGGTTCATTTCCGTAAATATAGTTGTTGGTGTACTCAAAAGGTGGCTACACTCTGAACATAAAAATATTTGTTTTGAACACCTCACACAGTATCTACGTTTTTATGCATTTGTATATCTCATGAGATTATATGTTACGTTATGCGCTTAGGTTAGTGGACTGGTGCGAGGACTATTGCAGCCTTCAGCGGGACAAAGGGGTGACAGCCAATCCTGTAAAACATCAACTATTTTATGCTAGCTGCCAGGTTTGTTATGCCATATTCTCTATGTATATTTAACTAAGAGAAGAAGTTGTTCAAATGCATGTTATTGCTCAATCACCCCTGTTCCTGTTCCTGTTCTAGCATCATATGCTTTCTGAATGTTTTATCTGCTAGGTTTCTTAACTTGCAGGCTGTGATGTATGTCCTACGCTTTCGGTTGAGATCTATTATGGACTACCCAAATCTTAAACTACAACTTTTTCAAATGCGAATCCAGAAAATCTTGACCGACCCATTGGAGCCATTAAAGGTCTGTATCACACTCCCTACCATTCACTGTATCTTTTAGCAACCAAGCACTTGTGTTTTGCCTTTATATAAATACATAATGGTAACCGGCATGGTTTTTGATGCTATAGGTGTGCTTGCCTGCAATAGTGAATGAGTTCTTGAGACAGGCTAGGGCTGCGGGCCTGTTCCATGGATCAACACATGAAGATGCATTTGAATCTGATCTATCGAAGGCATTTGGAGGACTTAATAGGCTTGACATGTTCTTCCCGTTTGACCCATATCTGCTTAAAGAGTCTGACAGGTTTGAATATCAATAAAAGTGCCTTTGTAGCCAGTTGTAGTGTCATTATGTTCTACTTCTAGTGCATGCTCTTGGAGGATAGTGATTTATTTGCATATTATTCAATCCTGAACTTCATAAAACTGTTGTCATACCGTTGCTATAACATTTGTACCAAAAATTGCTCAAAATTTTAATTCCTGTTGCTGGATCCTCTTTTTTTGTCCTTATTATGAGCTCAACTAGCACTGGCAGAACGGTGTTTTTAACTCAAGCTAATTGTCCTTGTAATTAGTGTCTGTTAGTGTTTACTTCCTGATGACCCATTGTATCCTTGCAGATATATACGCCCAAATTTTGAGTTCTGGTCCTTGGTCAAGACGACATACAGTAACAACAACAGCGATGAGGACGATGAAGAGCTTGGCGACATTGACGCACCGGAGTGAATGTGGGCAGCTTGGATGATCACTATGAAATAGATATTAACAGTGATGATGACATTGAGTATTCGATGAATGATATGTCCATAACACCGCACCACACTTTCTACCATCCAATGGCTTCAAAAAGTGATTCCAGTAGCATGCCTGCCAGGATCAGACCTTCAGTAAGCCCTCCATCATAGTTGGCCATCACAAGATCATTCTGTGTACTGAGGTCTTTAATTTACCGATGATAACAAAGCTAGATGCTATGAAGTTGCACATGCCGAGGAACCAGGGGATGATGATCAAACAGATACCAGAGCTTTCGTTTGTAGCTGTTAGTAGGTTCAAAACCCATTGTTCTGCAGTCTGTAGGCTACCATTTATGGGTGACAGAAAAGTGTATATGTGTTTCAGGGCACTTTGTGAAAGATGGTTTTGTGATTGTATACTTGGTAGGCAGCCCTCGTGGATGTGTGTGTATCAAGACAATGTGTTACAATGTAAAATGGCTTACCGAGATGATTCTCTTGGGGACATTAATGGTCTACTTGAGAATGTTGGAGCTGGTGCCTGTATGATGGGTGCTCGAACGCACAGCCAGTAACGTCGTCGGTTTATGCTCCGCCCGACAGCGTCTCCCTGTCCCCTTCTTTGGGGATGATCTCTTCTAGTTTAGACAAGTATCTGGAGGGATTTGAGGGACGTCTGGGTCCTGCCCGTGCGTGTCCTGCCAAACTTCCAAACACTGCTCTAATTCCTAGCTCAGCGTGCTATTAAATCTTCGTCACATAGCTCAGGGATGTTCTCCATTTCTTGTTCTAACAGAGAACATTCTGCATGCTGCCCACGTTTCGAAGCTTTACAGCATGTAAGCTTCAGCTTGTACCACCCCCTTAATAGCAATTTGCTGTTAATTTAATGAATGTGTTTCCTTGTCCAAAAAAAAAAAAAAAAAAACCCACTGCTCTAAAACTGCAGAACAGTAGGCATGGCAAACTAGAACCAAGTGAGCGGCAAATTTTGGCCTGGTCTTAACCAAAAGTCTCACGAGGCCACATGGCGAAGGCTGGAAATGGTGTCTACTCGATAGGCCATATGCCGATTCCAGCAGCCCACCTCGAGCTCGACCCCTTCAGGCCTTCACTGTTCTCGTCCCTTCCGTTCAGTCTCTCTATTTTTTTTCCTGAAAGCGTACATTGTGCACGTGCTGCATTAAGAGAAATCAGATTTGTTTATTACATCCGACTTACTCTTAGGCGAAATGCCATCAAGTAAGAAGATCAGTCTCTCCTGTATCAATAGCAGACCAACCATATGTTTATTGCCCAAGGACCATATCAGTTTAAAGTCTTCCCATATAATGAGCAGACCAACCTTTATTGCCCAAGGACCATATCATCCGGTATAATGCGCAGTGACTATTAAACCATATCATAGATGAGACTACTTCAATGTATCAGTTTTTTTTTTTTTTTTTTTTGAATTAAAGAATTTGGTTCATGCTCTCCAAGTTTAACCCATTTAATGGCTTCCCTCAACTTCGAATAGATTCTCTACAAAGACAACAAATGTTCGTTGTCCTTGAAGTTCCATTCCTCTATACTCATGTCTCTAAAGTCCACTATTACTTCTAGAAACCCGATAGTCAACTTGTCATTAAATTTGCAATGACTTGAGGCTGACCACCCAGCATGCCACTCTTGTAGGGCTCTCCATAGAAGTTTGAGCTTTGCCGTTAGGGCCTTAGGCCTTCCGCAGTGTGGGAGCGCCCCATGAAAAAAAGTGGGGCCCAGCCACTTGATTGAGGAGCGACGCCGGACGAGCTGCAATGTGAAAAATGTTGGGCAGCGGTGCCAACTGACATAAACGGGACCCACGTGGAGGAGAAAGGCACGCACACCTTGCTTTGTTGCCTTGCTTCGTGGAGGAGAAAGGCCATGTAACCGTTCTGACAAGCGGTCAACAATTATTTTTTATGTTTTGGGCACCGGTGAATCTTCATTCACCGCTCCCAACTCTTCTAAAAACAAGCACCACTTGTTGTAGTGTTAGGAGTGATGCCTAAACACTCTCTCCTCTTTTGGGCATCACTCTTTGACCACACTGCAGAAGGCCTCAGAACAATCAACTTGTTGGGTTGAAACCGACCAACTCTGAGTTAATCACATTACGGAATTCACCACGCTGGAGCCAAAGAATTCACAATCAACAATGCGAGTCACGAAAGAATCTGAATGCCTATAGCTGCATGGGCAGGCCTAGGCAAGGGTGCCTCTAGTTGAGTCAGACCGCCTCGCGATGGTATGTTCTCTGAAGAAACCATTCCATAATATGCAATATCATCCAATAAGCAAAGAAAATCCTCCAGTGTTTTTATAAATTCAGAGTCTCCAAATGCTCCCGGAAGTGCTAATGAGGTAACTCATGAGTTGTGTTAGTTTGATAGGAGAGAGCTTATTGATGCTTTCACTGTTGATGGCATCTCAGCCTGTGTGATTGCCATTCCTAATTGCAGAGTGTGATTGCCATTCTTTTTTTTTTTTTTGAAAGGAACAACAAAAGCTTTGTCATTGTTTTTATTAGACGATATAAGGGGAAAAAAAACAGGTACAAACTACCGACACCTCAACACTGTACACCTCAACTTTGCCCCGTGCAAAACAACAAGGGGGGCAAAAAGAAGAAAAAAAGAACAAAATGTACAACTCCCCCGAGAACAGACTATCACACTTCTATCAAAATTTTAAAAAAAGCTTCTCTATGTATCTTGGTCGGTTGGAGCAGTTGGGGACTTTGCTATACGGTATTGGTTTATGTCATCCTTGCATAAGTAGGCTACTTGCACCGGTAGCAGTTCTTGATGCTGAAAAATTCTCCTATTGCGTTCCTTCCACACATTCCACCAGAAGTATATCAAAATACCGTCAACTTCCTTTCTGATGTTTTTATTGAACTTGCGTCGACATCTCCACCAAAACGCATGTATCGATCCTGCTTCATTAACATTATCTAGGATAGTCAAGTTATACCATTGCTTTACATAACTCCACACTTCTTTGGTGAATGGACAATCTTTGCAGAGGCAGGTAGGTGTTTCTAGGCCACTATCGCACAACTTGCAATCCGTATCTTCGGTCCATCCCCTCTTTAGTAGGTTGTTTGCAGTTAGGATTTTCTTGTGCATCAGTGTCCAGCCGAAGAATTTGCACTTTTGTTCAGCCTTGGCTTTCCAAATTGGGGGTAGCTTCAGCCCGCAGTAAACTCCATCGAATTGAATTTGATAAGCACTTTTTGTTGTGTAAATGCCATCGGCTGTCCACCGCCAGGTGATATCATCTTCGGTATCCTCATTTAGCACTCGTCCCTGCAAAGCTTCCCAAAGCTTGACGTATTGCCTTACTTCCTCCTGTGATGTTGGCGGGTAAATGTGATCGATCCACTTATTATTAATTAGTGCTTGTCTTACTGTGATCTTCTTTCTCTTGGTCTTTTGGTACAAAAGTGGTGCGATGGATCTTGCTGTTGTTCCATCTGTCCAATTTGAGCACCAGAACGACGTCGCCCCTGCCATTTCCAATTGTTACTAACGTGGATGCATATAATAACTCACAATTAGTTTTGTCACACGGGATGTCGAGTTGGTTCCAGGCTCTTTTCTTGTCTTTCCATTTGAACCATAGCCACCTAAGTCGAAGTGCTCTTGTGAATTGTTCTAATTCCAATATTCCGAGACCCCCTTTCAGTTTTGGTAGGCAAGTGGTTGGCCAATTGACTAGAGAATGACCCCCTTTAACTTTGTCCGGGTCCTCTCCTCGCCAGAGGAAGCCCCTACTAATGCGATCTATTCTTCTAATGAGCCATTTTTAGGCATGGAAAACTGTTAGGTGGTAGATTGGTAGGCTCGATAAGACCGACTTGACCAATGTCTCTCTTGCCGCTGAAGACAGTAACTTTCCTTGCCAACCCGGTAGCCTTGCTCCCACCTTCTACACAAGCGGTTGTACCTCTAGACGTCTTAGCTTTTTAGTGTGAAGAGGTAATCCCAAGTATTTTCGTGGAAACTACAAATTTTACCGGAAAATTTTGAATAATGTTGTCCATCTCATTTAATTGTATCCTTTTTCCTTATTGGAAAAAATTTTCGTTTTGGACAAATTTACTTTCAGCCCGGTGCACTCCCCAAAAACCTGAAGTATATTTTGTAGTCTTCTTAGTTCCATTGGTTTAGGGCTCGCGAACAGTGCTGCATCGTTTGCATACAGGGAGCAGCGTAGCTTTGCTTGTTTTGGTAGCACTGGTTGGAGTAGATCCTGTTGAGCTGCCTGTTCTATTATTCTTTGGAGAGGGTCAATTGCAAGTAAGAATAACAAAGGTGACAACGGATCCCCTTGCCGTAGTCCCCTGGCATGTCTGATATTGGGGCTTGGTTTTCCATTGATTAGAGTCCTAAGAGGAGCCCGGGATTGATGCGATCCAATTCCTCCACTTTGTATTGAAGCCCAATGCCATTAGTACCTCCAGGAGATATTGCCATCCAATCGAGTCAAAAGCCTTTGATATGTCAAGCTTAATAAAAAAGTGTCGGCATCTTTTTCTTATGTAAAGTTTGGATTACTCTCTGTACATACAAGAAATTATCATGTATGCATCTCTTTTTTTATGAAGGCGTTCTGGGCTTGAGATACTAGTTCATTCATTCTTGGTGTCAATCGCCATTCCTCATTCAAGGTGGGCTTTTGAAAAAAAAAAAAAGAGAGAGGCGAAAAGGATTGAACGGTGACTGGTGAGAATTAGCCGCCACCGCGCCAGGCGCGAGGGCCAGAGGATTGAAAATTTCTTCCTCGTGCCCTTTTTCTAAGCCTCGTCCCCGTCTTGTAGCGGGTGAAGTCCACACTGAGCAGCAGCGGGAACGGACCGAATTCCCTAACCCACAGTCCTCGTCCACGCTCTCAGTTTCAGTCCAGCGCACGCCTCTCACATTCCGGCCACCACATTTCCTCTCCTCTCCGATCCGATGGGTGACACCGCTACCGCCGCCGCCACTCTCGGCCTCACCAGGCCCAACGCCGCCGTCGAATTGCCTCAGGTGCGCCTGCTTTGTTCTGTTTAACTCAGGATCGGCCGGCCTGTCAATTCCTATCTATCTAGTGTTTTGATTTGGATTCCCGTGGAATCGATTCGATCATCCGCTTAGCACACGATCCAGCGTCACCGTCGATCGTAGTAACTAGTAAGCTCAACCTGCACTGTCGTCCTCCCTGCGGTTTGTTTCAGATCAGCTTCGCAGCAAAAGACATCGAGTTCTCGGACTGGGATGGCGACATACTCGCTGTCGCCGTGACCGAGAAGGATGTGGTGCATCCACAAGCCGCCTCGGACGACTCGTCGTTCGAGAACGAGGTCCTGAAGAAGCTCGACGGCCAGCTCGGCGGCCTGCTGCGGGCCGCGGCAGCAGAGGAGGAATTCACCGGAAAACCCGGCCAATCGGTGGTTCTACGCGTGCAGGGGCAGCGGTTCAAGAGGGTGGCTCTCGTCGGCTTCGCTGCCCGCGGCGCCGGGTGCCTGCAGGGACTGGGTGAATCCGTCGCGTCACTTGCCAGGGCTGTTCGGGCCACCAGCGCCGCCATCCTTGTCGCCGTCCCCGCTGTGATCCGGCAAGAGTTCAGGCTGAATGCTGCCGCGGCAATTGCTTCTGGTACTGTATGTAGTTATTATTATCTGTGTGCTCCTGGAACGAATTGGCTTCATCATGTTTACTGGATTAGTTCATTTTCTGTCGGTTCTGTTTAATTTGAATTTGAATTTTAACTGTATAATGCAGGAACGGTGCTGGGACTGTACGAGGACAGCAGATACAAGTCTGAATGGAAAAAGGTGCATCTGAAACAGGTAGACATAATTGGGCTGGGATGTGGCCCGGAGGTGGATCACAAACTTCACCATGGTAACCTTCTTTCATCAGGCGTCATGCTTGCGAGAGATCTTGTCAACTCTCCCGCTAATGTCCTTACCCCGGGTCAGTAGTAACAGTACTCACTCACTACTCAGTAGAATTGGCCGGCCTCAATTTTCAGTAAACATTAGTCCGATATACAGTGGTACATACTTTGTTGTGGTACACATGTTTGACATATTTACTGTCAGAATAGTCCTCCTCATTCGTCCTTAACCATTCATTCCAGGCGCTCTCGCGGAGGAGGCGGCGAAGATCGCTTCGACATACAGCGATGTCTTCACAGCCACAATATTAGATGCTGAGAAATGCAGAGAACTGAAGATGGGCTCCTACTTGGCAGTTGCAGCAGCTTCTGAAACAAACCCACCTTACTTTATCCACCTGTGTTACAAACCCCCTGGTGGTAATGTCAAGACAAAGCTGGCTCTT
This sequence comes from Hyparrhenia diplandra, assembly GCA_015847255.1. Lineage (NCBI taxonomy): Eukaryota > Viridiplantae > Streptophyta > Magnoliopsida > Poales > Poaceae > Hyparrhenia > Hyparrhenia diplandra. The sequence continues at coordinate 194,469 of JADLZK010011070.1, forward strand.
GTTGGGAAGGGCATCACATTTGACAGGTTTATATATATGCTACTTTCAACACTGAATTATTATTGGTATTCTATTCTTTTTACTACAGGAATTCAGCAATGAATTAATGTCATGATAGCTATACAAGTGATTTTGAATGCTTGATTCACCTATGCCGTCTGTCTGCAGTGGTGGCTACAACATTAAGGCCGTACCAATAGCTACCATTGAGCTTATGAAGAAGGACATGGGAGCTGCGGCTGCTTTGCTTGGTGCAGCTAAAGTTTTGGGCCAGATCAAGCCTCCTGGAGTTGAGGTACTGATTCAGATTCAGTTACTATATCCATATAGCCAGTACGAGCTAGTATTTAACCTTCACGTTCTAGCTAGTGTATTTTCTGATATGATGTCAAAACCTTGTGACTGACAGGTTCATTTCATATCCGCTGCCTGTGAAAATATGATTAGTGGTACAGGCGTGAGACCCGGTGACATCGTGACTGCTTCTAACGGAAAGACAATCGAGGCATATATATTTCTCTTGTAATAATAATGTGTTTCAAAATTTCAGATTCCTCTCGATCCATGAAGCATAGTAGTAGCGTGATGACTACATATATCGTACTTTGTAGTATTAATTTGTCTTCATATGTAAATATATGCTTCTTCAGGTAGATAACACGGATGCGGAGGGGAGGCTTTCGCTTGCTGACGCTTTGGTTTATGCCTGTAATCAAGGTGTTGACAAGGTAAAGAATTACTTTACATTGTGTTGTGCAGATGATATGGTCTGCTCCTTAGGTCATACCATTATATGTTCTTCTATACATCATGCATGTCAGTTGCTAAATGCATTTTCCTGATGCCATTGCCTATACAAATTCCTTGACATGATGGATTTCTAGGCCAATAATTTAGAGAAACATGGTTTTATCTGTTCCATTGGGGACGAAAACTTGTTCAGGTGATGATGAATTCATTCTTTATTATTTCTCAAAAAATTCATTCTTTATTTAGTGATTCAGCTATGCTTGTCAGTTTGTAGGAATATAAGGTGCAGATGATCCATGAATTGTTAACACAGAAATAAATTTCACTTTATCACACCACTATTCCTTGGATTCATAGGTTGCTAATTTTCTTTCTGTTTTTTGGAAGGCTACTATGCAAGTATACAAACAGTTGTATCTTGTGAGTGTCATGCTTGATCTACTGATCATTGAAACCATGGTATGCAGATTATTGATCTGGCAACATTAACGGCTGCCATTCGTGTTGCACTTGGGCCTAGCATTGCTGGTAATATAACAAACCTTGACAGATTCTCTACTCTTACATCTCTAAAATGATAACAATAAGTTTTACAGCAACTATGTGTCCAAAGTAATGCGATATCCTATCAGATTTTCTTTTTTTATGCATGTTTTGCATATATATGTATAGAAGTACTAGCTACCCAAAGGAAATTAACACCGCCTTCCATTCCACATATACACAGGGATTTTTACACCAAGCGATGAGCTAGCCGAGGAATTTGCGGCCGCCTATGTGGTCTCCGGAGAGAAATTCTGGAGGCTGCCGATGGAGGAGAGCTACTGGGAGTCCATGGAGTCCAGCATCGCTGATATGCTCAATACCGGCCCTTTGCAGCCCAAGGCCGGCGCTATGACTGCAGCATTGTTCCTGAAACGCGTGCGTACGCCAACGACCTTTGCTTCTAGTTTACTTATTTATCTGCACCTCTATAAATTGGATCAGTTGTTCGTAGAAATTATTGACTGATGTTCTGTTCTGCGTACGTGTTGCAGTTTGTTGATGAGAAGGTTCAGTGGATGCACATCGACATGTCCGGCACAAACTGGAATGATAAGAAGCGGGCGGCTACTGGCTTCGGAGTCACCACCTTGGTGGAGTGGGTTCTCAACAACTCGTCATCCTGAAGAAAACCTTTCTTCAAACTTTCAAAGACAGGATCAAGCAAGGAACAAAAGAGCACGGTGTGATATACATGGTGTTCAGTGTTTACTCAAAAGTCACAAATTGTAAGCCCAAAACGTTGCATGACAATGTTTTTTTCTCGAACACGCAAAAGGTCTGATTGACATTGCATGACAATGTGATAGAATAAGCAAAGAATTAACTAAACATCATCGGTGAATGTTGCCATCCATGGGCACAACTAGGCATTCTCAATATTACTAAAGTCCTATATACAATAGTGGTGTTAATTAAACACAAAGGTTTGTGAAATGAATGATGTTAGCTTTGTTATTTTGCTATGCACTTCCTCCATCTAAAAAATATATATACAATTATAGGATTTGGACAAGTCAAACTACCATAATATTTATAGTGAATAGTAATTTATATCTACAACTAAGTTTACTAAAAACATATTTCATACTTAATTTAATGATACTTATTTTGTATAAGTTTCACTAGCGTAACCAGATGGCCATCCTTTTTAAAGGCCCTGATCAGATGCATATCAGAGGCCCATTTTGTCAAAAACACCTGAAGAAACAGATATTGTTTGTACCTGCATTTCGAAAAGTTTTGAGAGGCATCATGCGGTGAATGATACATCTTTTATGCTTAAACCAAAGTATCACTTCTAGAGTATCCAAAATATTCAGGCTGATTAGTTTATGTAATGTCATATATAAAATCACATCAAGTTCATTGTTAATGAAAGGGTCCCTTGAATTGGTCTTTTTAACCCTACAGATTTATTCTATATCAAAAATAGGTCCCCTTGGAATGGAGGAAAAACACACAAAAAAAAATGTAGGATTCTAATTCCTAAGCATTTAGTTCCTATAGCAACATTTGGTTTATATAGGAATAGGGCCCTTTGGAAAGCAGGAATTTCACAGGAATGAATTCATTTTTCATAGAAAAAACAAGAGCATGAAAAAACTTTGTATTCTAAAGGGGGCTAAAGGAAAATTTCATTTCTCCCTAATCCCAAAGGAAAATCATAAGGAAAAAGAATCCACGCGTACATCATCAAACAAAATTGTGCACAAGGAACAAGGACAAGTATTATGGGATTAATAACTACAGTTGGTGTCTAATCAAGCAGGTGTATTATATTTCTCCCTAATCAAGCAGGTGTAATATGACAGGATACCTTGGTGGATAAAGAAGTAATATGATTTTTTTTCTTAATAGGCCTACTTTCAAATTCCTTACCTTTTCTTGTACCCAGCCAAACACATAATTCCTATGTTTTTCATTCATTTGGAGTGCATATACTCCCTTCATTCCTAAGTATGTACTAATGGCAATTTATATATTAATACACAATTAACTATTTTCGTGTAACTATGCCTAATACGTACTGAAGATCAATTTTTCGTCTCACTCTTTTTCCGATCCATCCGTGTCTCGGTATGTCACCTCTCACTCTTATTCTTTTTTGAGTTTGGACATGAAGATACTTTAGGGTGCCCCAATGGTAGATAAATTGATAGGCTAGATAAAATCTGATTGGTCGAGAGGAGAGTTAAGCGCGCTAGCGAGGAAGTGTGAGCTAGTCTCGCAACACTCTTTTTTATTTGTGGAGTTCTCGTCGCTAGTGATTTCTCATTTGGCGTTGCGGACGCCCTTAGTGTGTGATACCACTATATCACGGCTCGACTGTCCGAGCCATGCACATCGCTTCCACCTTTGTTAAATTCCCAATAAATGCACCAAAGTCACCCATTTAATTAAGTTGAGTAGTTTGTGTCAATCTCTAATACGAGATTAATTGTTTACTTACACTAACATTTAACACCAGCCTTAAAATTTTATTTGATTTAAGACTAAACTAATTAAATTCAACAAAAATAGCTGGTTAATATTGGTACGTACAAGCATCACTCAATATTGGTATGTCCTGTCACAACACGCAAATATACAGTTGCTGGTCTAATCAATGTTTGCCAGATCTCCATTCCCCATCCCATCCATCATCATCGTGGTGGCCTTCCGGCAGAAGCCACCCGTCGCCATCGAAGCAGCCAAAGCAAGCAGCCGCAGGCAGGCACACCAAACGTGCCAAACCCCACAACCCCAACGCCATCCGTTACAAACGGCTCTCTCGCTGGCGACCCGACTCGTCCCCATCGCCGCCCTCCGATCCCTCATGGCCCCTGCCACCGCCGCCGCCGCGCTCGCCTCCCCGGCGGCCATCCGCGCATGCGCATCGCCGGTGCGCCGCGGCCTCGTCAGCTTCGCCCCTGCGCTCCGCTCCGGCCCCGACCGCAGCGCCCGCGCCGTCGCTCTCCCCGGTACGGCGTGCCGACCTCAACTCACCTCTGGAGTGTTAGCAGTAGTTTGCTTTGATTTCTTGGGTTCTTAGTCTCCGCAGCTGGGAAGCTGCTGGCGATTACTACTGAAGGGATTCCTCGGTATTTCAAGGTTCACCTAGGCGGTGTATTGGAATTCGGTATTTCAATGTATTGGAATTTTGAACAATGGGTTCCTGCTCATTCGAATGCGTGCTTCCTTGGCGTTCGTATATCATCACTTGGTAACCACTTTGAGTATAGATTTTGGCATTCGTATGTCATCACTTCGTAACAACTTTGAGTATAGATTTTGGCGTTGGTATATCACTTCGTAACAACTTTGAGTATAGATTTGGTATACTTGTGTGAACAAGGCATATATGAATTATTATGATGATGCCCTTGCCTGGCCATTCTATAGGGAAACGCTGAAGTTTAATCATGACGTCATTCCAATTCCTTTCGTCAATAAATTAAACCATTAATATTTTTCTCTCTTTTTTTACTAAGTAATAAATTGTATTTACAGGTGTAAGAACTCATGTTACGGCTGTTGATCAAGCCATTGTACAAGGTGAGACAAAGTTGGAAGGTCCTGTGGTTGTTGTTACTGGTGCTTCCAGGGGATTGGAAAAGCCACTGCATTGGCTCTTGGAAAAGCAGGCTGCAAGGTTAGCACTTAGCAGTTTAAGTAATCTTCTTATAAATGTATAGAAATTTATCAAATGTGTATGGTGCTTTTCTTAAACTCTGCAGAAACCTCAAGCCCACAATGGCCATTGCTAGAGCAAGCTATTAGATTATCAATTTAAATGGACCATTATGCATAATGGTTAAATGGTTTTATCTTCAGAATTTTATGAGATCTGTGATTAAACTGCAGGTCTTGGTGAATTATGCCCGATCTTCAAAGGAGGCTGAAGAAGTCTCCAAGGAGGTAAGCTTGAATTGTGGCAAGTGGCCTCTTAAATAAATACTTTGGTTTCCTCTTCTTTCTTCTTGTTGTTGTTTGAGAAAACCTGCAATGACAGGATGCTATGTTTAAATTCAATTTTTGCCAGGCTGCCATCTACATTGAACGTGTATTGTGACTGATAAATTAATTTCTCATTAAGTTTCCTTCCCATCCACTCAAAGTCTGTGAACTTCTATTCAAATAGTTACTGCTTCTTCCGGAAGTATCCATTATGTTTCTCTTAGAGCAAATCATTCCAAAATTTTCATTAGGAAATAAATATATACGGTATAGGATTGTTGATTATACTAGTGCACCTTTAATATGGCAAAATAACCAGTAGAGACCTCACTGCTTATTTTATTCTCTTTTGCATGGTCGGGTTATCCATAAATACATGTGTAGGAGAGTTTACTTGATCAATTATTACCCACGACTCAAAAAAAGACCCCACCAATATAGCAGTTGTATTCCACTAAACATTGTTGATCCTACTGTCATTCTAAAAGTTATCCGTAGTTGCCCTTCCATCTCCAATACATGTAAGATGACAATGTCATGTCAGTAATTGTATTTTATCAGGGCAACTGTTATCCAATCCTTATGTCTCAGCATTCTCTCAAATATAAATAACATTCCACCTCTAACGTTAGGTGTCAAGATACATACATACTGATGCATGTAATTGATGAGTTTTTGTCAAGTACCAAAATGGAATGTTTTATTAGTATGGGTCGTGTACTAACTTATATAATCAATGTTACCCTGGCGGTCACCTAGCCCTGCCTAATCGCCAATCAGTTTCTAGCTGCTGGTCTGGCATTAGGACTAGTGCCAGGTTCTAGGGGAACAACAAGGACTACAAATGATTTTTTTTTCAGATGTCACAGTTCAATTATAGCCTGATATCCTTTGGTTGTTGACAAGAAAAATATTTAATAAACTATTTTTCTTGAGCACACAGGACAGGAGATCTGTGTACCATCATATATTTATAAAGAAACTATAACTTATCATCTGTTGGTGTTTCAGGGGATCGTGAATAAATTACTATTTGAACAGAGAACACACTTCATGTTTTTTTTGGGGAGCCTTTTTTCAGTATAATTTTGCACCAAACCATATCAAACTTAAGCACATTAAAATTTCTATATTTTACAGATTGAAGCTTCTGGAGGCCAGGCCATTACCTTTGGAGGAGATGTTTCTAAAGAGGCTGATGTTGAATCTATGATAAAAACGGTAGGTAAGTTGGGAGTGAATTTTTGAGCTACCAATTTGTTATTTCTTACATCAATTATTCTCCTTTTCGATTCTGACAAATAATGCACTAACTGCAAATTTTGCACTTTCAGGCTGTTGATACATGGGGAACGATTGATGTACTAGTAAATAATGCAGGTACTGCCAAATATATTTTTCGTTTTGCAACTACTCCCATTTGTTTCACTTCCAACAATTGGATAAAAAAAAAGACTGATAATAGGAATCACACGAGACACATTGTTGATGAGAATGAAGAAATCACAGTGGCAAGATGTGATTGATTTGAATCTTACAGGCGTTTTCCTCTGCACACAGGTATTTCCTCTCATTCTCCCCCATTTTGCTACAACAGCTATTGTTTCCATCTCACATCAACATATACCTTTGCAGGCTGCAACAAAAAGTAATGGTGAAGAAGAAAAAGGTTGGCAATTTTTTTTTGTTGTCAGATTGATATTTTATTTCTGTGTTTTGCTATTATGCATATATTTCACTTTGTAAACCAGACTCATAGTTTCATACTGCAATGCAGGGAAGAATTATCAACATAGCATCTGTTGTTGGTCTAACTGGTAATGCTGGGCAAGCTAATTACGCTGCTGCCAAGGCTGGTGTTATTGGGTTCACAAAACAGTTGCTAGGGAGTATGCCAGCAGAAATATTAATGTGAGCACACCTTTTTTATTCATCATCTCAAAGCTTTTATCTAGTTTTGCAGTTAGTGAACTTTTTCTAAACTTCTCTATTTAGGCAAACGTTATCGCACCTGGCTTTATTGCATCAGATATGACTGCTGAACTTGGTGAAGAGCTAGAGAAGAAAATTCTGTCAGCTATTCCCTTAGGTATATTACTTACATGTTCGCATCCTCAGTTGTAACCCAATATTCCTTAGTATCTAATTCAGTGTGTTAGTTTCTTCATTAATTAATCTGTTCATTCCTTACTGCTTTTCACTCCTTTTGGGCAATGTGCTGGTCTGTACTTTTTAATTGTTTCTTCTTATTACTAGTCAGTGCATGTGTGAAGTTCATGCTAACCGCCTTTATGAAAATGTAGGGACATAATCTGTATTAGCCAAATTCATGTTTTTATATTATTTCATAGTATAGATGATGACAATATGACTAATTAATCATTACTAGATACTTTCAGTGTGGTTATTAGCTATTGACTGTGTGCATTCTTCATAGATTGTACCATATTCAAGCATTAAGGATAGGAAACACACACATCCAAGAGTACATATCAGTCATACTTTACTTTCTAAAACATTTTGAATAGGCAGGCCCTTTTGGGATCAACATGAATGCTGACTGGCTAGGTTTCAACTGAGATTTCTAAGTGCATCTCTGAATTTTATTTACCAGTGAGTTTAGAAAATTTGCATCTTGAAAGTCACTTTGATGATTTATTTACTATGTAGTTCACCAGCAGCAGCAGATAAGTGACATATATATAGAGAAAACAGCAACAAGCCCAGATAAAACATGTATCGACGTTGCTTACTAAATGTAGTTTGTTCTCTTTGAAAAGTAATTGAAACACACCATTCTTTTGGGCTGGTGTGTATACCCCAGGTGGTTATTAAAAAACAGCTACAGATTCAAATATTGTGTGCCATGAACTCATGATGGAACTGTGGATTTCTGTTGCTGCATTCGCTATCTACCTTCCAGTTATTGTAGAGTACATGCTGATTGTGAAAACAAGGTGACTGATTGGATTGAGTTACTATATAGCATGTTCCTGTGCAGTGCTCACCTTTGACAAGCCTAATTAGCAGTGCTATCTTTGAATAAACATGATTACATGAGTGTTGGATAATGCAGTTTTGTGAATATAGGAAAAAAATAGAGATTATTGTATCACTCTCCTGGAACTAATCATGTACACAAATTCCTAGGGCGATATGGTCGTCCAGAGGATGTAGCAGGTCTGGTGGAATTCTTAGCCCTCAGCCCTGCTGCAAGTTACATCACTGGACAGGTCTGGTTAGAGATGGTTATCTTTTCTTGGTTCTTGAAATTTCTGCAGCGTTCTCACTAATTTCCTTTGCCATGTGGGTGACATGCAGGTCCTCACCATCGATGGAGGGATGGTAATGTAAAGGATTCGGTAAACTCTTCAGGCTTCAATTTTGTGCCTCTGGCCTCTATTTTGTGTCATCGAAAAAAAATGTGATTCAGCTTTGTGGGTCATCTTTTGTGCGCAGAGATCTGTAATCTAAGATCGAAATGAGAGTTGTAAGAGACCCTAGAAATTTACAGACGTATATTTAGCTTTGTTTCTGAGCGATTGGCAGATTGGTTCTACCGTAATGGATCTACTCACCTTCACTTTGCTCACAGATTGAAATTTGAACTAGGAAGTGCTCTTTTGAAAAAAAACACTTTGGAATGAAGGCATTGCACCCATCCCTTCTCTTTTTCATAACTTATTAGTCCCCTACTCGCTTGGCTGCGTTTCAATCCGTTTCTACATTCTTAATTCGCTCCATGTTTGTTTCGCGTAGACAGCCAGACGAGATTCATACCTGAACCTGCGCAAGGGTTGTGCTCATCCGTCTGTCAACTAGATGGTTCAAGAGTTCTTGTTTCCATTTGATACTTCTGTGTAGCAGCAGTAGCGGCAGCACGAGGAACGCATCGAGCAATAATACTTGCCAAGTCCACATGAATCAAATTCAGCAGCAGCACGAGCTAATACGAAGAGGTCTAGAGAAAAATAGACCCAATCAACGCCAGACACCCTGACATGTGTGTGCTTACATCTTGCACTCTGGCAATGTTGCCAACTATGGGATTGTCAACTTGAGCACAATCAGGCAGGTTAGTCACACAGATGACCACGATAAGATTGTAGACAAAGAAATTAACACCAAATATAAGAGCCAATACGAATTGCCAGTCAAACCAATCTAGGCATTTGTGGTTAAAGAGCGGAAACATTGTACTTTCGACCCACAGCAAATGTCCATACAAATCAAAACTTAAAACACTTCCCAGGTAAAGAAACAGCCGATGATATGCTAAGCACAGCATCTCACAGTTCTGACCTAGGCCTTGATAGCATACTTCCTCATGGGGAAGTACTTCTCACGCTTCTTTTCCCTCTCCGTCTTCAGAGAAAGCTGCAGGACAAACAGAGCAAAATGTCAGGCCATATATTATATGATTATAAAAACCCAACATAAGAGCAATCACTCAAGAATTATGTACTGCAAAATTTCAGCTACGAACAGCTGATGATGGATAACAGAATATACTAATCAATTTGCATTGCAGTGTGACATTTTAAACTGGTTATCGTTTCAATTGACACTCACACATCACACCTTCAGGAACTGATTGTATACTAGCATCTTGTGCTGTTCCATAGCAATTGAAAGATAAAACAACTGGCTAATGTGTGCAGGCACCTAATAACCCTAAAGCTTAAACCAAGACATTCTAGCCAGCAACAGCCTAATACCATGTGTGAAAAACACCATCAACCACAATCATGGGTTTGCTACATTTGATTGAGCCAAGAAACTTAATTCACTTTCTAAAGTTGCATACAGAAAGATCTATTAGCTCATGTGGCTCAAGAGGGAGTTCAAAAGAAACCATCAGTTACTCAATTAACGATTTATCCAGCAAGGTTGGAACATAACAAATTTATATACCACATACTTAAACAAGCCAATCAAATTGCACATTGACAGCACAATAGCCAATCAAATCGCACATTGACAGCACAATAGACTGTCAGAAATAAGTGCCATTGGAATAATATATACTCAAGGTTCCACCTCATTTCACTAAGTCATGATTTTAGTATCAAATTAAAGTTGTAGCAGAACATCTTGAGTGTTTCCATTAAAATGCCATCTTCTAACATTACTGAAGAGCAAAGGCCTGCAACCACTCGGAGCGGCAGTGGTCGCAGGAGTACGGCCTGTATACCTGGTGCTTGGTCAGACGGCGGCGGATGGCGCGGGTCTTCTTGGGGCGGAGGTCGAGGGGGAGCAGCTTCTTCTTCTTGTACGCCTCCCGCAGCGCTGACTTCTGCTTCTGCGAGATCACCGTGTGCACGCGCGCGATCGAGGTGCGCACCACCTTGCTGAAGAACCACAGGGGACGGGTACGATTCGATTCGATTCAGTCCAATTCACGACAGGAGAATAGCAGGAGAAAAATAGAGATTGCAGGTACGCACATCTTGGAGAGCTTGTTGGGTGCGCCGCCGGTGACCTTGGCAACGCGGAGGAGGGAGAGCTCAGACTTGAGCTCCTTGAGCTGCGCCTGCAGGTCCGTCTTGCTCTTCCCCGGAGCTCGTGCACCTTGATCCGGGCTGCCAGTCATCGCCACACAACAAAAGGGGCGTCAGATCGGCGCGAAGATAAGGAGGAGGATAACTCCGATGAAGGATTGAATTCTGGTGGTGGCTTACCCATGGCGACGATGGCAGTAGCTGCGGCTGCGGCGGCGGCGGCGGCGGCGGCGGGGGGGGTGCGGGAGGAGCGGTGCGCGAGCGGAAGAGGAAGGGTGGCGGCGGAGAGTGATTTATATAAGAAAGGGGGATCCTGTGGCGGAGACAAAACCCTAGGCTGAATAGCGTGGGCTGACTGGGCCTAGTTGTGCTCAAGGGGCTGACTGGGCCAAATCAATAATAGTTTGGTTTTTCCTATTTTGTATTTCTTAATTTTAAATTGCAACAAGATTGTTTCTTGTACAATGCTATCTCTTGAATATTTTGTTGCTGCAGAAGCAGTGATCAAATTATTTTGTTGTTGTATATATATTATATATAGTATATCCTTTTGTGTCCGTGTCAGATTTTTTTGAACTGTCCTCCCTGATAAACTTTTCAATGCTAGAGTAGACTTGTGATCTTATAAGTGATGAAATTTCATACAAAAATGAACTAACATTGGAGATTTTGAAAGCATTCCACCGGGTCAAACCTCAGTTAGCTATTTCAGCACGGATGTCTCGTTGATAGGTGAAACTAGGACCCACACCTCGTTGTAAAAGAGTACGGCCTCGTCCAATATCTGTCATTTTTTGTTCATGTGCCACAAGTTTGACTCGACTTATGTAAAATACGTGCAATATTTATATATCACTAAATAAATTTATTGAAAAACTAGATTTAAAGATCTTTCTAATGATACTAATTATGTATCATAAATATTTATATTTTTATTATATATTTTGTCAAGTTTTTTTGCAAGCGACATATATTTTGGGACAAGGGAGTAGAGTTGAGTAGTGTTACTCCCTCCGTATCGAAAAAAAGAATGTAAATCTAAGCTTTCGAGGAGTCAAACAATTTTAAATTTGACCAAATTTATACAAAATAATAGTAATATTTGTGTCATAATTTCAAATTTTTGAGGAGTTTGCAATTTTTTTCTTAAACGAAACTCAAATGAATTTTAGTAAGGAAAAAGTCTAAATCACACCCCATCTATTAGGGTGGGGACTACATAACACCCCAACCTATGAAACGGTCTATATCACCCCCGAACTTTCTTTAAAAACGGTCAAATTACCCCCTCGAGCAGTATTGAAAAATCATAATAAAACATAGAAAAATCATAAAATAGAAAATCCAATTGTGTTAGACTCTAAATGAGTAGATCTACACAATGAACATATAATATGATATACTTTAGTACATTTTTATGACTATATAGAAAAAGCATAGATGTAAAGCTACAACAAAAAAAAATGTACTAAAGTATACCATATTATATGTTCATTGTGTAGATCTACTCATTTGGAGTCCAACACAATTGGATTTTCTATTTTATGATTTTTCAGTGATTTACTATGATTTTTCAAAACTGCTTTTAGGGGTAGTTTAACCGGTTTTTGGAAAGTTTGGAGGGTGATATAGACCATTTCAAAGGTTAGGGGTTATGTAATCCAGCCCCTATAGTTGAGGGGGTGATATAGACTTTTTCCTTTTAGTAACGACCACAAATTGAATTGAAACAAAAACTAAATTAGAGCTTCACTAATAGCGGCTCTCAACAAAGCTTGAAAATACCAAATTTTGAATGAAAGCAATTCTAAACCACAAATCTATATAATTAGTTACTCCCTCCATCCCATTATTATTCTTGTTGTTGTAGCTCGTCCGAGATTCCTCGAACGTAGATAGGTAAACATCCAGATGCATAGCAGGTGGTTTGAATGCAGATGCTCTCAGATGCTTTCCTTGCGGGACAGAGGGAGTATGTTTAGATCCACTGGTACAAATGTCTAGTAACAGATAATAGACTCGCTAACCAGCTGCACATACAAAATAATATAAGCTTCCTATCTGACAACATGGATCTTGTGAACTTCCTCAATTCCTCGTATCAGTCGACACCTCCGGACTAGAGAGAATCTCACTCAAAAGTTCACACTTAACAAGGCAAAGAAATACAAGGGACTTCGAGATAAGGAGGAACACAAATCTCACTGCACACACACTAGCAAAACAAGCTTGTCTCGACAGGCAATCTCATCCTCCCACTCTATCAATCATGTTCCAACACAGATCATGTACATCGGTGCGACCGTGCCCCTTGATGGAATCAAGGCAAACTAAGCTTATTGCCTTTGTAACTGTTATACTGTAACAACTAGATTTTGTTGAATAAGTTTGTTGTCAGAAGAAAAACATTAACAGGGTCTATTTTTCTCTCACTCTTTATCTAAAAAAAAGTTATTTTGCTCTCACAGTACATTTGCATCTACAACCAATTAGTAGAAGGCGAATGCAAACAGTCCCATACACCATACTAATTAGCTAGCTAATAGTTAGCAGTAATCTGCTTGCTAACTATTGCACTAATGATCCAGACAAGACATTAACCAAGATTTCCACCTAACCCAAAAAAAAAAAAAAAAATCCTTTCTCCAAATTCAATAAACAAAATAATACATTTTTCTATAAAATTGAGTCAGAGCTAAAAAGTTGGTTTAGAACAAAACCAAAACGTGCTATAAAACAAAGGGAGTAGCTGCAAAACAACAACAAAAAATGCCCAAATGTTCGGTGAGCTCAATCATTGCAAAGTGTCCCCAAAACTTGAGAACAAAACCCAAGCTCAAATCAACCAAAAGGAGATTAAGATAATCCCCATTATAACTCCTATAGGTGGGCTGGCAACTGGCATCATCTCCTTCAGGGCGACACGGGGGTGACACACAACTGCCGCCAAAAGCTCCCCGTCAGAGCAATCTCTCGGCCACCATCACTGCTCCTCGGCGAGCAGTGGCGATGGCCCGCGATGGCGCCCAAAAAGGCAGTCATTCGTAGCCCCTACTTCCTCCACCCAATATGTTTCCTCTCCCCAAGCTTGTTATGCTCCAATGGTGGTTGGCGGCAGGAGTGGCCGGAGTCGTTAGCAGATTAGTGCTCTCCAAGGCTAGATCCGGGGCTTCCTTCCCGGATCTATGCACGTGGAGTTGGAGCAGCGCGACGATGGCATGGCAAATCCTTGCCCCGAATCTAGTGCTAACGGAGCCGAACGTGAAATTGGGTCGGGCTACCGCAGCCGACGGCCAACGCCCTAGCCGGCCATACCACAAACGTCATCGGACCATGCCCCCCCGCAATGAGCGGGCGGGCGGGCGTGTAGTTCGACCGTGGGTGAGCCAACGGTGAAGCAGCGTGACCGTGCTCTTCTTCGTGTTTTGCGCGGGGGGCTCAACAAAGTGACGCCGTGCGGCGCCGCCGTGGGCTTGCCAGCGGTGGGGCTGCGTGCCTATGGCGCCCTTCCCTCTGTGCTCCTTTCTTAAGTTGTTCCTGGCCATTGAAGAGCCTTTGATGCCTCGCTCATGGCCGTAGGGCAGAGCGTTGTCTGTATGGTGTGCCAACGCCGGCCACTTCCGTGTCCGTGATAGCGGTGGACGGCATATGCATTTGTCGCCCTTTGGAGGAAGCGAGCTTCAGCGTCCCCCTACGCTGCTCTTTCGGCCCATCCCGACCGCTGAGGTCCTAATCTGCCTCACCGGGGAAGAAGAAGCTCTACATGGGGCGGCCAACCTTGCTCGATTGCACGGGAATCTGCTATTTAATGGATTCTCCATCTGCCATCTTGTTGAGTTTAATCTCCGTGTGAAAACCAAAACTAGTGATCCTGGACAAGCAATGGTGTGGCATCTTTCAATACCACTCCCTTTCTAGAGGCTATGCTTGGGAGATCATTTGCTGCCCCCAATGCCATCGACCAACCATCCCCCTCCCCTTTCTGATGATTTTACACAAGTTCTAACCAACAAAGTATGCTAATAGTGTCCTAACTCTGCCATTCTGCATCATCCTTGATTGCCTTGTCTCATCAAATGTCATGAATGAGACCATGATCTTCTCTCGGATCCCCTTGCACCACCTTTTGTCAGCCCTCCCTCCATTGTCTTCCCCGTTGATGGCGTTAGATGGTGGTATACAGGCTCAGATGTACTGGAGATGTCAGCATACTCTTGATGGTACTAGAATCTGAAGCCGACTCGGATATGCTATGTCGGGTGGCTTCCACCGCTGCCACCATTCCTCTCCAAGGCTTGGTGATGGGCGTTGTCGGACGTCCACTAGGGCTTGGATGTGCTTCAAATACATTGTAATCACGATTGTCATTTGTCGGTTGACTCAAATCTTCACGATCACCGTGGGAGTGGAGGTCGTAGGAGCTCAACCCGGCGGGGTGGTGGTGGTGTACGACTACATGCTTATCATGGGAGTCTTTGTCTCTTCTTTGTGTTCTCGATTTTTCAGTTTCATCAGGCAGCACGATGTGTGCGCAAAGCTATGCCTGTCAACCTTAATTCTATTTAGCCTCATAGCAAGTACATAAGAATCACCAATGGGCAGATCTGCAATCAATGCATCCAACATCGTTACGTCTCTGAGGGAGTATTTTGGGAAGCCACTTAATTCACTATGATCGATAGTTTCATTTCCTACTGGTATGAGATAACAATCAGAGAGATGCACTCTAATCCATTTCAATTTTGGAATGCATAAATTAAAATTGTTAAATGCCCTGTTTTTACTACCAAATTGGTAGCAAGCCATAATGCACCATCATGGTTTCCGTCAGCGATTCTATATACATGTATTTGTTCATGGATCTTATTTGCGATAGACCTAGAAGCTGTGTGCGGATAGGCTCTTCCGGTAAGCTTAAGACTGACTAGCATCATGAACGTTAATACTTTTTCCACAATTAGCATAAATCTAGGGTTACTTGTGGTGCTCACACAACTTATTGTATGAGCATCACACAAGATGACCTGTTCTACCAAAAGGCAATCCAACACACCGTTTTCTAGATGAAGCTCAATGGGACCGAGAACTAGCTCCCTAGAATAAAGACATAGAAACAGCTTAGACATCACCGTGAGCTTCAACACGTTGGGATCAAAATTGCAAGTATTTTTACTACTTCTTTGCATGTTTGGTAGAATTATAATAAAAAATGTCTTAATGTGTTGCCAGAAAAAAAACACGAACACTTCATCATGTTTAATCTACATTTAATCCATCTAGTGTATTTATTGTTCGATCCCCAAGGCTTTGAACCCCCATGATGAACCATCCAATGATGAAAATGACAAAAACATGGAAATGGAGAGGTAACTAATCAGCCTCATCTCCCCCTTCCTCCCCCTCCCCTTTTATAGGAAAGGTGTGAGGGGTTATTATCTTTATTATTCACAACAAGGAACAAGGTTGATATTTATAAAAATACCACTATGGGCTACAAAAGGCTTAAACATCATATGGCTAACTCCTAAGCTATACAATTGGGGCCAAAACACATTAGTGGGTGTTTCCAACATACACCCCCAACATTAATCCCTCGGATATTCGGTTTTGAATGAAGGTACAAAACCCAACAACTGAATACAACAAGGTGCGCTGGTCCTAATTGTAGCTCAGATATCAGTACACTCTTCGATTGCACATAAATAGCTTCAGGATTGCTTCGTCTCTCGATAGTTTTCAACTTTTCTTCAGCTAGTCTTCGATGAATCTCTTTGTTCGTGAATCCCGATCACACCCTTGGTAGCTTGCTTCTCGCAACTCGGTTGAGGTAGGCGGAGCGGTTGGTATTGGCGAACTAGTCATAGATGATTATGGCATGTCTTCAAACCTTCATTCACGAGCGCCAGGCAAAGCTTCTTTCATCTAGGAGATTGCTTGTTCAATGCGTTTTGTGCCATCTCCCCTTGGCTGGCGCCTATGATATTATCTCAAGGATATAAATGGAGAAGTCTAAGATGCCGATGACAACTCTTCGATGCCGAATTCTTAGCGAAAGTGTCAAAGGCAACAGTACTGCAAGGTCGCTTCGACTAATTGTTGAGCTTCAGTTTGTTAATTATTTTTTAATATTGTTATTATTTTTACTTTAAGGTAATATGCTATCTTTTAATGAACCCCTCATTTCTTTTATACTAACTCACTAACTCAAAGCATCGCCCTCCCGTACCTTTAGAGGCAATCGATGGGGCGAATAAAGGCGAAAAGAAGCCCCTCAACGCTTTTATGTTATTTCGGCGGTAACATCCCCCCCAACAAATGAGGAAACGAGCCCCTCAACACTTTTTTTTTTGTTATTTCAACGCCAACTCCTCCCAAACCTTTTGAGGCGAGGAACGAACAAAGGTGACATGAGCCCCTTGACGCTTTTTTATGTTATTTTGGCGGTGGCTAACCCATGGCGACGGTGGCGATTGCGGCGGCGGCGTCGAGGGGTGGGGAGGAGTGGTGCACGAGGGGAAGCGGAAGGGTTGTGGCGGAGGAGGATTTATATAAGAGGGGGGGATCGTGTGGAGAGACAAAACCCTAGGCTGAATAGCGTGGGCTGACTGGGCCTAATTATGGTCAAGGGGATGTGACTGGGCTATAGCATCGAAATCAATAAGAGTTTGGTTTTTCTCATTTTAAATTGCAACAAGATTGTATCTTGTACGATGTTCTCTTCTTCTTGAATAATAAATGGGTATATTTTTAGAAAAGGAATTATAATAAAATTATTTTCAGCCTTTGCATCCAACAATGCATATAGCTGTATAGACGGGTTATATGATGTGTCCATGAGTTGTTGCAGACGAGTTATATGATGTGTCCATGAGTTGTTTGCAAAAGCAGTGATCAAATTATTTTGTTGTTATATATGCATGTAGTCACGTTTTGTGTCCGTGTATGATTTTTCGAACTGTCCTCCCTTATAAACTTTTTAATGCTAGAGTAGACTTGTGATCTTATAAGTAAAATTTTTTAGACAAAATTGAGCTATGCATCTAAACATTGGAAATTTTGAAAACATTCCACTGGGTCAAACCTTAATTAGTTATTTCAGCACCGGATGTCTCATTGATAGGTGCACCTCGTGGTAAAATAAGTAAAGTTTGACTAGTGTTACGTTTGCATTTTTTTCTTAAATGAAACTTAAGTGAATTTTAGTAACTGACCACAAATTGAATGGAAACGAAAGATAAATTAGAACTTCCCTAGTAGCTGCTCTAAACAGGTGGACCATCCTAGCAACGGGTTGACGCCTCACATGTGGGTGGGTGGGTGGGTGGGGGGATCCATCCTCGACCAGTGAGAGCGGTGGAGACGGAGATAACACGAAGAGAAGAGGAAGGGCGCAGATACCCACCTCGCTGGTGGCATGGGAGCTTTAGAAAGAGAGAAACGTGAGATTCTTTCGGAACGAAGCGGCCACTAGTGCACAATTCCTTGCCAAAATCAAGCAGATTGCCGATATGTGGATAGAGACGAGAAATTTGGGTGACCTTTTTGAGAGATGGACTAAAATTGCAAACAGAAAAGTAAATTCATTGTTATTATTAAGCAGAGCGGCAATACTTTGGGCAATTTGGATAACAAGAAATGAAGTGGTTTTTGATAAATGTAGACCAAAATCTTTCTTGCGGGTTCTATTCTAGGGGAACACATTGGCTACGACGGTGGGCAAGTCTACAGCGGTTCGAGGATCGAGACCAGCTAATCCAAGCTGGTCGGTACCTTGAAACAATGCAGTTTTTCAGTTCAGAGGATGGCTATCTACAAGATTTATTGGTCATATTTAGATCGAACCATATTTCGTTTGTTGTTTATTCAAACTTGGCTGGCTGGTTACTCAGTTGCAGCGTGTGTGGTGTGAGTGTTTGTAATAATTGGTCTCGATTCTATCTCGGTTGATAGATGAAGCCGGATCTATATCCATTATCTAAAAAATGTGGATAGAGACGAGGGCGCACTATCTAGGTGAATTGAATTAGCACGTGAGTAATCGCCATGTGTAAAAACGCGACAAGGGAGGCAAGTGCCTATTGTAAAATTTACCTTCCTAAAAACATGCTTGTGCGCGATGTAAAAACTATTCTTCTTAAATATAAAGATGCGCAAATCTTTTTGCGTATACGAAAAAAAAAAAGCTGCTCTAAACAAAGCTTGAAAATACCAAATTTTGAATGAAAGCAATTCTAAACCACAAATCGATACAATTAGGTATGTTTAGATCCACCGGTACAAATGTCTAACAAATAGACTTGCTACTGCTGACCTGCTGCACATACAAAATATAAGCTTTCTATCAGACAAGCAGAATCTTGTGAAATTCCTCAATTCCTCAGATCAGTCGACACCTCCAGCTGTACATTTGCATCTACAACCTATTAGTAGAAGGCGAATTCAAACAGTCCCAGTAATTTGCTACTCCATACTAATTTAGCAGTAATAATTAGCTAGTTATACACTATGTCTAGATACATAGTAAAAAAGAAATGTACGTAGAAAAGCCATAACGTCTTATAATTTGAAATGGAGGTAATAGCTAACAATTGCACTAATGATCCAAACAAGACCTTAACCAAGATTTCCACCTAACCCTCTGTTTAACCGTCTCCTATTAATCATTTCTCCAAAATCAATATAAAAAATAATACTATTCATCCAAATTGTAAATCATTTTAGTTTTTCCATAGCCAAACTTCCCTAGTTTTGACAGAATTTATGAGACACACTAAAAAATATTTGATAACGCATTTATTTGATATTGTAGATGTTAATATATTTTTCTATAAAATTTGGTCAGGGCTAAAAAGTTAGGTTTAGAACAAAAACAAAACGTTCTATAAAACAAAGGGAGTAGCTGCAAAAGAAAACCAAATTACCCAAATGTCCGGTGAGCTCAATCCTAGCAAAGTGTCCCCGAAACTTCAGAACAAAAACCAAGCTCAAATCAACCAAAAGAAATTAAGATCGTCAAAATAAATTAAGGTCGTCAAAAGAAATTAAGATAGTCAACAAAATAGAATTAGATCACCAAGAAAACAAACAGCATACTGATTTTTGGACCAAAAGAAGCATGATGAGTTGAGAGAATCCAACTGACGGCACTCTTGCCTTTCACTTGAACGGCAGGTTACAACGGCTACCACCAACCAACCAATTCCTTGAAACAAAACTGTGGTGGTGTCTCTAACATCACGATGAAACAATGCATCTCAATGCTCTACTGAACCTAACTAAATCATCTATGCATCACCACAATTGCAAGAACATATACATGAACCAGGACAGAGCAAGGGATGAGAGGGATGTGGTCGCCAAAGGTTCAGCATTGGAGTCGGTCGAATCGACGTCAGGTGGGCTCAATCCTCCGGTGCCTTTTGGCGACAAAGATGTGGGAGTCCCTGGCATGGATGTTGAACCTGTTTGACCGGCAGTGCTGCAAACAAGAATTACCATGATCAATATGACCCTGTTTCAGAAACGAGGGTATAAGTTCTGGTACATAAATAAATCATACTAAACTGTAAACGCTTCATTTATTTTTTAAAATTTATTTTTGTAACCCACAGATAAATGCAGTATATTTTTAGTAGACCAATAGTGTAGAAGTTACATTCCCAATCTGTAACATTCAAGTTACCAAACTAGCTGTTCGAGCAACGTGGTCTCAACTGAAACTAAATACATAGATAGCCATATAAACATGACGCATACTCTGTAGTATCTTCATTTTCTTATCCTCTTCTGTATAGAAAGATCTCTTAGTCCCATCTAGGAAACCCTTTTTCTTTAGCATGGTGAAGTTTACATGAAGCAGGAAATAAGCTCTGGTGTACCCTAACAAATTCTCCATATGTAAGACACTCATGATCTGTATGCATCTGGTGTACCCTAACAAATTCTCCTTATGTAAGACACTCACGATCTGTATGCATCATATCTAAAGTCATAAAACTCAAGTGTTCGAGAAAAAAAAAGTCATAAAACTCACAATATTTGGGAGTTCCATAAGGAGCAATGAAGTTTACAGTTTATGACCATTTCTTCCATCAAGGTGCACGTTGTATTCATTACTAGAAGTAGTGCTATGCTTTCTAACAAACCTATTTGTTAAAGTTGAGCAAACACTTCAAGCTATAATGCAGCTTGAAGAGTTGGTGCAAATTATGAGAGGCTCAAACACTTCCAGCTATTTGTTAAACTTTCACAAATGAGTGATGGTGCCATGCTGCTACTTATCTTTTTTGTAATGTATCTGATAAATGTCTCTATATCTTAGGTATACTGAATTTCGACAACATAAAATAAGTTACAAAACAGATCGATGAAGTTATATATAATTAGAGGTTCCACACTGCCTGAATCATTTGTGCACTACTTCAAATGGAGACTAGTACACAGTTTAATGCATTTACCTTGGAGATGAAGGGTAAGTGCATGATCCGTAACCTGAAATGCAAAATATACAATTTTGAATAAGTAGATTCCACACATATTTGTAAGATTTGTGAGAGGATAGATGCCTATTTCACTAAGTAGAGGAGGTGACCTGAGGGGGCAAAGATGGTTTCAACCCTGCAACACAAATACCACACATTTAAGAACTAACAGGGCCCAAACTAACATGGTATGTAACCACATTAGAATACACCTTGATGATACATCTGAAAGCCATATTCCCATTTGAGTTTAGTATATTTTGTATAGTTTAGCAGGACATATCATCGGTATGCCTCTTCAGTGAAAGTTCTCTTCAAGATGCACATAATCACAATAACGACTATATATAAATATATACATTCATGTAGTTTATATACATAATCAGAGTATGTATTAGAAATCGTTGCACTTTAAGTCCTGTGGAACTTTTCTTTACTACGGACAAACATACATACCACAGTAAGAAAAATAAGCCAGTAGGTTATCGGCAGTGTTGATGCCGTCATTTTCTCCCGATCACTGAAGCAGTAAATTTTTCAATTTTTCATTACCACCAGCTAATAAATTTTCCCCTATGATATCAGTACGTACTAGTATTGTTCTCATATGAAGCTAAGCAACGGCAAAAGAACGAAGCAAAATTAACCAGATGATGAATGAAGGAAATTAAATAAAGAAAAACAAACGGATATATAACGCCCAAAGGTCCCGAAAAGAAAAGCGACCAGTTCAGCTGGTCGCGCAAAGCAAAAAGAGAGAAGAGGACGTACTCCCAGACCGAACAGAAAAGCAAAAGCAAAAGAGATGCCGGAGACGACGGATTGATGCTCGAACATGGAACAAGAAGGTTGAGAGCACTGACTGGGGTCGGTGAGCGTGACGGTGGCGGTGCCGGCGAAGTCGCATGCCCCCGGCGCGGCGCGGGATCGCTGGAAGATGGAGTTGAAGGCGTAGGAGGCGTGCGCGGCGAGGGTGTTGGGCAGGTAGCAGAGGCCGCTGGATTGGATGGGCGCGCAGTCCGCGCCACCAGCGGGGCCACACGCGTAGTCCAGCGCCGACTGCAGCGCCTTGTCCGACGCCCCGCTCCGCGCGATGCACCACGCCGCCGCGCCCGCCGGCCGCGCCGCCAGCACCACCAGCACCAGCGCCGCTGCAAACGTCACGGCAACGAGCCTCAGCGCCGCGGGGAGGCCCCCGCGCCGACGCATGTGGTAGTGGGGTCGATCGACGGAGCAGAGCAAGAACGGCTGTCGAGGAGAAAGAGCGAGAGAGAGAAGGGAAAGGTGGTGGGAAGGGAATGTGGTGGAGCGAGAGGGCGGGTTATGTGAAGAAAGTGGAGAGGAGGGCGGGTCGGCGGGAGGATCTCCTTCTCGCGCTCCTTCCTTCCTCACGCACGCTGCTGCTGCCTGCTTTCTTTTTCTCCTTTAATTTGTTTGCTTGGACGGCTGTTTGTTTGTGTTGGGCTGCTGGGCTTATTAGCCATTTGTTGGGCATGGCCAATGGATGCAGATTTTTTTTTTTTTTTGCATTTCCTTTTCCTTCCTTGAGTGCCTAGGATTGTTTCAGCCCAAAACACAAAGAAAAGTCACTGTCCGGGAAAACGTAAGAAGCAAGACTCCAAAGCCACCTTTTACCATTATTTTTTTTTCCAAAATCTAGCTTGGGGAAGGTGGTTTTGATCCGAAGGATGGCATTTTGAGGTTAGTTATCAGCCTATGCAGGTCCAATCTTGTTCAGCAACGTTGTCGACGTTTTTACCACTTAATTATAACCTGCGATGGGGTTATCGGGACAGTTGTTTGGGCTTTGGTGACTTTTTGAACTTAGCAGTTAATGCAATTGACAAATTTCATATTGGTTCAGGTCCTCGGTCATGATCGAGTAATAGCCTTTACGGTAGGTGGGCCGTGGGCTGGGCCATCGTCAGGTCGCTGGTTGCATTTTCCGTGTTGGAGAGTTTAGTCTTGGGTCTTGGCGTATTCTTGGTGTTTTGCGCTAAGTGGCGCGAGAAAGCATATTTTTTGGTGAAATTCCCCATGTACTTGTGTTTATGACCTGCAAAACAATATTCTCCAAATACATGTGGAACTTGGTTAATAGTAAATGCATATGTGATGAAGATTGCCAATTTCTCTTCATTTTGTGGCTTAATTGGCCGTCAGATTTGATAGTTAAGGATTGCCAATAGTGTTGTTACAAAGGAAGTCCCTCAGCTGCCCTTTATACAGAGGAGTGATGTCGAGGGGTTGCTCTAGTGTTAGTCGGATAGAAAGAAGGTCACCTGAGTTCTTCTCAGAGTTGTGTAGCTTTGCTCTCACACCTTTTTATTAGAGTGTGAACCGGGATAGGGTCCACTATCTATAGTTGTATTAGTGAGGAACACCATGGGTCCCATATCGACAATCGTTCGTCAATCTCTTCACCTCCTACACACCAAGTAGTGTCACCCAACGGCGGAGGCAAGGAGGCGGAGGCAAGGAGGCTGGCACGAGCCATGCCCCACACCACCCCAAAATGTCACATGAATTTTTTTAGTAGTATAAGTTTATGATTTTTATTCATATTAAGAGGGAGAAGTGTAATACAATTCTTGTCATATATACCTATTGATATTCTCTAGATGATAAAATTATACAAAATACAACTAAATAGTACTATGAGGCAGCTTAGTAGGACTAAGACATAGATCTGGAGGTTTAGGTTTGTGAAAGCACCCAAGACGCCATGGTTTATGTTGTTGCCTAGGGTAAAATAACGTCCTATCGTTAGCTCCGGTATCAAGTTGATGAATTAAGTTGGACAGTCATCACAAGGAACCTAATCGGGTTTTGTCTACAAGTTGGATCTTTTTGGTCGGATCCCATGGGGTATTTTTCTCAGCTCCACCATTGTCTCCAGGCTTCATCCCACTTGGACAGTTTTGTGGTGTTCGGTGGCAGGCAACGTCTTCCGGTAGAGGCTCACACGCCTGATGTATCTCTCAACTTTGGAGGACAACCTCGATGGGAGTGATGATCCCATTTACTTGTCACTTCCTTGTAGTTCATGCATCTAGAAGTCATCTAAATGCCACCACCACCTTGAGAAAATTTTGTCAAGGACAGCAAGGGGACCATGGGGTGGGCCATTGCCCCCCCCCCCCCCCCCAACATGTCACAACAAATTTTTACTACTATAAGTTTATGATTTTTTATTTATGTTAAGATAATTAAAATATAATAAACTTCTTGTCATATGTATCTATTAATATTATTTTGGATGATAAAATCATACATAATACAACTAAATAGTACTACGAAGAGCTCTAAAGACTAAGATATAGATTTAACAAAGATAATTATCTCCAATGGCTGGTGTCTTTGAGCTATAGGATTCTTCATGCCGGTGGGTGGGAACTGAAGATACTTAGGGGTTTGGTGCCCACGGCGTTTGTAGGGCGGACCGTTGTTTCCATTGTCGCTAGCCCGCCGTGATCGAGGCTTCACGAGATCACAGAGATAAGGCTTCTCTGCCGGTGGACAATGCGAAAAGTCGATGGCAAGAGTGAGGCGGTGCAAGTGACTTGGCCTTTCAAAGTTTCAGAGTGGCAAGCAACTGTATGGGTGCTGTTAAGGCCATGTGGGGAGGAGGTTTGGGTGTGTGCATGGCCCGCTGGTGCAAGAGATTAACAGATGAGGTCAAGAAGCTTCACAAGAGTCGACTTAGCGTTCTGCGAAGGAAGAGGAGCTAATGTTGATGCTCAGTACGTTGCTAGGAGCCATGTTACTAGCTCCATAGGTCGATTATGTTTGGTTTTGGATGCCTTCGGATGGAGTATGTAACTCTTACAATGTGATTTAATGGAGGCAAGAGAATTATTTTTGCTCAAAAAAATGCTAGTCCATGACTGCTTACTAAAGGTTTTTTTTTTTTTTTTTTTTGCAAAATCCCTATCCTTTCCTCGTCGATCTTTCATTTGGGAACTAGGGAAGGTACACCTGGGGTTTTCTTTCTATTCCCTCCGTTTTAAATTATAGTTCACTTTGGCTTTTCTAGATACATTGATTTTGCATTGCACTTAGTTATACACTATGTCTAGATACATAATAAAATCAATGTATGAAAAGCCAAAGTGAGCCTTCGGCCCTACTCTACGCCTCTAAACTCAAGAGCAAGTACTTCTCTTCAAAAAATGCTAGTCCATGACTGCTTACTAGTCCTTTTTTTTTTTTTTTTTGCAAAATCCTATCCTTTCCTCGTCGATCTTTCATTTGGGAACTAGGGAAGGTACACCTGGGGTTTTCTTTCTACTTCTCTTCCCGAACCTTGTGTTGTGGTTTTGGTTTACTTCCCCATCCCGTTTTCTCACTGCTGCATGGTGCTTGCCCGCATGTCAAGGCCGGGGAGCCACACCCAGGGAAAGGAAGGGCTGGTCCCTCACATGGTCCCTTGTATGGGCATCAAATTTAGTTGTTCACAGTTAGCGCCAGGGTCATGGCTGAGGAAAACACCGGGTTGTTTCAAACGAGGCCTTCAAAAAACATCCTTGGCTCTACAGTCCGCACTCTGCTTTGGCTTGGAGCGCAAATGGACGAGCACTTAAAGCAAGCAAGCAGTCGGGATAGCATCGGACGGGACAATAGCTGAAGCAGGCGGGCAGCCGAGGAGCAGCCTAGGGCGTGTTTGGTTCCATGTATATCGGTGAACTAGGCTCTGCAATGAACTGGCCCCTTGTTTGGATGCCTGCACGAGGCTCAGGGGCAGGCTCGGTGGTGCAAATGATTTACCCTACAGCCGGACTCGGTGATACGAGAAAATCCGGCGTTTCCCCACAGCCCAGATGGCTAGACGCGGTGCAGGTGGGAGCACATGGGGTGTATGCCATAGAGAGGGGAGATGCAGGCAACCAATCACTTGCTCGGTGTAGCCTGCATGCATGGATCCTAGTAACCAAACAAACATCTCCTGCATGGTCTCAGCCT
This sequence comes from Hyparrhenia diplandra, assembly GCA_015847255.1. Classification (NCBI taxonomy): domain Eukaryota; kingdom Viridiplantae; phylum Streptophyta; class Magnoliopsida; order Poales; family Poaceae; genus Hyparrhenia; species Hyparrhenia diplandra. Next base: position 220,645 of record JADLZK010011070.1, read on the forward strand.
GGCCAGATTGAGAAGGCAACCAAACACCCCCAGTGCTTTTGCTCATGCGAGATTGGGGCATCAGGCACATGTGGGCAAGTCTGGGAGCGTTGATACTTGTGACTGACCCTTATGCAACTAGGTGTTGGTGCGATGTTGGACTAGGAGCAAGGCAATTGAGCAGGGTGTGGAGAGAAACACATGATTTACTTTTGGATAGTGGTAGACCTAGAGATTAAGTTCGCCCAATAATGAGAGCTGGATTGCGGATAACAGGGTTCAAAATTTTCACCAACATATTTTATATTGTTTATATTGCATATTCTTCTATTCAATAATGTGTAGTCATTTTGCAAATAAACAAATAAATAAATGAATGAATGTGTAGTCATAAATTATATTAATACTTGTTTAGATCTAAATTTTTTTAGAAACAAAAAACATAATTCATGTGCTAACCTCTAAAAAAATTCGGCTAAGTATCATGAAATTTGGTAGTTTGGGTGGTGACAGAAACTTTTTGCAATACCAAAAAAAAAAAAACTATATTAATATTTGTTTAGATCTAAATTTTTAGAAACAAAAAACATAATTCATGTGCTAACCTCTAAAAAATTCGGCTAAGTATCATGAAATTTGGTAGTTTGGGTGGTGACAAAAACTTTTTGCAATACCAAAAAAAAAAAAACTATATTAATATTTGTTTAGATCTAAATTTTTAGAAACAAAAAACATAATTCTTGTGCTAACCTCTAAATAATTCGGCTAAGTATCATGAAATTTGGTAGTTTGGGTGGTGACAGAAACTTTTTGCAATACCAAAAACAAAAAAAAAAAAAAAAACTGGCAGATTAATTAGAGTGTCAACTATGTAAAATGGTGATGTGAGATTGAAATTAAGAAAGCGAGATAAAAAATATGTCTCTTCTCTCTTGTACAAAACTATGTTTACACGAAAAATAAGATAGAACGAGGTATAAACACGTGCCAGGAAAGAACAGACAACAGAAATTATTACTGTAGGACCGAAGACAATACCTAAATATATGCAATAAATGTCAGGCGCCTAAATTTTAGTAAGTGCCATTTTAGCATCATTTATTTCATAGCTTCATTACAACACGAACATATAGCAACCTCATTTATGATAATTTTAGCGTGTCCCATTAGTGCGTGATCTATTCCCCATAGCTTCATTACAACATGAACATATAGCAACCTCATTTATGAGAATACAAATTTTAGCAAGTCTTGCGTACTTCATAGCTTTATTATACAACATGAACATATAGCAACCCCATTTATTATCAGACTCAGAATAGTTGTCTTCATGCAAAGTTCTGTTGAGCCAAACGAGAACCCACACTACTAAACAAAATCATATTGCGTGTTTTTCAATAACTGTGGCGGGCAACGCATGAAAGGTCATGGTAAATCACAGATTAGACATGTCAGGCTACAGTGCCCGTCCACGGTTAATAATTCCAAAAAATAAAAATAATAATAACAAAACATTGGACAAACCCGCGAGCCCATCTAGGGTTGAATCGTTGCCGGCGCGGATCCAGGCGATCCACTGTCGGATCTCATCGATCCATCGCCGGATCCGCCGCCAGATGGAGCGCCGCCCGCCGATCCATCGCCTTTGGGCGCACCGCTGGGATCCGGATCCGCGAGGCCCGCCGCCGCTGGAGATCACCCTACCACCACGTGCCGCCAAAGCCGCGAGGACGAGGCGCGGGACATCGTGCCACCCAGCGCCGCCGTCGGGAAAGGGTGGTTGCGCGTTCTTTGGATCTGCGAGGGGCGCCGCCGCGCCGTCGTCGTCGTCGGAGGGCGTCGCCGTGGCGTCGGGAAGGGAGGTTGTGCGCCACCGGACCAGCTGGGGACGCTCCGCCACGTCGTCGTCGTCGAAGGAGGGCGCCGCTGCGCCGTCGGGGAAGTGAGGGGCGGCCGCGGTCTTCTGAGAGGGAGGGGGCCGGGCTGTCGCGCCTTCACGGGAGGGAGGGGGCCGCCGCGCCTTTCAGGGGAAGGAGGGGCGAGTGCGGCGCGCAGTGATGGTGTGGAGTGGAGTACTGCGGGTGAGTGAGTGAACCCTAAACCCTAGGTGCAGCTATATATATGTGAGACAACTATCGGACCTCGTTTGGGCCAGATGGGCCTCGCCCTTTTACGTGACGGGCTTTGCCTGTCACGGTAAATAAAAAAAATGACCGTCACGGTTAATCGTGACATTAACCGTGGCGGACAAAACAAGTGTCCGCCACGGTTAATATTTAGGGGTGTCTCACAAAATCAATTCGTTAGTAGTGCCAAACCCGTGAAAATTCATCACCATACCCGAACCTGTAGGGCCGGAAACCCGTGTATATCCATCCCGAACCCGATCCGCTGTCATCCTTAGTCGTCGATCTCTTCATGGGCATCCTTGGATCTGCAGTCCGTACTCACTTTGTCTTCGAGCGCAAACGGACAAGCACTGGATGGAGCAAGCAGGCAGCCGGGATAGCATCGGACAGGACGACAGCTGAAGCAGGCCGGTGTCACACCCTTGGATGTCGGCGATCGGCGTGGATGTGAGCACAAGCAAGAGCACGGATACGGCTAACCCCTCCCCTCTGATTTCTGATTGAGCTGGAATGTCTGACGTCTCGACAGCTCACAGGTTCGGCACTTGCTCGGGTCGTCGACCAAGGAGTGCTCGCCGTTTTCCTCCATGCTCAATAAAAAAAGAGAAGTCTGGCTCGTTCATGTTCTTGCGCAAGATGCAACACTCGTGTTATGTGCTAGCTTATGTGAGCATGTGAACTATTCGTACTTGTCCTTGCCTCATGTGGCTTGCGAGCCAGCTCACGAACTAGAGCTATAGCTCTTTAACATGATGAGCTAAAACGTCACCTCGAGCTTGATGAGCTGGCTTGCGTTAAACTAACGAGTCGAGGCGAGCCGAGCCGAGCCGAGCTAATATGGCAAGCCACGAGCTTTCTGTCTAGTTGACGCCTGATTTTTTTTTTTTCACATGCAATTGATAAAGAGCAAGGAAACTTTTTAATTATCGGAACCGTACATTGCAAACTGTGCCAACTGAAATTATAAAAATATAAAACTACATTTCTTTTATAAATATATGCAATAACTTGTCTTCTAAAACAATAAAATTAAAATTCGGAAACCTGAATTTTAGCAAGTCCCATTTTTGGCAACATCTATTCCATATCTTTATTACAACATGAACATATAGCAACCTCATTCATGAGAAGACAAATTTTAGCGAGTCCCATTAGTGCGTCATCTATTCCATAGCTTTATTACAACATGAACATATAGCAACCTCATTTATGAAAAGACAATTTTTAGCAAAGTCTTGCGTACTTAGCCTTATGACAACATGAACATATAGCAACCCCATTTATTATGGGAGACAAAATAGTTGTCTCCATGCAAAGTTCTGTTGAACCAGTAGTCATGGTGATCCAGCCTGTTGCACTCCATGCGCATCATCTTGCATTCATAGCATACGCTTCTTGGCGATGGCTTTTAGTGGAGTAGCCAAAGAAATTACCATTCCAAACTTCTCTGTCATATCGATACCATTTTTCATGGCCTCTTCAGGAAGCGTCCAGTCGAAGTGGTGCAGCAGCGACGCGAGAATCAAATGCACCGTTCTATACGCCAGCGGCATGCCGAGGCAGATGCGGCGGCCGCCACCAAACGGAATCAGCTTGTTGTCCTTGGTGTTGCTGGCAAAATCAGCACTACTCGTGTTGTTTCCGTCGTCGCCCAAAAACCTCTCAGGCATGAATTTATGTGGATCAGGCCATGCGTCGGCGTTCCTGTGGACCGCCCATATGTTGAGTAGTATGGTGGTTCCCTGAGGAATGGTGTATCCATGGATTTCTACCGTGGCCTCTGCCCGGTAATACGTCATGGCCACCACAGGGTAGAGTCGAAGTGTTTCTTTCACAACAGCTTGAAGATATGGAAGCTGGGCTATATCAGACTCCTGGACTTGTGCTCTTGTGCCAACAACTCTCGCGAGCTCCTTCTTCACCTTATCCATCACTTCTGGGTTCTGTAGTAATAAGGCCATTGCCCACTCAACCGTAGTTGAGCTTGTATCTGACCCAGCAACAAGCATGTCCTGTGTGTGCATTGATTAGCCGGTCACACATTATTAGCAATGACAAAACAAAGCTTTTGGACTATTATTGCCTAATAAAGCCTTTTGGATTATTATTGACAACCAACACCAATAATACGTACTCTCTCCCTTCAAAAAAAAACATGCTATTCTCGCTTCCCGAGAAGTCAAGTGATTTCAACGTTAACCAAATTTATATAAAAGATTGTTGACACTTATAATACAAAAATATTAATATGTTAATGATAAAATATATTTTCGTAATAATTTTTTTGAGACATAAATATTAATACTAACTACTATAAACTTGGTCAAATTTTATAGTCAAGTTGACAAACATGAATTCCATAATTACATTTTTTTTAGGACGGAGGGAGTACTTTGTACTATATATATATTTGATAGTAAATTATATAATTACTAGTTAATATATTTTTTCCCTATATATGTATACTGATAGTTAAAAATAATTTAGTTATGTTGACGACCATTTGTATATATGCTCCAAACAATATGTACATTGCGAAAAAAAATCTGTAACAACCACATATATGTTTAGAGAAAGTAAATAAAGGTATTAACCTATAATCCAGATGATTTTCTATTCATTAACTAGTGTATCAACTAAAGCAAATGATAATGTGGCATTGAAATTAAAGAATATATAGAAGAGCAAATATTTTCTTAGATAAAAAATCATATGTCTATATACTGAAACAAGATATACAAAGCTAGAGATGTGATACGTAGACGATAGAGAGAAGTCATGTGATTGGATAAAATTTGATTTTTTAAAACCGTCCATTAATTAGGAATATAGTTTTTATGTGTAGTGTTTATATGATTTGACACATATTGCTTAGTATATCTTGTTTAAATAAAAGGGTGCTGTGCGTGTGCTTACCGAGAAGAGTCCTTTGATTGTTGAACAATTGATGATAGAGGCCTCCTTCTGCTGCTGCCATTCACGTTCCTTGTCAAGCGCCGCGTCTAGCATATCGTTCTTGGGTGGCTCGCGAGCCTCCCGCTCCAGCAGCCGCTGCGCAATCAAGTTGTCTAGCAGTTTATGTGAGTACGCGACGAGCGGCTCCATCCTGCGCCGCACACCCTGCAGGTCCGCCGCCGCGATCGCCGGGAAGAAGTCCGACACGTTGGGTGTCGCGGCCAAAAGCGAGGCCTCCTTCACGATATCGGCGAGCCCAGCGCCAGCGGAGTCGGCGAGGTCAACGGAGAACATGGTGCGCGACACGATGTTCATGGCCGCCGTGAACAGCGGCTCGCGGATGGCGACGGGCTCCCCGAGCGCCGCCCGCTTCGAGACGTAGCGCACCAGCTCCTCCACCTTGTGCTGCCGCAGCGGCTGCAGCGCCCTCAGGCGGCTCGGCGCGAACAGCTCCATCGCGCACAGCTTCCGCATCGCGCGCCACTTGGCCTGCGGCGGGAGCGAGATGACGGAGTTGCCGCTGTGCCCGTGGGCGTTCCAGGCGTCCAGGAAGGGGCGATCCGCCAGCACGGCGTTGTGCTTGTGGTGGATCTCTCGCGCGGCGTCCGCCGAGGAGACCACCACCGCGGGCACCATGCCAAGGCGTAGCGACATGAGCGGGCCGTAGCGCTCGGCGAGGCGAGCCAGGGAACGCTGGGGGTTGCCCCGACCAATGGCCAGGAGGTTGCCGACGATCGGCAGTGGCAAGGGGCCAGGGGGCAGACGGCGGCGAGCGTCTGTAATCAGCTGCAAGACGTACATAAAGATGATGATGAGGCACAAGGCCAACCCTACTGCTACCATCAGCTGGGATGCCATCGGATACCAAGATGGTTGCATTGTTGATCATGCCCTATGCTCGCTCCATCCTCCCGGACGTACCTCTCTATTTATACACGCCCACCCATGCTCTTGTGACAAAATGTAGACTGCACTACGCTAGAAAAGCTAATCACTTCTGCAGGAGTTGACTTTGACAGAGAATAATTCACTTCTAGATAACAGGCTTATAGTTTTTGACTCGGACAGATTTATGCCCCGAACTAAATAGAGCATTAATTAGTCCTGGTTGAAGGCACAGAACCGGACTAAAAGTCCCATGCTCAACGGTTTGTGACACAGTCATTTGCAGCCAGGGACCTCTTCCCTATTAATTCACAACGACTGGAGGCTGGTCCTCTACCGGCGCCAGCAACGCTCAGTGAAGCGCTAATAGCGCTTGGTAGAGGCTCTCGGCACAAACCCCTCGGTGACTTTCTTCACAGGGAATAGGTGTTACCGAGAGCTTAGCCCAGGGCGCTCGGTATAACGTCTACCGAGGGCCATACCTCCTCTCGCCAAAGCTCAATAGGCCTCTGTCGACGTCAAGTCCACTGAGAGCCTCCACCCCCCCCCGCTCGGTGAAATGTATTTTTAAAAAATCTTCAAAACCAACTCTACCGAGAGGCTTGTTAGTGGGGCTCTCGGTAGAGTTTAATTTTAAGAGTTTAATTAAAACAACAGTGAGACCATCTTTACCGAGAGCCACGTCATGGGAGTGGTAGACTTATTATCAGTTCACCGACAGCCAATACGGCGATCGATGAACCTAGGAAACGGGTTTCGAACCCAATTTTCCTAGCTTTACCGAGGGTTGCACTCGGTAAAGTGACCATAATTTTTTGCTTTTTTTACATTCCACTATTGACACGAAGTTAGGGCTTCACACCAACACACCGGGAGGGCCTTGGACGCCCACGAAGGTTGTGACCAACCTTGAAGCAGCGTGCACCGCAGCGTGGCAGCCCAAACCGATCTAGGGTTCGGTAAGGGCAACGTAGAGCTCGGTGACGGCTGAAAGACCTCCGAACGAACCTCCGGGAAGACCCGTCGGGAGGACGCACGCGAGGGGTGTCCTAGGACCAGCAAGGCCGCCTAGGACGTCGACGAAATTCGCGGAGAATCGCCGCCGAACAGCAGGGTAGAGAGGGGATGACCTACAAGCAAGTCTTGGGTAGATGTGTTTGACGATTGGATGTAGATGGGATCAAATCGGCCATGAACCTCTTTATTATATAGAGGAGGGTGGTCTTATCCTTTTAGGAAACCATCCTTGGACGTTTCTAAGCCACAGAAACCGACCTAAACACGATTAGGAAACAATCGGTTCGGATCTCATACGGACTCAGCACGCGTCGGGCTGACCGGACGCTGGAATCGGGCTGACCGGACATACCGGTCACAGCGTCCGGTCGACTTCCAGTAAGCACTGAAAACGCACCGAGAACGCTTGATTGACTGGACTCTTTGACCGGACTGACGACCGGACGCATGAGACTGACCGGACGCATCGGTCGTTAGGGTCCGGTCGACTTCCAGTAAGCCCTGAAATCGAGCCATGCGCGCCAGACGACCGGACGCAGGACCGGCCGCACGACCGGACGCACGAGGAGTGATCGGATTTTACCATGTCTTAGACCAAGCCATTTTTGGGTGTCAACATCCACCTTGACCAACAGAATATATAAGGTCACTTATCACATCCATGCACTGATACAACTCATTTATCACATATATATCACATGCATGATCCAAACATAGATTATGTCATCCAATATCCATCACAAGTTCCTACTAATCTACTTCTACAACTCATCAAGTCATAGTGAAATGTTGCCTCAACTAATACAACATAATCTATGAGTTCAAGTTTGTTTACGGTCACTAACGACACATTTGTAACGTCAACATTCTACCAATTAGGGGTTGAAACTATACCTTGCTACACACATATACATTTATTATTGACATAATTCCACTTGTAGTGCCAAAATAATATTGTGCAGATTTATATGAGAAGCAAGTGGAAAATACACCAAAAGGCGCCTCCCTGGAAAGCGCATTCCTGGAGAATATCAAGCCCAAGGGAGGAATGGACCAAACACACAGAACCGGGCCGAGCAAACATCGCCACACAACTTTTCAAGCCCAAACACGCCGACTGCCAAGGCCGGCCCGAACCGAGCCCAGAGCAGTGCGCGCGCACCACCTGGTGCGCTCGCACCCATCTTGAGGCGGTTCGAGGCCCGTGTTTGGCGAGGCGGTTTGTTACCTTCCAAAACCGGCCGTGCCGGCGTTGGATTGTCGGTTCAAGCAGATTTGGAAGGTGTTCAAGGACGGTTTTGGCTCTTTCCATGTGGGGGAGGGACGTTTTCCAAAGAGCCCCCCTCTCCTCTACCTATAAAAGGAGGCCCTCTCCCCCTCATTCAACACACACCACACAATGTAGCCTCTCTCTTCTTCTTCTTTTTCTTCTTCTTCTTCTTCTTCTTCTCCCTTTCTTCTTCTTCTTCTTTCTTCTTCTTCTTTTTCTTCTTCTTCTTAGTTTGTACTTAGGAGGAGTTTGGCAAGGATTAATAAAGGAGAGCAAGACATTTTGGAGCTATTCGGTATGATCAATTTAGAGTTCTTCATCTTGTTCTTGTTCTCTACTTATCAATATAGTCATGTTCTTGAATTAGAGCAAAATCCTTGTGACATAATCTTGATTGATGAACTAGTATATAGTTTCTATATCATGATCTTGTCTTATGGAACATCGTGCTTAATTTATCATACACACATGTTTAGACCAAGAGCTAGATCAATATGATGAGTTCTACCTAGAGTTAGACTTGGTTGATGTTGGGTTCGGGATTGATAGCCGTTCCTTCGGGCGGTGCTGCAGTAGAAGGACCCCGGGGACGGGTAAGCCTTGTATACACGCCGGAGTAATAACCACTAGTGTAGGCGTGGTGTGCGGACTAAGGGTTTTCTATCTTTTTGTGGCGCATCCCACGGTTGAGGGGGTAGGCGGCTGGGTTGTGACAGCCTTGTCCGTCCCTTGTAATCCCCCCACGTTCGGGTGTGGCGCAGTGCTAAATGCCGGTCTCCATCCCATTTGGGCGATTGCCGGTGCCCGAAGTAATTCGACAGAGACCTTGGCTTTCTTGAACTAGAATCTCTAACAGTAAAACATGTGTGTATCTGCTATCTTGACATGACTATCTAGGATATGCCACGCTTCATGTTAGATTTATTCTTTTATTCATTATTTTCCCTTTATCTTGAGATTGGCTCGTGTGTGTGTGTCAAGTTTTCCTACTACCTATTCTATTTTACCCCTATTATGAGCATTGGTCTATTATACATTCGTGTCATCTTGACCATGTCCGAATTAGAGACTTTTACACCATGCCTTCCTTTGGGAAAATATAAATAACGATACCCTGAATACTTTCGGGTGAAATGCTACAATGATAGATCCGTGCGCTTGCGGATGAATATCTTGTTTGGCAAGATCTATCACCGTTGATGTACCTAGTGTAATCACCGACACGGTGGTTTCACGTAGGAATATCAACGGCGCATTTGGCGCCGTTATTAGAGATGGGTTCTAAAACCTGTTTCTAGAGATTGCGCTTAAGAAATGCAACAAGCATTTCTAACTCCCCAAGCTTACCTTTGCGCGTCCTCGAGCAAAAAGATAAGTACTTGGTTATTGATTAGGAGTTGCTACTATGCCGATTATGTTTTTTAAGTGCCGGGGTTATAATAAGATTTTCTACTAGAGTTTGAATAAAATGGCATGCCTTTGCTCACCCTTTATTACCTTTCATCGTTGCGGGGCTTTTTAGCTTTTCTCAAAGCCTTGGGCGGTTGTCGAGATAGAACGGTTATAACAGAGATACTTTTCATTCATCCTTTGGATCAACTTTCTCATCAGGGATTTATTTATTTAAGTTCTATTTTGTTTTTTTTCGAGAAAGTATGGGCTTTATTGCTATATATATATATATATTTTTTTGGAGGTGAGGTGAGCTCGCTCGCCCTAGACTTTGTCTTTTATTTCCTCTCTTCCTTTTTTTTTTTTTTTTTTTTGGAGATGTGGGCTCTACTCGCCCTCGGACACATGTCCATTTTTCATCTCTTCTTTTTTTTTTTTTCTCTCTTTTTTAGCATAGCCCATATCATTTCTCTTTTCTTTTTTTTAAATTAGATTCCGGATGTCAAGTTTCACTTTTTGGACGAAATCATAGCAAATCCATTTGTACCATATCATACTTGGCAACAACTTAGACTAGATAGAGCCTATGCAACCCACATGAATTAGGTTTTTTTTTTTTTGGGATGAGTTTTTAGACTTAGCCACTAAACCCAAACTTTGGAGAAATTCGAATTATAAACTAGGCACAGGCAAAACATAAGACAGAGCAACTATTCATCATTTCAACAGGGGTAGAACTAAACATTTCTATAACACATATATATGGAGTGGAATAAATCTCCTCTCTCTCTTTCTTCTTCCCCTTTTTTTTTTTTTTTTTTTTTTGTTATTATTATTATTATTATATATTTTTTTTATACCTCATCATTCATTTAAGATAAGGAAATAACTGAATGGAATGTGAGATACGAGTTACCTTTTTGTGGGAGTCCTCCCCAAGCTAGCTTTTGACTTACCTTAGGTTTATGAGCGTTGCTAGCTTGTGAACGCTATGAGTAGATCTTTGATTAACATCGTCTTTTGAGCGTGCGGGAGACTCCCCAAGCTTGTCTTGTGATGATCTTGGAAGAGTGGGACAATCATTCTTGGGGTTTCAAAGGGTTTTTTTTTATCTTTATCATTATTATTATTATTATTATATATTTTTTTTTTTGGGTTCACCAAACAACTTCGATCTCCATTGTCATCTCTTAGACTTACCCTCATAATGTTTGATAAAATCACGCAAGGGTTAGTCCATAGATTTGAGAGCAATAAGATTCATCCAATGAAGATGAAGACTTTGAAAGGTGAACAAAAAGATTAATTTTTTTATAGATTTTATGTAATAAATATTTTTGTTAATTTTGATAATAAAATATTTTATAAAACATATATATATAAATTTAAATATACCCCATTTTTTTTTCTTTTTGAAATATACCCCATTTTTTTTTTTTTGAAATATACCCATTTTTTTTTTTTTTCTTTTTGAAATATACCCCATTTTTTTTTTTTGAAAATATTTACTTATATATTTTTGTGTAGTAAATTTTTTTTTTTGTAATAAAATATTTTATAAAACACACATTTTTATATATATATATAAAATGTATTTATTTATTTTTTTGGCATGGTAACGAAAAAGATGAGAGTGAAAGGTTCACATCACCATGTTTTTGGTCCTCCCCAAAGCCGGCTCAAAGCCCATTGGATCGGGGTTTTACCCCCGTGCTTTTTTTTGGCTTTTCCTGCATGGTTAGTATATGGTAGATTCACGAGTGGATTTACCATCCTTCGTGATTACCAAATTTTGAAACATATGCAGGAAGGAGCAAAAGAGCAGCTTGTTTTTTTTTTCAAAGATTTTTATTTTAGGATTTTATTATCAAGGGAGAACATAAAAGCTTCACCAAACTTTTTATACTCAAACAAGGCTAAGATAAAGATGCAATATAAGTCTAGCCTTGTTTTATCTCCATGATGAAATATTTTTTTATATATATGGAGATAAGTATGAGTAAAAAGAATTGGTAAATTATTACCTTTGCGTACCTGAGTGTGTGTGTACCAACCACGCATGAAGGCAAGATGTTGAAACTCCCACGGTGGTAGCTTGATGATCCATCTCAGGCGGACCACAAGGCTTAGGTGATACACATAGGTAGTGTATATGGACCATGGGCCTTAGTGGTCACAAAGGTGTAAAGGAGTATGTTCCTCCTTTCCTTTACCTTCTCTTTTTTTTTTATTGGACCTTTGCGTACCTGAGTGTACTTGACCGGAAGCTTGAGGATAGAGTTCATAATTGCCGCATCGGTAGCATGATGATCTTGATTTGGTTTATGACTTCCTCACACCGAAGTAGAGGGAGGCAAACCAAACTCACTCAGGTAAGCAAAGGTCTTGGGAGAGAAAGATCTCTTCTTGCTTACATGGAAGCAATGAAGGGTGGAGTCAGGTGTCTTCATTGTTTACTTTGACCATATGGGGCCAACCTGCTCCTCTCTCCTCTTATTATTTTTTTTTCAGCAACCATTTTTTTTTCTTCAATAACACTTTTTTTTCTATATATATATCTTTTTTTTTTTTCAACTCTTCTTTTTTTTTTTCTTTTCTTTTTATAGCAAGGGGAGGCTAACTCTTATTCATCTCTCTCTTCTTTTTTTTTTTTCTCTTTTTTCACTTCTCTCTTTTTTTTTATGATCCCTTGCACGTGGAACTTGATATTATCACCGTCCTCCCTCTCACACTTGGACTTTCGTGAAAAAGTCAAGTGTGAAAAGTCGTGGTCTCCTTTTGAGTGTGTTCCTCCGCCCAAGAGCATCAAAGTTTTCTTGATGTAGCCCCATGTTTTCAAGCATCGCGTGCTCCTTTGTTCTTCTTAGTCTCCACCTGAAATGGTTAGCGACAAGAATACCCGAAGGTGCATACTAACTTGATAACATGTCCTTGCTTTTTATTTATAAGATATATTTTTTTTATAAAATATATATATTTTTTTATAAAAGATTTTTTTTTTTTTGTTTTTAGATAAACCTAAGATGAACAAAGATCACTACACATGCATATTATCATGAACATGTCCTAATAGATCATCCCTTTAACCAACGCCTTCCCCGGCAACGGCGCCAGAAATGCTTGTTGCATTTCTTAAGCGCAATCTCTAGAAACAGGTTTAGAACCCATCTCTAATAACGGCGCCAGAAATGCGCCGTTGACATTCCTACGTGAAACCACCGTGTCGGTGATTACACTAGGTACATCAACGGTGATAGATCTTGCCAAACAAGATATTCATCCGCAAGCGCACGGATCTATCATTGTAGCATTTCACCCGAAAGTATTAGGTGGTATCGTTATTTATATTTTTCCAAAGGAAGGCATGGTGTAAAAGTCTCTAATTCGGACATGGTCAAGATGACACGAATGTATAATAGACCAATGCTCATAATAGGGGTAAAATAGAATAGGTAGTAGGAAAACTTGACACACACACACGAGCCAATCTCAAGGATAAAGGGAAAATAATGAATAAAAGAATAAATCTAACATGAAGCAGGCATATCCTAGATAGTCATGTCAAGATAGCAGATACACACATGTTTTACTGTTAGAGATTCTAGTTCAAGAAAGCCAAGGTCTCTGTCGAATTACTTCGGGCACCGGCAATCGCCCAAATGGGATGGAGACCGGCATTTAGCACTGCGCCACACCCGAACGTGGGGGGATTACAAGGGACGGACAAGGCTGTCACAACCCAGCCGCCTACCCCCTCAACCGTGGGATGCGCCACAAAAGATAGAAAACCCTTAGTCCAGACACCACGTCTACACTAGTGGTTATTACTCTGGCGTGTATACAAGGCTTACCCGTCCCCGGGGTCCTTCTACCAGAGCACCGCCCCGAAGGAACGGCTATCAATCCCGCAACCCAACATCAACCAAGTCTAACTCTAGGTAGAACTCATCATATTGATCTAGCTCTTGGTCTAAACATGTGTGTATGATAAATTAAGCACGATGTTCCATAAGACAAGATCATGATATAGAAACTATATACTAGTTCATCAATCAAGATTATGTCACAAGGATTTTGCTCTAATTCAAGAACATGACTATATTGATAAGTAGAGAACAAGAACAAGATGAAGAACTCTAAATTGATCATACCGAATAGCTCCAAAATGTCTTGCTCTCCTTTATTAATCCTTGCCAAACTCCTCCTAAGTACAAACTAAGAAGAAGAAGAAAAAGAAGAAGAAGAAAGAAGAAGAAGAAGAAAGGAGAAGAAGAAGAAGAAGAAGAAGAAAGAAAAAGAAGAAGAAGAGAGAGGCTACATTGTGTGGTGTGTGTTGAATGAGGGGAGAGGGCCTCCTTTTATAGGTAGAGGAGAGGGGGCTCTTTGGAAAACGTCCCTCCCCACATGGAAAGAGCCAAAACCGTCCTTGAACACCTTCCAAATCTGCTTGAACCGACAATCCAACGTCGGCACAGCCGGTTTTGGAAGGTAACAAACCGCCTCGCCAAACCTGGGCCTGAACCGCCTCAAGATGGGTGGCGCGCACTGTGTGGTGCGCGCACTGTCTGGGCTCGGTTCGGGCCGGGCCTTGGCAGGCTGGCGTGTTTGGGCTTGAAAAGTTGTGTGGCGATGTTTGCTCGGCCCAGTTCTGTGTGTTTGGTCCATTCCTCCCTTGGGCTTGATATTCTCCAGGAATGCGCTTTCCAGGGAGGCGCCTTTTGGTGTATTTTCCACTTGCTTCTCATATAAATCTGCACAATATTATTTTGGCACTACAAGTGGAATTATGTCAATAATAAATGTATATGTGTGTAGCAAGGTATAGTTTCAACCCCTAATTGGTAGAATGTTGACGTTACAAATGTGTCGTTAGTGACCGTCAACAAAGTTCCTTCTAGTCTACTTCTACAACAACATTGAGTTCAAGTTTGAGTTGACCAGGACATCATAGCACATTCAACATCTCCAAATCAGTAGGATGATCACCACTAGGAGGAAGAGCAGGCCAACAACAGGAACTATGAGCCAAGTTGCACCAGCAAGAGCAACCAGATTAGGAGCATCCTCCAACAGTGGGTGCTCATGACCTTCAATGAACTGAAAATAGGAGGATTCTGCAGCTTGTCTTGTGACAATTATTTGGATACCCACTCACATGTTCATTGCATTGTGCCTTGGTTTTCGTACACTCGGATACCCCTGCCTCGATAAACAACATACCAAGTCATCTACAACATTGCAACAATAAAAACAGAGATCTTATGAAAATATGATAACAAGTATGCAAAGTAAAAGTTGAATATAACCTGCTGGTCAAAAGAACATTGAATTCCTCACTTCTTCCCGATGCTTCGGATCATGACTAAGCGAGGAGCTCAATGTTCTTTCTTTGAGCAGCGACAACAGAGGTGGGGAGATGGGCGGGACAAGTACTCCATATATAAGCACAAGGGGTCCATATATAACCAAATTGCAGATGCATACAAACAATGAACAATTTTCATGTGAACAAAATCAAATTGCAGATGGATACAAACAATAAACAATTTTCATGTGAAAGAAATGACACCAATGCAGTTTCCCATGTGACGTAGAATGGAAAACTCCAAAATGCTTTATAGTGATTTGATAGTGGCCAGGCGAGAGAAGGTCCTACCGCTGTAAACAAATCCAAAGAATAAGATTAGCCTCGGGTGAATAACCTCGGGTTTTACTCTTTGCAAACATCCTCTTTGGTGGCACAAAATAGCACTAGAAAGATTTTAGGAGTCTCGTGATAACCATGGAAGAGTGACTACGTCCATTCCCAGCCTTGAAAGCAAATATCATCATTAGTAGGCTTGCAAATATCCCAAGATTAGGAATGGACGTAAGTGACGCTTTGATGATCAAAACGAATAAGAAATACAAGACAATATATAGTCGCCACCTCAGATATGTTAACTTTCCATCATAGGCTTCTTTCCCCAAAATAGTAAAGGCCTCAACTAGAAATGAAGGTCATGGAGGCCATGAAATCCGTGGACACATCTATACTCCACCAGCAACAAAAGGAAGAGAGGGGTTGCTGCTAGGGTATGGATGTGTCACACAGACTCGATGAACTACATGAAAAAGGAACACATCTTGTTTGCATTGTCGGCCAAAGCATATAAGTAAGATTACAAGATCATCAACAAGACAGAAAAAGAGCCTCAGCTTCCATTTGCAATTTGTACTATCATTAGTGACAGTTGGACTCAACGTTTTTAATGTATGCACTTTCATCTAGTATTAACCATTATTGGTGGCTCAATAAGTAGGCAACATGGAAATAGAAGGTCATGGAGGCCATGAAATCCATGGAAACATCCATACTAAACCAATAGCACAAGAAAGAAGGGGCTGCAGATTTGGTATGGATGTTTCGCATGGACTCGATGAACTACATGACGAAACAAACACATTAGGAACCAACTCAGCGACATCTATGTTTGCATCATCGGCCTAAGCTCAAGTACAATTCCCCAATGTAACTATGTACGGCTGCTTGTTTCAACAAGCCCCCCTAGTGCACGCACCAACTGCGTACATCAGACCACAACAAGCATAGATGAAGGCAACAAAACCATAAATCAGGACACAAAACAGAGAAGATCGGGCTTCCTGATGACCGGATCCACCCAAGAACCAGCTAAGAGGGGGAAGTTGAGGGGCAATTTCACCTTAGCGTGCTCCGAGTAAGCACAACCAACCACCAATGGAGCACCAGGAAGGAGGAAGAAGAAGATTCGTGAAGGGGCACGGAGAGGAAGACCGTCGGCGCGGAACCCGGACTTGCTACACTCCACCTCCTCAAACTCTCGCTCAGCACCAGGTTAGCAGATGAGGACACGCAAGTCCCATCGGGGAAGGAGAACGCGGATCCACGAAGGGGGACGCAGAGGAAGACTGCTGGCACGGAACCCGGATTCGCCGCACTCCACCTCCTCAAACCCAAGCACAACACGAGGTCGACGAAAGAACACGCGCTAGTCCTATCGAGGAAGGAGGACGCAGATCGGGAAGGGGGGACGGAGAGGAAGACCGCCGGCGCTGAACACGGCCTCGTCACACACCACCTCCCCAAATCTTAGCCGGTGTCCCCGGGTAGGGGCGCTAATGGAGAGGGAACGGGAAAGAAGGGCGTGCGGGAGGTGGAGGAGAAGAGTGGTGGTGGTAGGTGTGGCTGGCGTGGGCGATGGCGGCCTGGGCGGACGACCGGGTGGCAGCCGCGCCGGCACGACGCAAGGCTATCGTTCTGTCCGATCGGCACTTGATCATCGGGGAACAAAATCTCCATCAACGATTTGATCGCGTCCAAAACAAAAAATCGATTTAATCGTGTCCATCCGGACCAGATTGAATCTATCAGATCAAGCGGTTGATGAATACATCGAGCAACGCGTGCATGACATTGCTTCTAGCTGTATACGGAACAGAGCTAAGTCATGTCTATTATTATTTAATTTTACTTCTATATACAAATACATATCTTTGGATCTGCATATTACGATATTTTTTGGCAGGGATCCGTCTCTCCGTGACAGTCATCGACCCCGGGGCCTGGCGGCTCCTGATGCTGCCCCACACATCCGAAGCTGTCAAGCAAGCCGTCGTGCAGCCGTAGCACGTTTATGGCTATGTAAACGCCGACCACTCCGACGACCGACAATACCAGTTTTAATATTTTTCTAAATATTCTCTCGGCTAGGTGCCACGCACCCAACAACCCCTCATCGCCACGGCTTGGTGTCACGCACCATACAGCCTCGTCGCCACGACTCACTCACCGAACAGCCACGTCGAACAGCCACGTTTTGATTTGCGGCTTTTTCAGAAGTAACCTCTGTCCGCGACCTCTGTTTTCACGTTCGGTGGGCCTAGCCCACGAGGAGGCACGTCGGCCTTGGTTGCTTGGTGTCTACTACCCCCTTCGCAACGTACTGGACCCGCGGTCACACGTTCAAGGGTGAGGGCTAGCCGGGCTGGACGAGCTCAATGACGAACTAACTGCTCGCGCAACTAATAAATAAACACAATGTTCACTGCTGCTCAGCCTCCACATCGACGTCATGTACTACCCATTCTTCATATTTATTTTGCAGGAACCAAGTTCGGTCGAGCTCGACCCTTATGCTCGGGGACCGTGCCTTCCTTGCCGTGCTCGGGGACTCGCTTCCGACCTCTTCCTGCTCGAGGATGCACTCTGACCTCATGTGGCTCGGGGACTCGCCTTCTACTCGCCACTCGTGACATCACCAACCTACTACACCTCGGCGACCTCTTCGACAGCTCGCCAACCACTTTGACATCTCGCCGACCTCTCCGCCGTGCCGTACAGCCCACCGACCATGATGTACAACTATCAAGTTGCTCCATGTTGTCCGGATCAGGGTGCTGATTTTGGGCATCTCGTCGGGGCCCTAATAAGTACATCTACGCTCGGGGACTGTACAGTTGAGAAGCTACAATGACCTCGCTCTTCTCGATGCTCTGCGCTCGGGGACTTTGTCAAGCACATCTACACTTGGACCTTGGCGCCACGTGACTTCGTCACCTACCGTCAAGCTCGGGGACTAAGTGGGCACACTTCACCTGCAGTGAATTGTGCTCCGTCCCCTCATGAAGACTCGGGGACTTCGACGACGACATCACGACTTCGACACGGCTACGACTTCATCTTGACCCTGGGGCCACGTGGCTACACCACCTACCGTCAGGCTCGGGGACTAAGTGGGCACACTTCACCTACGGTGAATTGTGCTGACATCAACGATGACTTCATGAAGATTGTTCGATGTCCACGCCTGCAAAATATTTTTTTGCAAACGTGGACACACTTCCGGGAATTGAACTTCGAAATTTTTCGGTGTAAAGCACCTCGCACCCGCCGGCGCATCACACGCGACCTCCGCTGACATCATCCGGAGCTCGATCCCGGTGAACAGAGCTCGGCCCGTTCGCCACCGACATCTGCAGATAGCTCGAAGACCGCCGACCTCTTTGGGAGCTCGGCTGTTGGACGTCAACCTCGTCACTAACATAAGGACCTCGACAACGAATTCGCGGGCCTCTTCGACCGCTTCACCGTCCTCTAGCTCTGGATGATAAGATCACGTGAAGACTTGCTCGCCAGCTACAAGGAGCTCGGGGACTAACTGTGGGGGCATGCCCCCCAGAATACCTCGACCTCGTGGGGCTCGGCCCCCGACCTCTTGGAGCTCGGCCGCGAGCTCCCGGATCTCGACTACGACCTGAGCCCGACCTCTCGAGCTCGAGCCCGGACCTCGACCTCTACCTCCGACCTCCCTGAGCTCAGACGCGACCTCCTGGAGGACGATCGTGACTTGGAGTGCTGTCCAAGTCATCCCGCCCGTGATCCTCGCGACGCCTAGAGGATATCCTGAAGATACGATTCGATTGGATAGACTCCGATCCCAAAATCTAGCAGCGGATCGTACCTCACTTTCGTACTTTCCGGTCTGGAACCCTACCCCCCGGGTATATAAGGCGGGTAGGGACCCCTCTCATTCGACACCTAATCATTCATAGGCATAGCTAGCTTATATCCGTTGTAAATCAGCTAGATAATAACAGCAGAGCGCAGGACGTAGGGTTTTATGCCACGCCGACGGCCCGAACCTGGATGCATCATGTGTCTTGCGCGTCTCGAACTACCGTCTAAATCTCGATCTCACGCATCGCCGCCGAACCGATCTACCTCCGGGAACAACCCCGAGGACTATTTGGAGATGCGCCGACACCGAGGGCTAGCCGTCGGCTCGGTAAAGGCCCTATGAACGAGCTCTACCTAGGGCCGTGACCCGGCTCTCGGTGATAATCCAACACTTATTCTTTTCCCCACTCCCTCACTCTCTCAACTCTCTCACACTCATCGGTCCCGCGCCGCGCCCCCGAGCATGCGCGCCACCCGCGCCCTCGCCGCCTCCACCACGCCCTCCCAGATCCCCGGCCACCCACGCCCACCGGCGCCCGCGCCCTCCCAGATCCCCCGCCACCCACGCCCGCCCGGAGCCCGAGCCACCCGCCACCAGCGCCCGCACCACCACTACCAACAGCGGCATCGCCCCGCCGCCACGGCAGCCACACCCACCGCCGCCACCCCCACCACCACCGCCACCACCGCCCATGCCCACCACCACCACCACCACCACCACCTCCCCACGTCCACCGCCGTCCGCGAGCCACCGCACCGCCACCACCGTCTTTCCACGACTTCCATCACCGTCGATCTACGTTGTGATATATATTGCTATGATTTCTCTTTAATAATATGTGTTGTGGTATATAATTGTACTATATATTTCTAGTTTAGTTGCAAAAATTGAAACTAATTTCTACATCTTTATGTTAGATGGCTGGACATAATCTTCCACCATTTGGAAGTCATAGGTTTCATTGGCCGGATAAGTGGATCGGGATTTGACCCTAATCCAAGATCTATGCCCATTGTAGCTGCTAATGTTCCACTAATAGTAAGTATATTTGTATAATCAATGTGTCTAATACATTTGTATATGTATATTTACCATTTATATGATTTTTAAATATATTGCAGCCAGTTGACCAAATCACTTGGCTTAAACACACTTTGTCTCGTACTATGGGGTTCAAGAAGTGGACGTTCAGCACTATCATGATCTTCATAGTGAACTAGGACGACAAATCCAATGTCGAATTAGCTTTTCCATCGCCCCTAGGAGGAGAGGTGGAATCCTATATATATCTCAAAGGTTGGAATAAAGGCACCTGCGAACCAGCCGTCGGTTGCACAAAAAATATGTTGTCATGGGATGTGTACACAAGCTTCAAGAAAATGGGTACACTCTGCCTACATTCTCCTTATTGTTGATAACAACTAAAAGTAGGAACATGCTTCATGATATTGCGGGATTGGCTGCAAACTAGGCTTGGAGGAACCAAAATGATGTGGTAACCTCGATATATTAATTTATCACCTAGCTTATATCTAGAAATGATGTGGTAATCTCGAGATGTTCTCATAATGTTTTCCAATAATTATAGGTTCAAGTGTATGACTTAACCTACGCTGGGTGTAGTTATGCAATCATTCTAACCTAGACAATGTCTCGATTGAGTTATGTTTGGACATGGGATAATCCAATGCCAACACGCACTACAGATGGATATCAGACAAAGGTGGTTGCTCGTAAGATTGGAGACCCAGCGACACGTCCAGCTCGGTTAAACATCGTCAGTACACCATGTAATCGTAGTTGTGAAGCAAAGGAGGATGTATTAGTTAGAACGTTGGTCTATATTTGGGAGATCTATACATTACAGACCGGTGACCTAAACTTCAGCCATTTATTTCTACAAGACCGGCATCAATGAAGTTGTAGTTGTAGTAGAACTTGTAGCTGTAGTGACTTGTTTTAAATTATGCACTTTTCAAATTATGCAAGTTTGTATGGATGTGATATATATATATGACGTGTTTTAAATTATGCACGTTTATATTTGTATGGATGTGATATATATGTGACTTGTTTAAAATTCCGTTGGAATAAAAAAAGAGTAAAAAAATATGGTCAATTCACCGAGAGCCATTAGAGGGCTCTCGGTAACGCAGCTTCACCGATGGCCATGGATACGGCGCTCGGTAGAGTGACCATTATCTACCAAGCGCCTAACCCAGCTCTCGGTAGAGTTGACGGCATAGGGGCGTTAGCCCGCTGGCAGACACGGGGGCGTCAACGCTACTGAGGACGGAGGTTTACAGAGGGCTGGCTCTTGGTGAACTCAACCTCTACCGAGAGGCCGTGGTTACCGTGGGGTTGGCTCTCGGTAGAGGGAGCTCTACCGAGAGCTAGGTTCCTCCGATGGTGACTCTCGGTAGGGGATACTCTACCGAGCGCTAGTCACCGGGCTCTCGGTGGACTTGCTAGCCCTCGGTAGAGGCCCTCTGTGCGGTAGTGATTGGTGGCTCCAACTGGTACTAGTGGTCACCTTCTACTCCTGGTTAATTGGAGGCACCAACTTAGACTAAACCTTCAATAATCCCACCAATCGGGATTAGAAGATGACCTCTATTTTTGGCTTGGTTTGGCTTAGTTGTTCTAGCTTGGCTTAGCGAGCTAGAAGGCTAGCTCGGCTCTGCTGGCTCATGAAGAGATCTTGTAGTCCATCTTTTAGGACAATAATAAATAACTACTAGGATGAATATAACTAGTTTTGTGTAAGAAATATATATATAAATACAAATGATGCCCCTCAACCACGAATGCGAAGGAAAAGTTAACATCATTATCCACCTAAATACAAATTATATATTGTCCACTTTGTTGATTATAGTAAACAGTTTCAAAGAAAACAAATAGCAACAATCAATATTTTACCCACTATCCTTCATGCAAACTTAATATTGTTTCTCATACAAAAGTTAATATGAATGTGATGAGTAAAAAAATAAAATCTCAAATCTCAAATCCTAGTTCTAATCTATATCTAGATCTACATCCACAAATAATTAATAGTCCACTGAAATCAAGGAATGTCACTTAAATAAGGGTATAATCTTGCTCCCCGATTTAATTTAGGCTAGTACCTTTAAAACTTTGGTCGAATTTGCTAAATACTCCCTCCGTCCCATTGAGATTATCGTCCGGGAAACGTGTTTGTGAGGGGGGCATGTTTTTCAAACGACAATCTCAATGGGACAAGAGAGAGAGAATCTAAACTTTAATCAAGCACTAATGTACCATTAAAACGTTAAAAGAAAGTTTGGAATAGTATTTCTTAACTTCTACAACCTCCACCACCAAAGGAATCAAAATCAAAACCTCCCCCCTTAAAAGACAACGTTTGGAAGGTAGCCCAAGGCCCCTTCACTAGTAGAAAATAGACTTTTGATCCATAGCTTTAGTCTCGGAATTTTTTAGCCCGGGACTAAAGAATATAGTAGTCCTGGTTGGTGGCTCCAACTGGGACTAAAGTCCCCTGCTCAACTGCTAGACCAACCGCTTTTGTAGGGGAGGACCTTTGGTCCAGGTTGGTAACACCAACCGGGATTAAAATGCCATCCTTTAGTCCTGGTTGGTGTTATCAACCCGGACTAAAAAGGTTCTCAACCTTTAGTCCTGGTTGGTAATACCAACCAGGACTAAAAAGTTTGAGAACCTTTAGTCGGGTTGATAACACCAACCAGGACTAAAGGATGGCATTTTAATCCCGGTTGCCGGGACTAAAGGGTGGCCTTTTAGTCCCGGTTGGTTTTACCAACCCGGACTAAAGGTTTTTCGCCTGGAATTGAAGGCCCCATATGAGTCAATTCAAAAGGAGGGCGTCCAGGATTTTGTCACATGTGATGTGCAGCTGAGTTGGTAAGGAATCTACATGCTATACAAAGGGTCTTGGGTTCGAATCTTACACACTATAAAAAGCGAGAGCGAGGTCTCGAAGATTTTTTTTTTGTTCTGAGGATGGGCTCTAGTCCCGGAGTGGCAATCCTGGTTCCCAAAACCGGTATTAAGTGGGGTTGGGAACCGGTATTGTAGTCCTGTTCTCTACTAGTGCTTCCTTTCTTCTCCGGTAACAATAAGTGACCTGAGGAGAAGATGG
The DNA here is from genome assembly GCA_015847255.1 of Hyparrhenia diplandra. NCBI lineage: Eukaryota > Viridiplantae > Streptophyta > Magnoliopsida > Poales > Poaceae > Hyparrhenia > Hyparrhenia diplandra. The sequence continues at coordinate 243,895 of JADLZK010011070.1, forward strand.
CTGCCATATATACTCTAGAATAATAAAAAAAATTAGGATCTAAGCCCCTTTGACAAGTTCAATGGAAAAATGGAAACTCACACTTCTGGGCTAGCCTAATGAAGGTTAAACGAGAATTTCTCTGTTTTGGGACCTTCATAATTCAAAATGGTTCACAAGTAAGATGATGGGAAGATATGTGGCTAGGACAGTCAACTCTGCATGAACAATATCCTTGCCTTTATAACCTAGCACGACATAAAGAAGTACTGTAGCAGAAGTGCTAAGCACGTCTAGACCTAGCGTATCCTAGCGGAGAGATCTAATTGGACACAAATTACTAGCTTGGAACAAATTCCTTCCACGCATCACTAATATTGTGTTAAGCCAACAAGAAGATGAATTTCACTAGAACTTGCATCCTAATGGACAATTCAAAGTCAAATCCCATTACCTGGAAATGATCCATAATGATGTCCCTAGTATTATAAAGGATTATGGAAATTAAAAGCTCCATTGAATATCAAGGTATTTTTATATGTACCTAGATAGAGGCGTAGTGTTAACCAAAGATAACTTAGCTAAGCATAATTGGCATGATAGCAAGCAGTGTTATTTTTGTCACAAAGATTAAGCACGTATTTTTTGAGTGTTGTTTCACTCGTGCTATCTGGTCTGTTATACAGGCGGCTTCAGGCTTGTCTCCCAACCACATAGTGTTTCAAGCATGTTTGGGTCTTGGCTATGCGGCCTTAGTAAAGAACTAACATCGTTAGCCTTGCTAGGAGGAGCAGCTATGTGTTGTTCGCTTTGGTTATGTAGGAACGACCTGTTTTTTTTTAGAAGAAACGTACTTCTTTTCCTTTACAGGTTATCTACTCAATTATTCATTGAGTTCGTACATAGGTTGTCCTATAGAAGCCAACTTCATAATATTTGGGTGTAACGACATCTCGACAATTGGCGCGGGTGGCCAAGGATTTTTTTACCCGGGCACATGGGTGGCAGTCTAGTCTTCGAATTAAGTGTCATTAGTGTGTCTGTCTATTTTATGATCTTTTGTAAGATTGTGTGTATTCTTGTTATATAGAGGCCGGAAGTGTTTTAAGGTCTTTGTATCATCTTAGTGTAATAACGATCTTGAAATTAATAAAGCTTTCTTATCAGAAAAATATATACTCTAGAACATTAGTATGGATGGCTCTATCACTAACCACCACTACATATGAATTAGTAGAGGTGGCCGGTATTACTGGCTACCCTTGAAAATGGGTCTATTTTCAGAGGTGGCTGGCTTCGCGGGACTTGGGCATAGCACTATAGGGGTGGCTGGTGAGTGAGTCACCCCTACTGAAAATTGGTGGTGTCCCTAAAAAACAATTATGTAGTAGTGTGGAACTTATATACCAACTCTGCTTCACATACTCAATTGTGTTGTAGCTCTAAAAATATGGAGTTTCTAGAGCACTGCTTTAGGTGTTCTCTCAATTCTGTATTATTTTTATAGCAGAGTTTACGAAATTGTACCTGTTTTCCTAAAGAACGTGGACCGAAGCTTAAAAACATAGAGCGGAGTAGTTCCAAATGGGCACTAGATCGATAAGGTTGGGCCAAGTTATTGTGTAGTAATTATACTATATTGCATTTTGTATTTTTCAGCAGATCACGAAAACAATGAAATATTTATGGTTCTTATATATAATATCGAAATCTGTTTCAGGGCTGGTGTTTATGATCCTTCATTTTATTCTTGATTTAGACATAATATATATAATATATATTGGTCCAAAGCTGCCCCCTTGCGGCTCACACGACCCACATATAAACAACCACCATTTCTACTCAAAAACAAAAGGCCGCAACTTTTCAAAACTACAGCAAAGCTACCACAAGCATTTGCCAATTCCCTGATGTCAGGGTGGAGTCGGAGAGCAAGACATTTGGAGATCCATTTTCTGTGAAGTGATATATTTTGTGCACGAAACTGACTGCTAACCACAAGTTGTTGCCACTAGCTTTCTCACAACTGCACTAGTCCAGGTCGAGATGTATTTTCCTTATGAACTATAAGTACCAACATACATATCTGACAAGGACATGGCAACTAATAATACACCCCTAAAAGTTAAAAACAGGGTGAACTGGTTATATATTTGTATAAGGGTATAAAAAAAGAATTATATTTTTTTTTATCTAATGCCATTAATTTAAATGTGCTTAGAAACAATCACAATCAAAATGGTGGACTTCTCATAGTATTTTTAGTTAGTAATAATACACTACCACTGGTTATAGCACATAGGAATATCACTAGTAGAAGACATTTAGTAGGGAAAGTTTATACTGAATTTTAAATGCCAAAACATTAGAAGAAACCCAAGTCACTAGGAGAAATCTAGAATTCTGGTTGTGAATGATGATGATGATATGAATATGAGAAAGACGTCTTCTTTAGTGTGAAAAATAGATGGAGGCATGGATACACACCATGCTCAAGACCCATCTTGTCTCGTGGGGTATACCGGCTTGAAAGGATCAAGATGCTCAAGAGGGGATACAAATCGGGCTAATCTAAAGTCCACATGAAATTATCACTTAGCTCATTTCATCACTAATCTACGCAAAAAATTTTGCAACCAAGTTTCAACCTTATGCAATTTTGCAACCAAGTGCCACAGCCGCCGGGGGGGGCGGCGATGACGGTGCCGGCGGCAGCCTCGGCGGCGGCGTGGCGGCGTAGGGGCGATGGCGGCTGCCGCGCGTGGTGATCCGCGGGTGAAATTGGAAATTCGCCCCAAAACTGTGAACTTTCGGGTCTCCGAGCCCAAAAATTTGAGGACGAAAACCGGACCCGAAACTGAAATCGTTGGACCCAAGATCTGCGAATATCGACCTGAACTCGCCCTACCGCCATCCTTATCCTTATCATTTTATCTCTACTAGGTAAATGCCCGTGCGTTGTAAGACCGGGGAAAAATATCATTCACTTTTTTTTCCTTCCTCCGTGATCAACGATTCTCATTTCCTTTGGGCTTGAATATGTTCTGGCCATATAATAAATCCTCTATCAATAAGAGGTTTGATCACAAAGACAAACTTAAGTACCAGAACACTGAAGTTGTTTAGAATTTTCTGTTGCGAAATAAGGCCAACAATGCTCCAATCTGAAGTTGCATAAAAACATACCAATCGTAATTATAGGTGCTATTTTATGGGGTGATATTAGTAATTTAATATCCAAGAATTAAATTCCTATTTTTAGGCGCGTGTGGCATGCGGTGGTTGGTTGATTGATTGCGCCCTTAATAACGGGAGCGGGGTGATTAGAGGCGGACGGGGTGTTTAGCCGGGGTGAAAATTCCTAATTCCTATTTTTAGCCGGGCAGTGCTTCATGCGGAGGCGGGGTGAGTCTGCCCGGTGGACGATTGTTTTTCACTCTTTTTAGTAGTAAGATGTTTGCATCTTTACACAGGTCAGATAATTGGCAACCAACAACAGTCAATGCTCAATAACATTCAACTTCAAAATCAAAACGATTTTTTTGTTGCCCATGAGCAAAACTGACCCTAAGATAGGATATTTCTACACCCCTTAAGCACAACTAGAATTTTAGATTTCTCCTAGTGATGTGGTCTTCTATTGGTGTTTACTATTCACAATTTAGTATGCATTAAACCTCTAAATTCTTCATAGTGAGATTACCATGTTCTATGACTAGTGCTAGTGTTTTATTACTATTTAAAGACACTAGGAGACTTCCACCATTTTGGTAGGCAGTTGGTTTGTGTTAAACTCTGAAAAATATATTGATGTCGTCTTGGGAGACTTGGGGGCAAGAGGTAAGGGATAAGAATAAATTTGCAATGTGTTGACGCGAATTAGGGTTCCACGCCAACGATACTAGGATGGGTCTTGGACGCCCACGGAGGTTGCAAACAACCTATAAGTAGCAAAACCGCAGAGTGATCGACAAGAATGATCTAGAGACCGTTAGAGCCAATGTAGAGCTCGGTTTCGACTGTGATGATCTCCGAACACCCTCCGGGAAGACCCATCGGGAGGACGCACGTAAGGGGTGCCCTAGGATCGGCATGGCCACCTAGAACGCCGACAAAATTCGCGGAGAACACCACCGGACAGCAGGGTAGAGGGGTTGAGGATTGAAAATTAGGGTTTGGTAGTAGTGTTTGTTCGATTGAATGTAGATGGGATCAAATCGACCATGAACCTCTCATTATATAGAGTGGGGTGGTCTTATCCCTTAGGAACCGCCTTAGATGCGTTTTCAAGCACCAAAACTTCCCAAAAAACCGATTGGGAAAGAGATCGGTTCGGGCACGAACCAAAAACGTGCGCTGTGTTGCTCTCGCGTCGGACGCGCCCAGCTTGGATCCTAGTGTCCGGCTCCTCTTATCACCGCGAATCAGCAGCCTTCATCGAGTTTTCTTGAGCTTTTGACCTTTGACTTTCTCTTGACCCTCATAGAATTTACGGTGCCTTAGTCCAAGCCAATTTTGGGTGTGAACATAATGGTAAGGTGAGACAAATACAACACAAACGTTGCACAAGATGTATCAATGTCCGGTGATCACAGAACGAGGGCACATCGTTTTTAGAATCGCGCATATGATGGCGTGCTCGTTACTGATTTTTCTACAGCCGCAGCTGCAAACTGGTGTGCCACATGCATGTGGGGCTAGGGGATTCCCCCATGTTTTTGGCAACAAAAACAAATATATGTATGTATAACAATGTTGTAAATTGGCCCATTATTTAGCCCAATGACCAACCAGCCCACGAAGTCACCAGAAACTTTTGGGCATCCTTCTATCTTGGCAAAAACATGTGTTCTTTGCTACACGGTGTAGCTGTGCTCGTGTTGTTTCAGTTGCCTATGACCTTGATGTAATTTGATCCTCTATGAGGATCTTGTTGTAATTTGGCTGCACTATATAATATATATGTGTTTGTTGTCGGAAAAAGAAAAACGACGGAGCAGACGACATTTTAGCTTCGCCATTGAAACCACTGCCGATCCAATATATATTGAAAAAGAATCCAGTGTCAAATATCTGTCGTGGAATTTTAGCTTCGCCATTGGTGCCATGTTCCATTTGAAATCATAAGTCGGTTTAATATACTACTTATATGTCCATAACAAATTATATGTAAAAAATAGTCGAAACGATTTACGATTTGGGAACAGAAGTGAGCACTTGCAGACAGAAAACATTTACCGAACATATCACCAATGAATCAATGATTGTCGACAGGCGACAGATTCTGAATTTGAAAGCGGTGGCAACGTGCGGGTACCATCTCCTGGTGTCTGTCATGGACACGCATATTCTAGAAAAAGTGACCAACTAACAACCTGTCCTTGCTTAACTACATGCATCTTACAAAAACAAGCAACTTTTACCAAAACCCCACTTTTACAGAACATGCAGTCAGTAGTAGAAATACATTTTATCTGCACAAACAGAACTTCTCTGGTCTAAAAACACGTACTCTCCCTTCGTCCCTAAATAGATGTCATTCTCGCTTCCCGAGAAGTCAACGTTTTCAAACTGCCGGCAATTATATATTAAAATATATAAATATTTATGCTAAGTAATTAGTATCATTGAAAAGATCTTTAAGCCTAGTTTTTTTAATAAATTTATGCGGAGATATAAATGTTGCACGTATTTTCTACAAACTTAGTCAAAGTTGAGAAAGTTTGACCGGCACGCACTCCATAGTGACATCTAAAAAGGGACGGAGGGAGTACGTCCTTTACCTTTGAAACAAATGTTCTCTACTCCTTTCAACCCAAAATAAATTAGCATCTCGTATTTCAAGTAGTCATACAATATTAACTTTGACCAAATATATTATGAAAATATATTAATATTTATTATACAAAATAAGTATATTAGGATAATTATGCTATATGCTTTTATAATTGAACTATTTAGAAATACAAATATTAATATTACCCACACCGATCCATCTCAAAATAAAACAAGATTTGACTTGATGCGGTCTAAAAGATGCATTTGGCCTATAATTTTTCTTATAATATATAGTTTTTTTTAGAAAATGAAAGTTTGAGCATTAGAAAGTATTCCTAACTCTATTGTGACTACTTTCATAGTATAAACCTTTCATGTGATTAGGCTAATTATTAGTTAAAGATTATAAACTTTAAATTTTAAAATAGGTGCAAGCCTTATATTAACGGTTGAGGGAGTATATTTTTATATATTTATTAGTATACATAAAAATCGGTACTCTTTGGAATACGAGATTTAGATATATTTTGGGAAAAAAACGCTTTTGTAAGACGCAATGCCTCGGACGGAAACGAAAACGTAGACAGAAATTTGAGCAAGGGCCATAGTGGCGCCACTAGCGCCCGGACGTCCAGAGCGTTCGTCCGTCCGGATTGTTACACGCCAATGCCGACCACATGCTGGTGGGCCGGCCCACTAATTGGCAGACACACATGCTGTAGAGAACCACCCCACCGCTGCCCTGTGCTTCCCAAAGGCATCCCTCCTCTCCCCCGCCGCTCCTTCTCTACGCGTCCCATCCGCAGCGCAACGCTCATTTCACCATGTTTCGCGCTGCATGCAGGGCCCATGCCGCCTGAGCAACAACCTCTGATTTGAAAGGATGCGGCTGCGGTGTCGAATGGATGCCTTGTCGGCTCAGGGAGAGACGATGCAGCAGAAGGTGGAAGGAGAGGTGCAATATCCGATCTATTTTTTGAAACATCCAAATACTATAGTTGCAACATACATCTGATGACAGCTGAAACACTTGAAGACATGATTATGGAACACTTGAAAAACACACCTGAAATATGTTTGAAAACCATTGCAACCATACCCAACATCCAAACAAACCAATATGTAGAACATACACAACATTCAAATAAATACAATTGCAACATGCTTTCGAAAACACAGATGAAACATACGGTGAAACGCATGCAACACTCGAAACATACTCTTGCAACACACCTTTGAAACAATTGCAACATATGTGACAGGTGTAACATCCCTCGATCTACTTGTGCAACATCAACATGAAACAAATGCAACATACCTCTGAAATGTCTAAAATAATTGAAACATACAATTGCAACATTGGGAGAGGGAGAGGGAGAGAGTGAATGACGCGAGGAGCGCAATGGTCGTCGGGTCTGCGAGCATTGGGGGCTCCTGGGGCTGGAGCAGGGCCGCACGCCCGTGCAGAATATGTGCCCACGCCAAGGCTGCCACCGGGATCGCATGCCCGCACCAGATCTGTGCCTGGCCGAGGGCCGCCACCGGTGCGAGGCCTGCACCGGATTTGTGCCCACGCGGGGGCCGTTGCCAAGGTCGGCCCTCTTCCCCGCACTGCAGTAGAGGCCGGAGATGTCAACCGGAGAAGATGAAAGGGGGTCGCCGCGTGGAGCTCGCGCTAGGGTCACCGCCCGCGCTAGAGAGGAGCATGGAAGAGGGAGGCAGCGGGGGGGGGGGCATAGCTTGCGTTGGGAAGGAGATAGAGGAAGGAGGCGGAGGCAGCACCGGCTCGCGGCGTGCGTGCTTGGGGGGCGGAGATATCAAGGTGGGGGAAAGGAGTGCACAAAGGAACAAGTGTTTTCCGTGCGTGAGGGAGAAGTGAGTCCGGTAAGTGGGCTGTCTGTCCGGGAGGTAGATCGGTTAAGTTAGACGCGAGTTGGGCTTCGGCCCGTACAGTACGGAACATCGTTGCGCGTCCGGGCGCCCGTAGATAACAATTACCGGGGCCATAGTTTGTGGGCTTCCAAAACTTCTGCCCACTACGGCGGCAGTTTTGACTTGAAACCAGTTTCGGGCTCAACGTCCATGCCTCCATGGGCTCTTGTGGCCGTTTTGAATGCATGAGCAAATTATGCGCTTTCCAATTCCATGCTCCAAATAACAAAGCTTGAAAAATCCCATTTCATATGAAAAACAAAAAGGAGAACTTGGATGTGTAGTAGACATCTGTTTTCACAAACAGTAGTAGTAGAAGTGGTGTCTTTCTTGTAGGTACTCACTCAAACAGACATTTCAATGTCTACATATAAAGGCGAACATGAGGGGAGTATCATCGGTCTTCTCAGCAGAGGCGGCAGCTCTTGCCCTTGCAGCAACGGTTCTCAACAACCTCGACATTCCTCATGCCTCATTCCTCTCTGATAACCAGTAGCTGGTTAGTCATATTCATGCAGGGACAATGAGGTCATTCCTAGATGGGATGCCAGACTCTACACCAACACTTTCAGGAACATGGCACAAGGAAAACATTATAATGTCTACAAAATTTCTAGAACCCAAAACACTTCGGCTCATGTTCTTGTAGGACAAGCTAGGATATCGATGGATGTACGCTCCAATCCAGTTGTAACTTGCCTTTGTACTACTCATATCTCGAGCTGTCCAATTCGGATAGCTCTTGACCCTGTAAAGTGGGCAAATCTTGCCCACATAACAGCGTTTTGCTATTGAAGTAATATATATGTGGTTATCAAAAAAAAAAAAAAAAAAAAAAAGAAGCAGCCCTTGGTAAGAAGAGTACAGCGTTACAAACGTTTGCAAGCAGCTGCTAGGCGGCCCGGCCAGCACTGGGTGCCGACGGGCGTCGAAGACCACGAGCGTTGTGTTGGTCGCCGACGGGAAGAGTCCAATTTAATTTAATTTAAATAATAAAATTGTATAAATAATTGCACACCTTTCCTATACAACAAGGCGGCCTGAAATCCCGCATGATTTTAGGCGATGCTCGACCCACGATTTCAGGCGACCGCAAAATCCCCGTCGTCGTCTTCCTCAACTCCGGTGGCTCCTCCACCCTATTCCCTCCCCTCGGCGAGCATCTCCTCCTCCTCCTCCCTCTCCCCTCCCTCTATGAGTTGTTCTTCTTATAGAAAGTTCTGTAGTCTGTGATCTATGTGGGGGAAGAGGGTGGCCACCACGGCGCTAGGGTTTTCGCTGGAGCTCCGGCGAACCCTAGCGCTTGCGACGGGGTGGTGGCTAGTGGCGGGGGAGAGCGGAAACGAGAGGGCGGCGAGAGGAAGAAGATGAACAGTAGTCGGCAAGAGGAAGAAGATAAACAGTGCCGGGCTAATCTGGAGCGTTCGTTTCAGATTGCGTGGCTAAGATTCGTCGCCTGAAATCCCACCTTTTTTTTCAGGCGCCTGAAATATAGCTACTCCCATAATTGCACAACAGAATTATGTATCTCGTCGCAACGGACACATTTGCTAGTAAGACCTAGTTATAGTTTGGACCCGTTTAATCGATGATTTTGGATTCGTGGCCAAATTGTGCCAAGAGGAGTAAGACCTAGTTATAGTTTGGACCCGTTTAATCGATGATTTTGGATTCATGGCCCAAATTGTGCCAAGCGGACTTTCTTCCTCCCCATCTCAAATATGAATTGGCTTGTAGTCCAGTGGTAGGACGGTCCAGTGGGACGCTACCCACCAGGGTTCAAATCCTAGTGCTCGCACCTTTTCCTGGGATGTTTTCAGGATTTACCGGCGTTATGCATTCAGTGGTAAGCGACGCTCCCGTCGATGACGAGGCGCCAATGGTGACTTCAGGAATCTCCAGATTTGTCAGGTGTTCAGTTCTTCGGAGGTGCTCATAGGGGTAGGGTTTACGTACGTGTATTCATAGGGGTGAGTGTGCGTGCGTGTGGTGAGTGTCTGCGTTGTACCGTGTAATTCTAAAAAAAAAATACTCAAACAAATATTGGCCACTTGCCTTAGCGATCATCGCTTCTTTGTAGCGTCATCATTCTCTAATCGGCAGGTCGAGGGAGGGAGACAAGGTTGCGTTAGGATAAGTGGCATGCATTCAAACCGTTGTTCACAAGTCCTGACTATTCGACCAAATGAACCTTGATGGGGCGTTATGTTAGCAACCGGTTTGTCACTGTGATTATTTAATTGGTTCTCGCACACACTTATGCTAAAAGAGTGTTAATTTTCACTTCACAGAAAGTTTGCATAATAAATATCATTAGATTTATTATTGAAAATATTTTTGTAGTAAACTTATTTGAATATACTACATCACTAATACGTTCTATTGGAGATGCTCTTTTTTTTTAAGTACTATTGGAGATGCTCTTTTTTTTTTCTAGATCGAACGTATTTATCTATTTTTTTCTCTAACAATGCAAGAGAGTTGCATGTCATTTCTTTTAAAAAAAGGGTTGCACCGAAGGAAATATTCTTCCTCCACACTTTGTGTAGTACCGTCTGAACACAGGGAGTTTCTATTTTCCCAATTTCCCATGGTACTGGAATGATCAATATATTAAGTCTTGCTCTAAGAACTTGAGGTAGTCCCTTGATACCATTGCATATCACCTAAAATCAAAGAATGAATTCATCATGCACAACCGTGCTGATAGATAGAGTAGTGGTTCCACGTAAGCCCTAACAAATTTGAGATTTTACAGAAGTACTTCTTTAGACAAATCTATGCTTATGAACTTCAAATTTCTAAACTAAAAATGATGTGTAATAAAGTTTGTATGACTAAAATCATATCCAAAACGTCAAGTATTTGCAAAGCAGATTAAGTATAGGTTTGGAATTTAACATTAGAAGTTTTTTAGATTTGTAAAATTATAGTAGAAAGGAGGATCAGATAATAGGAACTTCACAAAAATTGATAGCCTTCCTTGCTTGTATTTGTTTCACTATTTTTGGTAATTTCCATTGTTTGTTAGTTTCATGTATCCATCAACAAACAGTAACTGAATTGTAAACAGGCAGCAACCAAGATGCCAAGAGTGCAATTTGGAGAAAAGATCAGTAAACCAAAATATCATCTTTTCTGTAACATTAACATCCATAGCACTATAAATTGAACCATACATTTTCAACTCTGTACAGAAGCAGCACAAGAAAAATCAAACCTATATAAAAAAAAAAAAATGGTGTACACTAGCTTCATTTTTCAGTGAAAAATGGTAAACTTCCATTAGCTAACACAAAACTCATCTCATTTACCTAGTTACCTACACAATGAACTCTATTGCCTTCAACAAACTAGGTCCAAACCTCGTCATGTTGAGCACAACGTCCTGTTTGGTCATATAGAACTCCCCAACTTTCTCCCATCCACTGTTTCTTATGGCTTCTGGATCTTTTATCACCGTATGGTTCCCGCCATACTTCTCCAGTAGTGTGCTCTCATCTGGACTGATGCTGTACTGCACGTGTCTAAGGCCCATGTCCCTTGCAGGCGCACCGTAGAATCTGTTAGCCATGAACTCAATCCCGTAGGGTACAACGTGCACCAAAACCGCGCCTGACCTCAGGAACACCATGTTAGTCAAGGCCGCACCGTGAACACCCATCATTGCATCACATGAGTCAACTAGGTGGACAAATTCCTCAACATTAGAATCAATCCTTGGATCTGCCCTGACCACCTCGAAACCAAACCAATCAAGCCCTCGCAAAACATCAGGCATATTCATGAACCTTCGTGTCTTGCCCCGGTCAATGAGCATTATCCGGGGCTTCTTTTCAGGGTCATCTTTTTCAGCCCTGTATGGTATATCCACTTCAGGTGCAGGTAATCCATAGGCTTCACGGACAAACAAACGAAAATCCACCATTGTATAGTTCTGCAGTGTAGAGTTCGGATCAATACCAAGATCCTGGTGGCTCCTCAGCCCAACAATGACATGTGGATAGCACCTGACCTTATCGTCTGCATCAAAATCAATAATATTGTGTCTGGTGAGGCGATGAAAGATTGCTGAGTATTTCTTGATAAACCAGGGCTGATTATTGGTGATAAGTAGTTGGACATCTTGGTCAAACTGGCGGGCAGTAAGAAACAGAGGGATAAGAACATCACTGAAGTCATGCCAGACATTCGCTGTAAACCCGCCTAATGCAAAGACAATGGCTGGTATGGCATGCCTGGATGTGCAACTTGGCACCTGTTGGGAAGTCTTCAGGGTTTTGACAGTCACCTTCTTGATCCATGGAAGGCTTTTCCGTGACTGTGCTGGAATATTCCACTCTTCATCATCGGAGGTAGGGGACTGTGGGACATACATTACAGTGGAGGAGCGACCAATGGTGCGAGCATCACCACAAAGCTCACAGATGTCGAAGCGCTGGTTGGAGAGATCACAGATGGTTCCGGTTCGAGGTGTGCATGTTGTGTACTGAATTAAACCTGTTGGTCAATAATATGCAGCCAGCAGTTATAAATGCTAGTACATGTAATTATTAAACAATTGATGGTTTCTGTTTTCTAAAACAATAGCGACTGTCACTGCAAGCAAAGAAAGGGTTTGACTGATACAGAGTTGTTCCATAAGGACTAAATTAGAGGACATGAATATGGGGATAACACCACGTCGTTGGACCATCTAGGGAGAACAAAAGAGGAACTCAATGGAAGCTCTAATGGTATACCTATCATGCATGTAGGATGTGACAACAAATCAACAAATGACCAGTGTATGAACTGGATAAGTATGCAGTTCAGGATAAAGTTGTAGGCCATCAACACATCAGCAATGAAATATTTGATGATGCATGATTTACTTTCATTGTGCAATATCGTAGAAGATTAAAAAATGCCTCAAAAGCACCATGTTGTGTTACTGTAAAAACACGACCAAATCAAACCAAAATGTTCAGCTGAACTTGGATTGGATAAATTCTTCAGGTACAAAATACATTTCATCTTTTAGATTCTGTGCAATGGAACTTCCATTTCCTGATTACTGTTATAGATCAAATTGTGCAGATACGTCATATTATATGAGAATAATATTTAATAAGATCAACCTCAAAAGTACTTCTATATCTCTATGATTTTATTAATATTTTGTAGTACATATTTAGATACAGAAATGGAGAAAAGTGATGAAGGGATTGTGTTCATCTCTATAAACAAGCAAATAAGACTGGAGATGGTAGTCCTTTACTCCAAAATAACTCAAAATGTAACATCCTCTGTATGCCACACCTTAAATCGTTAAGATATGTTTCGTTGGACAAAGTGGAAGGGTGTAATTATGTGAAGCCAGCATTGTTTCATAAAAGAAAACTAATTTCATGGAAAGGGCATGTTTCAAACTCTCCATTATATACTTTCGAAATTATAAATAGATCAGGAAACATTGCATCTGTTAAATACAGAAGTAGATCTAATCCAAGAAACCAGAAGGCAGCAAAGCATGGGTCCTAGTGGGATACAACCAGCAAAGTATGGGTCATAGTGGGATACGCCATTGTGTGGTGCAATAATTAATGTTCCTATTTTCAGCACTTGAAATTCTAATGTCCTGCAATCCATGATGATAAAAACACGATTTAGAAATAAAAACAAAAAGAAAACACGATTTATGCTTTTCAGTGACACTTTTACAAAAATAACTTCATAAATCAAACCTTTTTTTATTTTGTGGGAATTCATTAGTAACAGGTTAATTCTAAACCTTCTGCTGTAAGCTAAGGTTTTGAAAAGACAACCTTTATGCAGGATCTAAGCAAATATAAATAAATGCAGGCACCATACTTAGTCGTCAAAGTGAATTAATTATCACCCTCAGATAACATGCTGACAGGGTATATCTAAACTTTAATTATCACCCTCAGATAACATGCTGACAGGGTATATCTAAACTTTGAAAGTGTGATCCTACAGGCATAGATTAAAAAAAAAAAACTGTTGCAATCTTCCTCCAATTCTTTGTACTAATGTAGCTGGAAACTACGAAACTTTTAATTTGTTTAATTTTCACAACTAATGCCCTCGAACAACTTTTTGGAATTAGGAGAACAAGACTAACAAACACATGGGCCATCAATACGAATAATTAGATGCTAGATGTAAGAAATGTCTACAACAAAATAATAGTTTACATGTGGTTCAACTAAAGCATATAACTAGATTTTATCTTTATTTTTATTGTATTGGAAGCAAGGGCTTTATTAACCAATTACAAGAGCAACCATTTCTCCCTTTAATTCCCCTTTTTACTCTCTCTAAGTGCTGGATAGCACAGGTGAAGTTGGAACACTCTATCAGTGTATACCAGTCCAGCCTTGCGGTACAGAGTTTCGTATTTACCCAGTAGTGTATTCACAAGCATATAAACAAACAATACAATTAGAGATGTATCTGCACAGTACCTGACTTAGCAGTGGTTTCTTCTCCTTCCTGGTCCTGTGGGAGTGATTGCTTCTCTTCATGTTCTAGTGGTGAGTCCGGAACACAAGTAATAGACACTGTGAGCTGCATTAGTGGCATCTGGAAACTACTTGATATCAGGGCGGCATACCAGATACTCCAGTCCTTCTTTCTCGTTGGGCCGGCACTGCTATTACTGTCCCTCCATCGCCTGCTGCAGGCATGCTGCCTTGAAAAGCTTGATTGGGTTCTACATTTCGCCAACTCACGAGATTCAGAACTTAAAATTAGCTAGTCACCTAGGATTGGGGCATGAAACAGAACTACAGTAGTAAGAGAAGTAACAATGCCACACCAGAATTTCCATCATCCAATTCTTGATCAGATGCCGCTGTTGCAAGATCCTCCTTGCCGGGAGATCCACTGGCTGCTGCACCTTGGAAACCAAATTATCAAATCCGACCAATCCGGTCCAGATTCCAAAACCCAAACTCCACCAACTAAAAACGGAACCAAAAAAAAACTTTCTTGCTTTGACAAGACCTCCTTCCAGGAATAAGTTTTGAAGCCACATAGATTCAATTTTACCTGCGGATTCCGACTTATCGCGCACTGGCCGGGTGTTACGCACATTTACGGCAGTGAACTCCGAGGTGGCTACGAGTCCCAGTAAACTCTAGTGAGAACACAGAGACTAATTCGGTGATAGGGGCAAGCGCAAGAGAAGAAAGATGCACTATCTGTCAAACTGAACCAACGGAAGCTCACCGTCTGGATCCTGCGCGAACAGGCCGGAGGATATGACGACGGCGAGGACGGCCGTGACAAGAACGGCAGCGAACGGCGCGACGAGCCGGTGACGCCAGATGCGCTGCTTCACCATGCTCTTGGCCGCCTTGGGCGACCCCATGCCGCCGCTACTTTGCCTTCCTGGCCTCTGGCCACCTCGTGATAGTCAACTTCTCGTGTTCTGTTTCTGTTCGGATTTTGATTCCACTTCCTGGAGGCTGGAGCTGGGTCAATTAATTCAGTTAATTAGCGATGTGCTTGATTAGTCCCACGAGGCTAGTCTGCTTGCAGTTTTGCAGATCCCAAGGTATTTTCTCAAGTGAATTTCACGGGCAGTCTTAACTTTATCAGTTCTCCCAGACTTGGCCCAGAATATACTAATATTTAATGATGCATAAAATACAAACCTATTTAGAGATAAACGATGCTAATATTTCTACAAATCTAATCATAGTTTAGAAATCTTAACTAGCACACACATATAGTGACATTTATTCCAAGACCCAGGTTGTAGATCACAATACTTCAAAATATAGCATCGTTGTTCAAGGTCGGTTTTGATCCGCTCTATTCGTTATTTTGATTTTAGAGTAAAGTCCATTTTTGGCCATCCAACTTTTGGCGAAGTCCAAGAATGACCATCGAACTCCAAAACCGGGTATCTTTGACCATCCAACTCTTAAAACCGTTCACAATTGGCCATTAGGCAGTTTCGATGGATGGTTTTAATGTTTTTATTTACAATTTACATGAGCTGGAGACGGAAGGCGTGGTCGGCCGTGAGGGCACCATGCTGGGCACCATCGGACGGCTGTCGGGTCGATGCCGGGGATGGGAGAACGGTGGCGGTGGACATGGGAAAAGATGAGACGCCGAGTGGCCCGTAGCTTATCTTCAGTTCTCCACAACCGTAGTTTATATTTGTGAAAGGGCAACAGGCGCCAAATGCGATTGGGCGAGGTCATGTTTGTAACACAATAATAATAAAAGATTTAAAATAGCGAGACAAAAACATAGTTTTTTTTTTTTGAGTGAACCGATTTAAAATAGCGAGAGAGAAAACATGTTTTATGGATGAACCTTGCACGTTAACAGGTAAAGGTCCGACCTGAAATACGTGATTTATTAATATTAATTCATAACAGAGGATAAGCGGAAAACAAATTTTTCATTCGACATCGAGAAAGCAACCAACTGATTGCATCCACCAACACAAATTCTTGATTCATTTTGCAGGGCACACCATAATCAACTGAATATATATAACAATTCCATTGATCTAAGGACTAGATTATAAATAAAACATTAAAACCACCTATCGAAACTGCCCAATGGTCAATTGTGAACGGTTTTAGGAGTTGGATGGTCAAAGATACGCGGTTCGGGGAGTTCGATGGTCATTCTTGGACTTCGTCAAAAGTTCAATGGCCAAAAATGGACTTTACTCTTGATTTTACATAAAAAGTTAAATTATGTGCTTTAGTGCAAATTGCTCATCCATCATGAACACATGGACCGGTGACGATTAACTAGAAACAGAATGTTAGATTACACTTAAAGCATCGTTTTTAATAAGGTACAGCATATATAACTTGGCGCGCCTTCAACCTTCAATTATTATTATTATTTCTCTTTTACAATGCACGGGTGTAAACATAATAGAGTAAACAATATTTTTCTTTTCTTCGAGCAAGCAACCAAACTGATGAAAAACGACTAAACGAGAGGGCCGGGGTGCACCAGGTGCCAACCTCGTCGCCCGCCCAACTTTTGAGCTGCACCTTCATTCTCATCACGTATTCATTCTGTGTGTGTTTTTATCATTAATTAATTTTATATCTTCCTCTCTTAATTCATTCAGCTGCAACAAATCCATCAACATGACGAAGTTAATATGGGATGCTCAGCTCCAACATTTCTCGTTCCAGCGACGCCAAACCAAGCAAAGTCTCTCGCCACGAAGCTCTACTGCTTCTGCTTGGTCGAGCAGGTGGCCACATGCCTGATGAGCGCCTGCCCCGACTGCTGCGCGAAATGCTTCTGCCTCAGCTGCACATACGGGTAGCACAGCGTCGCCAGGACGTGCGCCGGCTTCGAGAAAGAAACCACCTCATACCACACCCGCTCCTCCTCGTCCACCTGCACCGAGAACCGCTCCTCCCCGGCCTGCACACAGCACACACCACATACAGAGAGAGTTCTCACTTCTCAGTTCTAGCACGTAGCAAAACCATGCCAACATATATATCCTCAGAGTATGTTTTTTATGTGTACCAACCAGCAAATGGCCCTGTAGAGTGCCGCTGCCGAACGCAAACATCTTGGACCTGTCTGACTCACCATCGGTCACATAGGCTATCTGAAGCGGCAGCATCACCCAGGGGATCAACTCCTTGTAGCAGATGCAGAACCTTGTTCCTACCTTCACCGGGGTGTCAGGTTCCACATTCGCCCACCCTAGCGCCAAGTGCCTGAAAAGCAGTTCCTGGAACGCTCAGTCAGGAAGCAAAGCCAGGGACACAGTGTCTGAAAATGCAGTGAGAAGGGATGATGAGAGCTTTGCTTGATGCTCCTTTTACCTCCATGAGAGGAGGGCGGATTTGGCATGGTCAAAGGCATCAGAACCTGAGCCAATCAGAACACGTGATCGGTTCACAAAGAAGCCACGCTCAGTAAGAGCCTTATCGCTTGTTTCACCACCAGCTGCACCAGAGGTCAAGGTAGCCACCGACTTTGGCTGTGTGGCGCCATGGAGAGCTGTGTCGTAGTTGAAGCCACCAGCAGCTGCAAGGCAGGACTTCTGTTGCTCCTGCGTGGGGCGGCCCATGCTCAAAAACAGACCTCCCCATGCCATGGATTCTTTGGAGAGTGATGCCTCCTTATCCTGAAAGAATGTTTGGGGCAGTTAATCGATATAGTGAAATCAGTCATACTCATATCACATGGGGGCAGCTACTGGATCATACTCTGTTTTAGCTGTGAGAATGTGAGATGATTGCAGGTCTTGGCAGATGCATAATGATTATGCATAGCATAAATATCGGAAGGCCCATGGTATGGTGCTCTCTTCAACACAACACATGGGTCTTGACAAGCAGGAATCTAAAACAAATGAAGGATGATTCTGAATTGAGACACCAGACTTGGACACATTATGGGCCGTTAATTATACTATTTAGCTAATGTACTACTGTCATATGCTTTGGTTCATCTGTATGGATAACAAATGGTGAATCAAAAGTCCAAGACAGGTAGAGGTCATTTCAGAGTACAGATGAGATAAACAAGAGCTGGACAGTGGACACATCTGCATCTCTCATTCATTCCCAGGCATAACAAGTGCACTATTACATAGCTGCGGCTCAAGGATAAGGTGTCTAGTTTGTACTTCTATGGTTTAACTTAAAACCATATAAGGGGATTGCTTGTTACCAAGTTTCAGGGATTTCGGGATTATTGGCCAGTATGGTTTTATCTCATTCCTGAAACTGACTGAATGCAAGCTGAGCTGATAAAAAGATGGGGAATTTTAAACTCATGGCTATGGAAACGCTTAATGTTTGCAACAGAATTATTCTTCAACATCTCTAATTTGAACAGTTTAAATTGCAATGCCTATTTTCAGCAATATATATCACAAGCATATATTACACAGTCTTGCATCCGATGATGATGAATCCAACAAGCATTGCATGGCAAAGCCACGATGACTCATTTCTGATTTATGCACATGCGCAAGATAATCATGTTCAGTTACAGGCTTATCCTTTCTATGTTTTGTCCGTGTGCAACCGCAAGATAGAACAAGGATATTTGATGAGGTGTCGAATGATGTGATGTGAACATCCTGGAAGGAAGGTGCTACTGGCATTGACAGCGAAAATTGATGAAAACAAGGCATTAAAATTGCAAAGAATCAAAGAAACTTCAGTGAGGATATAGAGTTCTCCAAATCGACACTAATTCTCATACTAATCTTGTTTTCAGCTTCTCATATCATAGCATCTAATTACACGACCATGAAGCTAGCACATCAGTCTAATTGAAAAAAAAAAACAGACACGTTGAACTGGCATTTTATCTTGAATCTTGAATGAGCATTTCATCAAACAACTAAACTACAGGCAGCAGCAATCTAGCAGCACTGAGCAACAGCTGCGCGGAGCACAGAGTACAGAACAACAGCCACAACCAGAGGTACATCAACACCCACAAGCACGCACATCAATCCACGGTAGCATGCAAGGGCAAAGAGCAACATCAGATACCTACTAGCTCTTAAGTGCTACACCCATGGACCCCCAAACACAGATTCAGTAATCCAAACCTTAGCACAGTTTGTTCTTGTTTGGCCTAGAACTCGCAGAGCTAGAGCAAACTTGCAACGTTGTTATGGTATAGATAGGTAGTGAGAAGGGCAAGGGAAGGAGTCGAGCCGGTGCCCAGGTAGTTGCCGTACCTAGGAACTGCAAGGGTCCTCGGGGAAAGGAACTGCAGAGATACCCGCGGCCGGCCGTGTTGGAGATTGGAGAGACCTGGAGGGTAGGAGAAGCGGGCGAGGAGAGAGCCCCGGTCGCCTGTGCCGCCTGAGCGCGACCGGTGCCGCCTGCTGCGTCGTCGCCGTCGAGAGAGGTGGCCTCTTCCAACCGTGTCGCGGCGGCGGGCCACAGGCTTCAGACCGTTGGGCCACGGGCGCACCCGGCCTTGCCTTGTCCACACCCAAACCCAGTCAGGTCAGTTCTCAAGCCCAGTCCTCTCCACTCCCCTCCCCGCTCTGCTCCAAATCCATTTGATGTTTACAGCTGTTGCTGTTCAAGGATAGCAAACCATCCACTCTCTACAGTACGCCAGGCAATGGCATTCTATATTGTCCAGAGTACAATAATATCTTTGAGAGGTAGCATCACATCTCCAAGAAAATAGTAGCACCAGCATATAGAAAGTAGTAGCACAAAAATCATGTAGGATTAATTGTTTTTTTTTATTTACACAACTTAGCCTCTCAAAATTCGCGTCGCTATCACAGATACCTGAAACTTGCTTTAAAATGACTTGGTTCATCAGTAGCTTGTTTCTCAATCCTGCATTGTGTATCAACAATACCAAGCCCCACTATGTGCCCAGTGCCTGACATTGAGA
The DNA here is from genome assembly GCA_015847255.1 of Hyparrhenia diplandra. Lineage (NCBI taxonomy): Eukaryota > Viridiplantae > Streptophyta > Magnoliopsida > Poales > Poaceae > Hyparrhenia > Hyparrhenia diplandra. The sequence goes on from JADLZK010011070.1 coordinate 263,980, forward strand.
AATTGTTCGTCCTTCATGCAGCCTATATAAATTATTCCGTTTAAAAAATGAGTCCCATATCTTCAAATTTTTTAAATCTTATTTTCTCCATAACTGTTTCTCTGGTTGGTGCCTTAGTTCTACATATTGATGAGACCAAGATATGTTTCATGCAATTTAGTTCTACATATTGATGCAGCTCAGTTACTTAAGATTATTGCCTTTTTGTGGGAATTTCATTTGATACTTCTGAACAATCCTACAGATTTAGGATCCAGTAGATAGGGGTTTTTATTCGTGCTTTGCCTATGCTGTCCTCTCGGCATCATGGCTCTATCTTGTATTTGGATTTGCATTTGGTTTTCCTCCGCTTAATGAAAAACGGGTGAATGGCCCGATCGTGAAAAAAAAAAATCCTACAGAACCATATTAGTACTCGGATCTTTTTTTTTTCCTAATTTTTGTTTGTCATTAAACATGCACCTTTCAAATATAGAGTATGTTCTGTTCTTCGGGGAACCTTCATGTGTACGAACCACTAAAAGGATGATAATGACATATGGCTCACATTAGCTTCAAAACTGACATCACCTATGGTTTCTCCACATGTCCTTCAAAACTCACAGACTCCTGAGCTCATATCACATCTCTCACAAAACCACATCCATCACCGCTATGACTTTTTTTTGCATGGCTTCTCATTACAAATAAAGGGGCACGCTGGATACATAGCAAAAAATTTCAGTATACAAATGTGAGATCGCAGCCTTAACAGTGATCCAGTCTGTCTTATCATGTCCCAAGGTTTCATCGTTGATTTGTGCAATTGTTTTCCGAACATCAGTCTGAACTGAATTAAACTGTTCCCGAGATAGAGAGAGACAAGCAGTGGCCATTCCTTCAGTTACATAGTACCACTGTCTCAGCCTTTCAACATCAGGAATGTCTGGGTTTATTTTCAATTGTGTTCACCCGTTTGTACTCACGGATCTACCACTGAAATCACTTATACGGGCACCTATCAAAGAAAGTATAGGATTGAAACTAGAATCACACTGCAGCTGCAACTTCTGACCTTCAACACCACAGAAGTTCCCCCAAAAGGTGATATTCACACTCCCACCAGACATGTCCCTCAGATGAAGGGTTCTTTTCTGGGTTTGGGTGCCATCCTTCCTTGTCATCATAATAGAAGGACCAACTGATGTAACAACACCAAGTAAATCTACCACAGTATGATTATCCATGTTCTCTATTTCACTGATCTGCTGAAAACTGTACTGCACCTTAGGAATATTCAAATTATTACTAGAACAAATCTCTACAGATGACATTAAGGTGTCCAGAGTTATTTCAAGATCATTATTCAAAGGATTAAAGCGTTTCTTTTCTGTGAAGGTTTCACTATTCCTCTAGATATCAAGTACACCTAATCGACCTCAATTAGATCATAAAACATATCAATCGCTTCTTTTAAGCATACTGCACGAATTTGTCCACCTTCTGCATCAAGGATATCAAATGAGAAAAGTTTCCATGTACCTTTGTCATTGTTCCAATGCTTGACAACAGTCTTAGCAGTCACCCTGGCCTTGATTGTCCATCTAGTATGGTAAACTTTCAATGAAGAAATTGGGACAACATGGGATGTCGATTCACTAGCAACTGGAGCTCTATTGATATACCCTTAAGGTAGCTGCTGATATGAATGCTCATGGCGCCTGTGATTATTGCCTGGAGGGGTCAAGGTCTCACATGTGCCAGTAACTGCAAACCCTTGGTTTTGATGAGTGATCAGAAAGGACTGCTGAAATCTTGGCGCCACCATATTTGCATTTACGGTGTTTTGTGTTGACAATGTACCACAAGAACCTCTAGTAAATATATTGCTATGATCAGGTTCTACTGTCCGGACAATGGAAAACCCCACCATGTCTTGAGCATCATTAAAGGGTCCACCATATGACAGATTGTTAGAAGCTTGATCTGCTCTTAGAGCAACCGAAGACTCCAACATGCCTGGGCCACTAGAATTTTGAGCAGCAACGGCCAATAAGTTGGGATCTTGTACCTTCTCTATACTTAGTGCCATGTAGTTTTTGGGGTTCCGGATTAAGGCACATGCACTTTGCAGAATTTCAGTTTTCACAATAATGATGATCCTCATTACAGAAGGGAGAAGAGTTGTCAGCTGAAGTGATACGTAAAAATCCATTTAAAATAACAATCAACACTCCATAGTTAGGGCATTCTTCCTTTTAAGAGTATCGATCAGTTGTAAATAGCATCAGCTAAACAGATTTGCAGGAGAAATGAAATCAAATTGATGAAAGACATGGAAAATAAAAAAAAACTTAGAACATACTCCGTACATAGAAAATGATGTTGCATGATTTCTAAGTTTTACAAAGCATCCACAATAAATGCTGGAAAGCAACCTACCTCAAAACTCTATCTTCGCTTCGTGCCAAATCGGATTCAAACCATGCCTTAGCTCTCGCCATGGGATGAAGCCCAGCCATCCTTCTCTCCTTTATGATCCAAAATCAAGCCCAACCAGCCCTCCATCTCTTCCTCTCCCCTATCCCACGTCAACCTTGGAATCCCTCCATCTTGCACAAAAATATCACCAAAAATGAAAAATCAAGCATGACCCCTTTGCCTTCCTATCTCTTCATCTCCCATCACTTGCCCTTCATATATACCACCTCCACCAGCCCCCCTCACGCCTCCCCATTCATCCCTCACTTAAAGAACAGAGGAGGGACGCCCCTACACCTCCTCCTCCTTCCCCATGGCTGCCGTGATCAACCGCAACACGAGAAGGATGACCCGTCATGCTACATCGTCATCACCGCCGTCGCTGATGCATCTACTTGCTCCACCACACCCTTCCCCTTGGTGAGAACACTCTATCATCTCGCATATCCTGTTATTGTTTTTATCTTCATAATATGAAGCACCTTAGATGATGTATGGTTGATCCCCGACGAAGATTACCCGTGATGTGTGTTTCTGTCCTCGCGGTCAGCGTTGCTGCTGTTTATGGAATCGGCGTTCCTCACTGTTTCGTGGCTCTAATCATCAAACCCTTTGGTGAACTTGTGGATAACATCCTTGAACACGTCTTTGTAAAAGGGATTTACCATAGGATTTGTGCAATTAGTGATATGGTCATCACCGTGCCTGCTGTTCCTGCTGCCTTGGCAGATTGCAGTTCTGAGTGGTTTTGGCGTTCCTCGCTAATCCGCTGTCCAAATCATCAATCCCTTCAACCTACATGTTCATAAAATCCTTGAACATGATCCCACATGTCCTTTTGGCTATACAATCCCTGATGGCCGAGATATCGAGACCGAAGTGCCTGCTACCCATGCTGTCCAAATAGCAGTCACCCTGTTTTTGGGAACGACGTTCCTGTTGATCCAGTGAACCACATGACACATCCTTTGGCTATAATGTCTTTTATATACTTTCACATTCCTCTGCAAAGTTTCATGGTCATATGACCAAATATGAAAGAGACATGTTCCTATCTTATGCTTGTTGTCCCTGCTGCCCTGGAGTCATGCTGAAGCCGGTAGGCATGTGTGTTCCTGTCACCACTCCGATGGTAAAGACCTTCAACAACAATGTGTACCATATACTACACACATCTCTCCAAGTTGGCCCGGTCATATGAACCAAAACACCCATGATATAAACACCACCGTGTCGCTACTCCTGCCATGTCAACAGCCACGCAATGCCATCTTGCAATCTCGTTCCCAGCCTAACCGATTGTCAGCGACAGCTCGGACAGTGACTCTGACAGCACCAAAAGCGACGCCAATAGGGACAAGGGTGGTGACAAGCCCGAGCACCTTGTTTGAGGTGACGACGCCGGTGAAGCACCACGTCCCAGGTGGACCCAAGTGACGCTCTCCACCAACTACGACATGAACATCTACCACACCAAGATCTTCACCCTAATCCAGCAGCAGTACGGCCCTATTCCTGCGAAGGTGGTCTACCGCAGCAGAAAGTTCACTCGCCCAGAGTACACCACCTACTACGTGATGAAGGCCTACGTGCAAACTTGGTGTGTTGAGGAGGGTGCTTGGAAGGACCGCACCATTCAGCGTGCCTTGAGCCCCACCTTCACCAAAGATTACGGTGTGGAGGATGCCGTGAGGCAGGCTTACCTTGTCCACCGTGAGATGATGTTCCCGATGATCTAGGTGGAGGATGACCGTTACTTCCCACATCGTCGGACTGACGACTCTGGTTGTAGGATCACCAAGCTGTAGGAGGAAGAGAGTGCCAGGTTTGCTACGATAGTGTTGTGGGTGGCTTCTCTCCACAATGGCTTAGACCAAGCTATGCTCAATCAGGGAGCTCTATGGATAGAGACAAAGAGGTTGTAGGCCAAGATCCAGGACTTGGAGCACCAACTACTGGGAGATGAGCACCAGGCTCCACACCCATCGCACTCTGTCCTCGACCACTCCATCAGCAGCCCTACAAGAAGCACTACCCCAACTGCACCTGCACCAACACCACCATCGAGACATAGGAGACCAACCTCTGTGCCCTGAGGAACGAATAAAGCAGTAACCCAGGAAGACAGTACAACCTTGAGTGTCAAACTACGCACGACCTTAGACATGTAACCAATTTTATCTAATCTTGTTTAGTAGTTATTGAATTTATTCAGCGCAAGAGGGAGGCCTAGGTTGAAGGATGGCTTCTTACCTATCAAGATGTGTGCTAGGCTACGGTCAAGGTGCCAAGATTGAAGGGGGCCTAGGTTGAAGGGGGCTCCATTCGTCTAGTTGCTACAAACTTCTTAGGGTAACTAGCAAAAGGCTCAGTAGTGATCCCCTGCCGATTTATCTTGAAGTGAATCAAGAGGTTGTCAACCTCGTGCAACGGGCAATCACAACACAAGGTGAAAGTGTACACCTCTGCATAGAGTTTGATCAAACCGATGCCCAACAATAGTAACTCTAAACCCAAGAACAGTGTCTCTTGGAACCCTTTAATTTAAAATTAATGAAAATCCTCACTGTGGGGATCCCATAGTCTTTTTGGGTAAAAAACTCTAAATCTGCTCACCTAGGCAAGATACAATCTTTGTTGCAGAACCTTCCAATCCAACTACTAAGTAAACTGTAAGCATTGTTGTAAGATCCTAAATTGCTAGGGGGGATGAATAGCCTAATAAAATTTCTACAAAACACTCGAACAACTTGTTAGATAATAACAAAGCGATAAACACGGTTTGATCGACAAGCCACCTATTGACAATTCTAGTCAATTAAGTCTCTAGAGCACTCAAAAGGCTATGTCTCTACTTTACTAACTAGGTGAATAAGCTAGATTACTCTAACAACTCTAAGCAACCTATTCAACTAACAAGTCTACACAAGCACAATATATATGTCAAAGTAAATGTAAGGTAGAGAAGGTGTTATACCGACGTGTCGAGGCTATGAACCAATCATCGAGAGACAATCAATCAACACAAGAGGATGACACTTGATTTGTTCACCCGGAGTTCACTTGAGCACCCTTAAGCTAGTCTCCAGTTGTGTCGACCGTCTCAACGGTGGATCAAGGTGGCGCGCACGCCTTGCCTCACTAGGCCCTCTTGACACCACGCAATTGAGGGTAACTCAATGACACGCGCAATGTATTAGAGTATCAATTTGTCACTCCACCGGTGAAGATCACAAACCCCTCGCAATATCACCAGAGGTGGGCAAGAATAATCACTTTCTCTTCCCAATGCCTCCACAGTCACCAAGCCGGTCTAGGAGTGGTGCTCTCCAAGAGCAACAAGAAATCCACCGGCAACGACAGCCCTCAAGTGCCTCTAAATGCAACACTCAAAGCAATACACTTGAATCTCAGCCAAACTCTTAAGAATGTGCTCACAAGCAAGAAGGGAGTGGGGAGTTGTTTTTGCTCAGCTCAAAGTGTATGGAATGAGTGAAAATGACCAAGAGAGAGAGCTAGAGCCGACCACACAAGTATATATAGAGGTGGACACAAACCCCACTTCAAACTATCACTATTTGGGTGCGCCAGACGCACCACACAGGGGCGTCGGACGCTGCACAGTGGCATCCGGCCCTCCACAAAGCACCACGTGTCCCGGTCGTTAGGATTCGACCGTTTGAAAATCGGGTCGGACGCTGTCTCAAGGTGTGTCTGACGCTCGTCGAGTGTCCTACGCTCGCAAACGTCAAAACCGCCATGTGCCCGTCTCAACACGCGCCGGACGCTGGGACCCAGCGCCCGGCATCCGGCGCTCAACCACCGGACGCTCCCTCATCCACCCTGACACGCCTATTTGCCCGAGCCTGTAGGACCTTTGGACGCCTAGAGAGGGGGTGAATAGACGTGACCTGTTAAAACTCCCTCCGCAAATTCAGCTCGAGCAGATGTAAGAATGGACCACAACATTGCTCCTCGCTAGGAGCAGCACTATCGCGGTCTAAATAAAAGGAATCTGACAGTGCGCGAACTCATGCTAGAAAGCTCTCACAAAGTGTATTCCACTCCTCCTACAGGACTGCAGAACACAGGTACAGAACAAAAAGAACTGAGACAATAGTTAGGGTTGAAACCCTAACTCAACAAATATGAACTGCAGTAATGAAAACAACACACGAGACAAGCGATTTAACCCGTGGTTCAGCGTCGCCACTAAGGCTTGCCTACTCCACGTTGTTGAGGTTGCCACATAAGGCTTGACTCACCACAAAGGCTAGCCTTTTCCCTCGTTCATAAGTCTAGGGACCAAACCCTAGAGATGTGGGGTGATTTTCTTGATTTAGAACGAGGTTACAAACCTCCCAAGGTTGCCACACAAGTTGACTGGCTCAAGGGCGATGTCTAGCCGGCTAGGAGCAAGCTCCAAGAGTAAAGAACCCTAGGGTTTCCGGCCAAACATGAACCAAATACTCTTTCAAGGTGGGGAAAGTTGTAGATCTATCTCCAATCAAAGTTTGTTGCCTTTTCCCTCAAAATTTGATGGTGGAAATCGAAATCTAGCTTCGAGGAGTGAGGAGCAACAATGGAGGAGAGAGGGAAAGAGCTCTGATCCGTTTCTTCCCGAAATGAGATGTGGTGGGAAGAAGATACCCGTTGGGAAGAGGCATAACGGGTATTTATGCCCCTAGGGCCCAAAGGTCAGATTGAGAGCAGCAGTGCTCCTCTCAACCCGCTGTAGTGCCACGGTCCAAAAATAGCGAATTAGATTCTCAGATTTTACTGGTTGTTTTGGGTAGCAGGAGTGATGAAACTGAGGTAGGTTTGAGCATTTGATTCGACACTTGACCAGTTACATCATCCTCCTTTCTAATTTCCTGCATGTCATCTCGACAAATCTCATTAGTTCCCTAATTAGGTGGTCATCAACGCCAAAACCCACATAGAGCTTGATTTCACTTACAATCTTCCCCTTTTTGGTGATTGATGACAACCCAATTAGACCTTACAAATAATATGAAATATAAATTGAAATTTTTCGAGTCATGGATGTAGGAGCCTCCCCCTAAATATGTGAATTGGATTTGAATTCCAAAATAGACATGAAAAGTCAATATTCACATTTTTAGGTGTAGTTAGAGGCCTCCCCTACATCCATGCCTGGTGTGGGTGTGCAAGAAAATAGTGTCACAAGAATAATGCAAAACAAAGATGTGATAGAAAAAGGCACATAGAACTTTTGGCCGAGAAATGAAGGAGGACCGCCACGGGGGGAGTGGCACGGCCGTTCATTCTTTAGTCGAGGTCAACATGAAATTTTCAAAGCATGACACATGATGTCAAAAAGTAAACTAAGCATGATATGACATGGAAAACATTAAGACATATAGGGTTTGCAGATCCGATACAAATAGAGTCAAATAGATAGCACTTATTACATAAAATAGAGTTTCATCGTCTCTCAAACTCACACTAGCTAAAAACAACTCTAAAGCAACTCTCAAAAGATCTGAAACTGAAGTCCAAACCCTAGTCACCGCGTTCCCGGGTCAACCGGGTCGAGGAACGGGAACGAGGATCGTGGTACACCGTTTTTCAATACTATTTGGAACAACGAGTATACAACTTGAGCACGTCCCAAATTAACATGGATCGTGATCCAAGTTAGCTCGGGACGATGTTCCTAGAACGATGGGAAGGAACGAGGGATGCGAACCATGTATATATAGATCGATACTATTTGAAATAATACTTTAAATGAAAATTAACCAAATAGCTTAATTGTTTGATACTCAAAGGTAGAAAAACAAATAGCAGATCCATGAGACCATGATCAAGACCGATCACCGATGGACAATAATCGACTTAATTGTCCGACCGACACTCAAAGGTAGAAAAAATAGCGAGATCCATGACCGACCGATCATCGATGGACTCGTCACTCCTTAGTGACATAAACTCCTGATGAACTCCTCCTGATTCCAACTGACGTCCTGCAAGAACAAGATCACAAGCACATGAGAAGAGAGTGAATATGCATTCAAGTACACACAAATTGAGTTCTATTGTTACGTATATAGAATATATCTAAAAGGATGGATATTGAATTACTAGGCCATTACCTTAGATGGTTGAATCACTGGGATCTATGTCCCAATTAGCATGTGGCCCTTTTTTGTAACTCTCAGTGACTCTTGATAGAAGGCGCAAATTGGAGTGAACATAGACAAGCTTATCTCGTATTCTTAGCATTCAGCTTGTTCCTCTTTGCACTATGGACATATTCATAAGTGCTCCAAATCCTTTTCTCGCGATGAGCTACCGATGGGTTGAGACAAAATCTTTATTGCGATTCTTTGCTAGATCCGGAGTTTGAGCCATAAGTTTCCCACCAATCAATTGCATCCATGTTGTATGCATCTTGTTTCACGGAGGGCGGTGCATAAATTCCCTTCTTGGAAATGAAATGAGTGAATTGCTCACGCGAAGGATCTTTACGCTCACTTGCATCATCTCCTATTTTTTAAAAGCTTCTAACACTCCTTTCATGACATCGAATCTTTATTTGGTGCCTTTCTTACAAAACCCCTAGGAGCCTGGCTTCTCAATATACCTCGATCATAATATTTTGGATTGAGAGCAAATGTTAGACTGTGAAGAGGAATATTCATCTTCTCCCATCGGTCCATAATTATTTCTTCCACATCCGGATAGTCCAAACTTGTGAGGGTTGTCATCCCGGCTCATGATGTCTTTGATCTCTCCAACCATGTTGTCCATTCTCTCATACATATCTCCCATTTTTGGACCTTCTCCATCGTTGAACCTCAATACCGAGTATATAGGCTTTGTGATGGCAAGGATGTTGTCAACCTCATTCCAAAAATTGTTATTACCTTGATTGTATCAACAACAGCCTTTGCTTCTTTGCCGCTGATCACTTTGCAGACTTTTGACCCAATCTTTCCATTGTCCGTTACCACGGTGGTGGAAAGCCCATCTCTCACCTCACGTAGCCTTTGCAATAAAATGTAATGGTTGGCAAATCGAAGTTTTTGCCACATTCAAGAGGTCCAACGAGAATTATTTCGAACATGGCTAGACAATGAGAATGGCTCCGGAAAAAGTTGACAATAGCTTTTACCGCCTTGTAGAGGTATCAAGCATCCATGGGAATTTGGTCGCAAAATCCTTGAATATGAGATTCAAGGAGTGCACTACACATGGACTCCAAAAGATGTGCTTATGAACCCGAAAAAAAGATGTTTCAAATCTCTTTGTTATATGGGAAAGTAAGAAAGAAGCAATTGAAAAACTTGAATGACAATTGAAATCAATTGATCTTACTTTTGAGAATTTCCCCGCCTACTGACTTTTTACAATTTGATGCATTGTCGGTTACCACTTGAATAACATTTTTGGGTCCAATTTCTTCAATGGCTTTTAGCAAAAAAAAATCAGCAATTGCTTCACCGCTTTTTTTTCAATCGAGTAATCTTACGCATATAAGAAGCATGAACCTCTCGCTATTTGAGGCAAGTACATTCAACAGTGGCTGACCTTTAATATTAGTCCATCCATAAGTCACAACAGAGACTCCTTGTGTTAACCTATTTTTATTAAAATAAACAAGAGATTGACAATATAAAAAGACAGCCTATAGTAGTTGACTAATATCAAGAATTCAAGATAGCATGACAAGAATGCAAGAAGATAACTTATAATAAAAAAAAAACAGTAGCTTGCAAAAGAATTGAAAACTTGAAACTTACCAAGTATCTCTCATTGTTGATAAATCATTTTCTACAATCCTCTTGAGTGCATCTAAGAGAGTGGTTCTAGCCTTCTCAATGCCATGGGACCTTTATATCCCTTCGGAGCATTATTTATAGTTGTAACCATCTCGAATAATAAGGGATTCTTAAGACATTGAAATAGATGCCGCAACACGCTATGAATTTCAATACTTTCAAATCAACAACATCCCTTTTCGCTGCACCAAAAGATTGTGCTAATGAATTGTTGAACAACATCCCTTTCTGCTGCACTAATTTTGAAGATTATTGACTTCTTTAACCTATTAACACCAACAAAAAAATGCATCTCTAAAGTCTAAATCTAACAAATGTGATACTATCTATTATGTACCAAAAAGACTATATACCTTATCCCGCAATTCCCGGGTCTTGGCCGCATCATTTAGAAGAACGGGACAACGTTGAATCTATGGTTTCTTGCCCGACATAGCACTAAGAAGATGAACATGAACCCTGGTTAAGCTACTTTTGGATGCCTTTTTGCAATGGTTGCATCTCCAATTCTTTGATCCACCGTCATTCTTTCCTTTTCTCCTTCTCTCAAAGTAATTTCATCCATGAGATTTCATCCATGAGAGGATTTATCTTATCACCGCTTGAGCACGAGTTAGGGGTGGTTCAAGCAAATCATCAATGAACAAGTGACACAACATTTCTACTACAGCTAGGCAAATTAATGGTGACATTCACAAAGGGCTTATGAGTTTCTTGAAGGAGAAGGAGCTCATGTTCGATTATATCAAGAGTAAAAACAGAACTTGCAATCGAGTAAAGGAGTTCCGGTGCATGGGGGCAAAAGCAACCATATAAAAATACACCAAACACCTAGGGTTGTGGATCTTTTTACAGATGCAAACAAAGTGGTAGGATAATATCCCATCTCACTATCTATACCATATATTGATGTACTCCTATATTCTATTGGCATTCACATTATAGAGTTCTAACTTGACTAAAATTACAGAGTTGTAATTTTGGAAACATAACTTCATTGTAGTCGTCATCTAGTCTAGATAAATAATATTCAATCGAGAAATACATGCAAAAGCAGTAATAAATTGCAAAACCAACATTTGCAAAACAACGGTCGGGCATTTCATCGAATAGTTTGATATTGTGATAAGAAACGGCCAAAACATCTCATGATGAGAAGGTTGGGAATTTTCATTCCATTATCTAAGAAAATTACAGCCACGCCTTTGCTCTACATGTGGTTTCCATACCAATTCTACACCCAGATTTCATGGTAAAAGTTGAATACCGGACGGGGTGGTTCTTCCTCTTCATTGTCGAGTTCGATGGCCCCTTCCTCACCGGCATCTATGTCTTCACCATCGGCGTGTATGTCTTCATCATCCTCGGACGCTGCGCTTCCCGATCCGAACGCCATTACGGTCAAGTTAGTTACAATTGGCACTCTAGCGGGGGAACTCACTGGAGAAGAGAAGAGGGAGGACCAGAGGAGGGAGAAGTACAGGAGCAGAGCAATCGACGGACTCACCTAATAAAGCCCCCAAGCGACTTGGCCTTACGCCTTCGCACCGGGACTCGATCTTCGATTAATGGGGGCTAACCGACGCTTCGCCTCCCTCGTCTTGCCCCGATGGGAACCCACCGCTTGGCCTTCCGTTCATGGTGCGGCGACACGGTCGAGTTCGCGGTGGCACGGTCGAGTTCCATGGGCGGGCGGGCGACCGGCGGGTCATTTCGCTGCGTTCTATGAGCCATCCCGGTGTGTTCCGTTCCGCGTTTTGAGATGATGTTCCTGGGAACGAGGATCACCGCATCGACCCGCGTTCTTGGTGACTAGGGTCCAAATAGCATGGCGTCGAAAAAGGTTGACCCTCTAATTTTCTCCCCCTTTGGCATCAAATACCAAAAAGCAGAGAAAAGAAGAGAAATCACTCGTCGTCAGAATCACAGTGGTCTCCTAGAAGGCGTTGTCAGTGGAGCGTCACTGAAGTCTCCTCCTCATTGGACTCTATCACTACACGACCTTCCCTGTGAGTAGTTGACGTGTAGCAAGTAGAACTGCGATGAGGTGTAGTGGGCTGGGGCTCCTCCTAGTACCGGTGTTGCTGCTGAAAGCCTCCAATAGGCTGATCCCACCAACTAGACAAGGGCTTAGAGTGGTTGTCATCTGAAAACTATGGAACCTCAAACTATGGAGGAGGTGGAACTGGTGGTAAAGGTGGTAAACCCTCACACTCATGAGTGGCACGAAAAGTCTCCCTCATCTCCATCCTAGTGTCATAGGCCATATGAGATGAATATGAGCAATGTCTAAAGATAGCCTTCATCCATGCCTTGACCCTTCCATTTAGGCCACCACTGCTGCCCCTATGGGCGGGAGGACTCCAGAACGTCCTCACAACCTCTGGAAGAGCCTCCAAATGTTTCTTTGCGTAGTTCTTTGCATCACTCTTAGGCTGCATTAGACATTGTCTTCTCAATGTTGTAGGGAGTGCGGAGCTCATCCTTGGGAAATATTTTCCAGTCACCCTCTCTATCATGAACATCAAGTAGGGGGCATAGGGTAAGTGCCTCCTACCACTCCTAAGTGCCAAAAATAGCTGCATCCAAATAAACCTAGGCACATTGAACCTCTCACCATCAGGCATAAGAGCAAGCAAATTCCTAGAATATGCATTGAAATCTGAAGCTGCTCCATCTTTAGCATCAATGGTGGTTCTAATCAAGTTGTCCATGACATAGTAGTAGTTCCTCAAGCCACTCCTACTGCCATCTGCCTTATATGGTTCCCTCCAAAGGAATCTAACATCATCAATCTCATAGGGCGGTATGGAGTGAACCTTGTAGAAACCCCATGAACCTCACCGAATGCAAAGATATCACAAAAGTTGTTGAAACTAATGTGGTAGTGAATTTTGTCTTTCATCCGGTGCATGACATCCTAGGCTAGAGTCTGAAAGTAAGTGGCATGAAATTGACCAAGGATCTCCTTGTTCAAGACAAAAGGATAAAATGCATGATATAGTCATCTCAAACCTATCACAAGTGTTGATAGTAGCATTAAACACGCTCATTCTTCCTCCTCATCTCCTCAAAGTCTAAAGCTGCATCTTAACAATCTTGCTCTTCTTGTCTCTCTTAAAGATGCCTCGAGAGATAGAAGTTGGAATGAAACTCATCCCAAAATCTCTCATCAATCCCTTGCATCCTAGGATATTCATATACATTCCGAGCACGTGCCTCTAACACCGGCCTGAAATCCTGCTATAGTCAACATAAGGATGTTGAAGTGTATCATTAGGTGGAGTGTGCTCAAAGACACCCTTGTCGGGCATCATATAGTTATCATCAAAAGCCATGATGTAGGGTGGAATCTCAAACCTATCACAAGATAGTGTGATAAGGCATTAAACATCCTCCTCGGGTGTTTTTCTCCTCATCTCCTCAAAGTAGTAGCACGTTTGCATCTCTCCAATCTTGAAAGTGGTTGCCTTTGCTACCAAAGCCTTCCTCTTGAGATAGAAGTTGGAATGAAACTCATCCATCTATTTAATCAAAATAGAGTTTGATAAGAAAATTTTGATATACAGTTGAGGAAGTTGACTACTTAAATTAACAAGAAATGAAATTTGCAAGTTGATGCCAAAAGCATGCTATCGAAAATTTTTGAAGTGAGCTCAAAGACACCGGTAGTGCATCCTATAGTTGAGCGGCACTACTGCGGTTAGTTGCTTTGCCGCATCAATCTACACTTTTCACACCTTTCTAACTCAAGTTCTCAACATCTTCCTCAATCCATCATAATTTCACAATCAAATTCCAATTATAAAACATGATATTCCATCCATGGATTTTGTAAAAATTTCATGAGAAATTATAGGATGGAGTTTGGGAACTAATTCTAATCCATTTGGTGGCTCTTGACTAGGATGATGTGGGTATAGAGACTGTTGGAATCAGTCCAGCACGACATTGCCGCACTATGGATGGCACAACCACCCTCCCCCTACTTCCTCCAATTCAAGAAACACAAAATCGATTGGATTTAACTCTCAAAATCACTTCTAATCCACTCATATTTTCCCTAGAAAATGAAATCCATGACTAGAAATAGCACAATGCATAGATCAGACAAACTTCTCCACGGTTAGGTTTAGGAATCACCTTGGTCAACCGAAGAGTGGAGAGGGAAGGAGAGTGGGAACCGACCAAGGCTCCACGGGCCACGGCCCGCGAAAGCGGGGAGGGAGGTCGGGCGGTGCGTAATCGCTTGTCATGGGGTGGCAGGCTGGGGACGGGGGGTGACGACGATGTTGCCCTTCCCTTGCGCGAGTGAAGAGAGGAGGGGCACGGGACCAGCGTTGGGATAGAGAGAAAAGAGAGGGACTAGATGGGCCAAGAGGATAAGAAAGAAAGAAATGGGCCCATTGGTCATGGGTGGAAATTGAATGGCGGTGTAAGGGCACTCACAATGCAGACTCTACCATAGAGTCTAAACACATTTATTACTTTCATATTTATTGTAATTTACTGATGTAGCACTGATGTGGCAGTATATCTATGAAAGAGAAATTGAAAAAAAAACAAGACTCCAAGTCTTATTTAGACTCCAAGTCCACGTTATTCGAGATAATAAATAGTCTTAGACTCTATGATTGAGTCTGCATTGTGAGTGCCCTAAGGGTGAGACGAAGTCAAAAAAATGAGCATACTTTGTGAACTTGTCAACTATCACCAAAATAGTATCCTATCTATGTGACTTGGGTAAACCCTCAATGAAATCCATACAAATAGTATGCCATGCATAAGTAGGTACCTCTAACGGTTGTAGAAGACCGGGGTACTTGACATGCTCCACTTTAGCTTGTTGACATACCTGACACTGTTGCACAAATGCAGTAATGCATTGTTTCATCTTTGGCCAAGAAAACAGTTCCTTAATTTTGTGATAAGTGGCATGTATGCCAGAATGCCCTCCAATAGCACTTTGTTATGAAGTGCTTGCATAATATGATCTTGAGCCAAGGTATTATTTCCCACCCAAATTATTCCTCTATGTTTAATGATGCCATTCACTAGAGAAAAGCCCTTGTCATTTTCGGTGACAAAGCTAATTGAGACAATAAATCTTTGCTTTCAACATCATCGGTATAGCCTTGCCGCAATTTGTCCAACCAAGAAGGTGAGCATTCGAAATATTGGCAAACACATCTTCTTGGTTTGGTGTCCTGGACAATGCATCACCTGCAAACATTAGACAACCCCTTTTTTGTCTTGAATATGATAGTTAAGATCCATCAACTTTAACATTGTTTTTTGTTGCAACCTGGACACAATTTTCTAATCTGTCCAAGTGCAAAGGCTTTTATGATTAGTTCTCAATACAAATGGCTTCCCATGCAAGTAACATCTCCACTTATCCACTGCCATGATCATAGCTAGACATTCTTTGTCATAAGTAGACAAAGCTTTATTTCTTGGATAGAATGCCTTGCTTAAAAAGTGAGATTGGGTGGCCATCCGGATCAACACTGCTCCCATACCCATGTCACTAGCATTTGTCTCAATCCAAAGAGTTTAGAAAAATATAGAATTGTCAATACATGAGCCTGAACTAAAGCTGCCTTTAAAATCTCAAAGGTCTGTTGAATTGCAGGAGTCCATTGAAATAGCACCCCTTTTTTCAATAATTGTGTAGGGGTTTACTGATTAGACCATAATGTCGATGAATCTCCTATAATAACCGGTGAGGCCTAGAAATCCTCTTAACTGCTTAACATTTGATGGTACTGGCCAATTTTGAACTGCTTCAATTTTTACTGGCTCAGTTGCAACACCACCAGCAGAGATAACATGTCCCAAATACTCAATAGAATTCTGGGCAAACTCACATTTTGACTTCTTAAGAAGGAACTGGTTGTCTTGCAACAACTGAAAGACTTGCTTTAGGTGATCATGATGCTCCTCCAAGGTTTTGCTATAAACAAGTATATCATCCATGAAAACCAGCACACATTTTCTCAAGAGTGGTGCAAAAATAACATTCATGGCTCCTTGAAATGTTCCTGGAGCATTTGTCAATCCAAATGGCATGACCTTAAATTCATATAGGCCATGATGGGTCTTGAATGCAGTTTTATATTCATCACCTTGAGCCACCCTGATTTGATGATAACCAGATCTGCAATCCATTTTGGAGAAAAATTTTGCTCCAGCCAACTCATCTAGTAATTCATCAACAACTGGTAAGGGATGTTTGTTCTCTATTGTGATATTGTTCAATTGCCTGTAGTCAACACAGAATCGCAAGTGCCATCTTTCTTTTTGACCAACAGAACTGGGGAGGCAAAGGGATTGACACTGTGCTGTATAATGCCAATGTTAAGCATCTCCTGAACTTGTTTTTCAATCTCATTCTTTTGCAAAGGAGCATATCTATAAGGTCTTGCATTGACTGGCTGAGCACCACTAATCAATGGTATCTGATGATCATAATCCCTAAGTGGAGGTGACCCCTTTGGATCCTCAAATATGTCGTGAAATTGGGTCAATAGAGTTTGGATAACTGGAGGTGTTGTTGAGTCCTCCACACTCATGATTGGATGAACCCTTTCCTCCATAGCCCTAGGCAATACTTCTCCATGACAGCTGGAAGAGGGAGAGATGGCCTCAATCTGAAATAACTATTGCACTGCTTGCTTCTTAAGAAGGCTCTTGAGTTTGTGTGTAGATATCTTGGGACACTTGGTTATGTCATTAGATACACCCCTCAGCAAGATCCTCTTAGACTGATAAGTAAACTTGATTTTCTTCTTCCTCCAATGAATCCACATTGGACTGTATTGATCCAACCAATCTGAACCAAGGATCATATCATAGCCTTGAATTGGTAGAACTCTAGTATCAAAGTGAAACACATTGCCCTAAATAGACCATTTCATCTTGGGAATGAAAGAATCAAATAACATCAATGACCCATCGGCGGCGGAGAGAATCTCATTAGTTCACAAGGCATCCTCGGCCCCGTTGCAATTTCTTAGCTATCTCGGGATCGATGAATGTGCCTACACTCCCAGAGTTTAGCAAAATCAAGACATCCTGGTTTGCAATGGTACCTTTGAATCTCAGTGTTCTATTCTTCTTGGCCCCTGAGCTTTCTTCCATTTACCGCGACTATGACCCACCTGACCAGCAGATATTTCCCCATCTTCAGCAGAAGAACAATAGTCAGCATCAGAGTCAGCTTGAACTAAATCCATCAATTCCTGAATAACATGAATAGGAATGTGTGTTGGACACTTATGGTTCTTGCCAGTCCACTTCTCACCACACACAAAACACAGATTATTAGCCCTTCTATAAGACTTGAGAGCAGCCAGCTTATCTTCAGATGGTTTAACTGGAACTGGAATTACCTCCTTCTTAGCCTAATGCTTGACTCCCTCCATAACTGTATCGTTCTTCTGCTGGTACTTGTGAAATGGTTTCTGCTAAAACCTGGACTTAGTAGTGTCCAACTCTATCTCTTGCAACAAGGCTAACTCACTAGCATCTTGCATAGTCTTGGCCTGTGCAAGGATATGGGTCCTCTGATCTCCTCCTTCAACCCTCTCAAGAACTAGGAGATAAAGAATGTATCATCATAAGCTGGGTTGTACAACAGAATGCCATGAGACAGTTCCTCAAATTGCTTGTGGTAATCCTCCAAAGACCCATGCTGAAAGCAAGATTCTGCAACTGAATTGCATCTTGTAATGATCTCTATCATATCTAGCAATAACAGCTTGTTGCATCTCAAACCAACTCTGAAACTTTCGTTGCTTCTCCATCATCTGCAACCAAGCCCTAGCTAGACCAATGAAGTTGAGCCTTGCGAAGCTTGTCTTCAGCATTGGGGCCACCGAGTACAGCTCAAAATATGTCTCGCATTTATCAACCCAAAAGCGAGGGTTAGAGCCGTCAAATTTGGGGAACCTCATCTTAGGCAACGAAACATAACATGGAGCAAAATCATGGCCAACAGAATGATCTGCATGCATATGGTGATTCGATTCGGAGTTCATACCAGTGCCCGGGTGCGATGGCGGACCCATGGTCATGCCACCAACATCCCGGTGTTGTGTGTCGATGCGGTGCCCGCTAGGCATTTCGGTGAGCGACGCGGGGGCCATTGTGGCGCCCTGCGGTGGCCCACCCTGAGACGATCCGCCAGCTTGCGCCAATCCAGGGTGAATTGACGGCGGCTGAATCAGTGGAGTCGGCAGGATCGGCAAGGTCGACGACGCCTCCAAACGCTGTAGCCGCACCGACGTCGAATCGATCTTCGTCAGCAACGCGTCCACGGAATCTTTGGTGGACGCCCTGCGGGGTCTCCGTGACCCCAACTTCTCGGCGTCTCCTTCATCATCTCACGGAAGGAGTCGAACCGCTTGAAGAGGTCCTCAAGCGACGCCATGATCTAGAGCTCACCCTTCATCGGCTTCCTTGCTGGCGCCAGCCCCAAACGACTAAAAACTCTTGATGTGGAAAAAATTTGTGGTGAAAAGTAGGAGAATCGAAGGCTCTTGATACCAATTGTCACGAACTCGCAACGATTGAATCAATTATGCGGGGTAAATTGAGAAATTGGGGAGGATTCAGAGAACTGGAAAGGGGAACGAAGGGAAGAACAGGGAGAGCAGAGAGCGGGATTGGGGAATTTTGAGTTCTCGTTATTCCATAACCGACTTCGATTACATCGGCAGCCTAATAAGCATGCCGTCCACACCACGCATTGGGCCGAGCCCCTACATCCTACTTGGGCCAAACCCGCGTGCCACTGGCCCATCGGCCACACAACCAATCCTGACAATACAAAGACAATAGCTGGATACGTAATAGTGAACTCAATCAGCCACTGGACGTCTTCTTCGTGACATACTCCCTCCGTCTTAAAATAACTTGTCTTTTTGACTTTTTAGATTTTATGTTTGACCGTTCGTCTTATTCAAAAACTTTATACAAATGATAAAGTAGTTAAATTATTATTAAAGTATCTCTAATGGTAAATTATGTCATAAAAATTAAATAATATTTGTACAAAAATTTTTAAATAAGACGAACGATTAAATATAAAATCTCGAAAGTTAAAAAGACAAGTTATTTTAAGACAGAGAGTATTATATTGTACCTGCTCTAACGACCGGCAGGCGAGGGAGGTGGTGGGCCGGGCCACTAATCGCTCGACGTGCGTCCGAATTTACTGCGCCAAGTAACAGCTTCCGCGTCAGCGGGCTCATAAGCGCAATGGCAAAGGCCATTGGTTGGGGGCTCCCACCCGAGGGGTTCAAATCTGGCGGGTGCGACACATTATCCCTGGATTTATTTCGGGATTTCCGGCGGCGCGCATTAAGTGGTAGGCGGCGTCCCGTCGGCGGCCGAGGGCGCTGTGGTGACTTCGTGAACTTCAAGATTGCCGGCTCAGTCCTTCGAAGGTGCCTCGTAGGGGTAGGGTTTTGCGCAGACGTGTGTTCATAGGGGTGTGAGTGTGCGTGCGTGTTGGCGTCTGCGTTGTACTGTGTAATCTCAAAAAAAAAAAAAGTAACAGCTTCCGCAATAAATTCTAATAACAATCGCACAGACCGACCATCCGCGCCACAGTGCGGATGCAGAGTTTATTTGACAGTGGACCTGCTAAACACCATGTGGCACAATTTGGTTGGAAGCCCGCACGCAAAACCTTCTGCTTTGAAACTAAAAAATTTCTGTAGTTCTTCTGTCGTATTTTTTTTTAGGGTTGCATAGGAATTTCAGTTGCTTTCTCAAATTTGTTTTCTTACATATCCCAGAAGAACGGTTTGTGGAGGCAACCATGCCACACAAGAACGACTAACTGCTAACACAAACGCTAAAAGAACGACTAACTGCTAACACAAGCGCTAATCTTTTGTATCCAAGTTTTGTTCCTGTTCTCTCCTTGTTGAAGGAATGAAGAACCCATTCAAGCGGGAGCTCATCGAGACACTCCCATCACTCCAATGATGGTACTCAAGGAGGGGCTCTCTCTCATTACACCGACATCAGACTCAGGGTCAAATGAAGAAGTTGCAACGCGAAGGGCAATACCATGGTCCATGGTGCATATGAGCAAGCTCCGGCAAGGTGGATCCTGAGACGTAACTTGAGTTCCACAATGTACAATAATACAACTTCCTCGCCATCCGAGATCAGCTTTAAATTATATATTTCCATAATATCAGGCATATACATATCCATTGACATAGGTTTCAGGGGTTCGGATAGTGCAGAATCATGTTCGTTCCCACCCAAGGGCAAGTAAATTTACCTGAACTACCCTAATGAATCAAAAACACATTCCCAGATTCCCTGGATATAGGATAGGACCGTTGCCATCCCTGGATATAGATAACGCTGCGTTGTTCAACAAGATTTGTAAATATATACCAAGATGAATCAATTTCATCTTCTCATGAAAGCCATGAGATAGAACATTTATCTTACGCACCAAATACGAAGGCACCAAATCCTCTCCCTGGAGATCCTCCAGTGCAGTTTTGGGAAGTTAACATTATAAACAAGAGAAAATGTTTTTCTCAGATGAAGTAGGTACATTATTCTATTCTATCCTCAAGAAAACTCCAATCACGAGCGGAGACGGTATATTTCTCTACAGCTTAGATGCCTGCTCAACTCCTGAAGAGTATCCGTTCAGCCATGTCTTTTGGATGTGGGTTAACACAAAGCCCTCTGGGGATTCAGGCTGGCATAAGAAATAGAGTTAGCATAAGCAAACCACTGTTCTATGAGCTCCATATCTTTTCACAAAACAGTGAAACACAACACGTATAGAACCAAAGCAAGACTTGACATAACTAATGTATACAACAAAAAAACAAAGAGGATGATATACCTTTAGAACCAAAGCAAGACTTGACAGAGAGCACACACGCACATCACCTGGAAGTAGAGGGGAATTTACATATTCAAGTCAAAATTAATTGCCAACAAATAGAATATAATGTATATTTGTGGAAAACTCTGAATAATAGATGGAAGCAAAATATTAAGCAGGCGGTTAAAGGGACATTAGTTAATAGTTATGTCCTACATTGAACAGAACCAGGGAACAAGGCATAATAATGTCCTACATGGTTACATGCATACAAACTAAAGCCATAAATTATAGAACATGTCTAATAAGGGTACATGAAGGGCCGAGGAAAACTGAGAGCTCTCAAAATAATCAAATCACTATTTTAAATTAATGATCTCTTTCACATCCTCAGCTGACCAAGCAACCAACAGAATAGTTTCATGCAAACGCTCGCCTCATCCCAACGAAAAACAAGAACATCTTCTCTACGGACTTTTGTCTATTTATTCATGCTACTCTATAATATGGAGCAACACATGATACTTCTGACTCAATGAAATAAAGACATTTAAACATGATTCAATAATTCTTATGTGACATTGAATGATTGCCTCATGTCATATATACACATATCTCCAGACCCACCTTGTCGATGATACAGGATTGTTTTAATAGTCTAAGTGGCATATATGATTTGATTCAATCCCTAAGATCGCATAAGCACCCAAATTATACAGCAGTGTTCTTTTTAAAATAATGAGAATAATTCAAACAGCTGAGTTACAACAGCTATATTCATTTCTCTGCCAAATGCATTTTGTAACTAGAAACCACACCCACAAACCATCCACAGAAGAACATCACAGATGCTAGTCAAATTCAATATGCTTTTCTGTATTCTAACCTCATCACATCTAACATACTTTCATCCTATTACACACATAGATTATGTAGTAGACATTTACCACAGTTTCACATTATATTTTACTATTTCCCCACCAGAATGAATCACTTAGTCTTATCTTAGTTCCAAAATCTACAAACATTTTTTCCACTAATCTTTTTCTTTAGCAGTATGGTGGGGCATTCTCTTGTGAATTACATTAGAAAGCAAGGTTACATTAGGCGCTAGGCGCTCTCTAGGCGGTGATCCACCGTCTAGAGCCTAAGCAAGCCTATAGGCGTTTTCTAGGCTTTTTATATATATATATACTGAT
The DNA here is from genome assembly GCA_015847255.1 of Hyparrhenia diplandra. Taxonomy (NCBI): domain Eukaryota; kingdom Viridiplantae; phylum Streptophyta; class Magnoliopsida; order Poales; family Poaceae; genus Hyparrhenia; species Hyparrhenia diplandra. Next base: position 286,317 of record JADLZK010011070.1, read on the forward strand.
ACTGATATACATATATTATCTTCTAAAAAGAAAAAAAAATAAACAGCAGAATACTCGGCTTAGAAAGATCAAAAGGCCCAAGAGTCCAGCACATCTCCCACTCCAACCTCATCCATTTGCCTCCTAGTTCCAGCCACAGCCACGTTCCTCAAATCGTGTGCCCGTCACCTCTCCCTCATCGCGGCCATGTTCGACACCCGCTGCCTCTGCTCTATCTCACACATCAGCCACCTCCCTCCCTCTCGCTCCTCTAGTCACACCTGCCACCGCACGCACACGGATGCTCCTGCGCCCGCCGCTGCTCAATGCTCATCCTCCCCCACCGGCAGGCATACTGCCGCCGCCGGGCTGGCGCCGTCTAGGGCACCACCTACTTCCCTAGGCAAGGCGGTACCCCTCTGCCCAGCTAGAGGCGTGCCTAGGCGAGCACAGAAGTGCGCCTTTTGAACACTGTTACCTACACTTTCTTGCTGCTTATAGTAGAAGCTAAGTATACAACAGTTTAATCTGTGCTTCCCCAACTGGATGAACTAGCTAGTATTTGCAGAACCCATAAGCACATGACTAATGAATCACAAGTGAAAGCTTGGTTGCAAAACTCCGTATGAAAATCTGATCATTTTCATAAACTCAAGATTCACAGCTTCTGATATTAAGTGTTTCTCTTGTGAAATGGTTATGATGATATTTTACAAGCTCAAGCTATGCATATGGCATAATCTATATCTATAAACAACACAAAATAGTCACCACAAAAGTTCAGAAAGATGATATGAAACTGGAAGTTTGGAACATACTGTATAAAATGGCACAATAACCTAAACTGGTTGTTCTGTGTATATTCAAGAATCAAGACTTACCTTCTGATTCCCACAAGTCAAATCTCACCACCCAACTATCTGAACCAGTCTGTGTGATAAAAAGTCTGTCCACCCATGCTCGGTACTTTTTCCCTTGTTTGTCACCATAACATGATCCCAATGCATCAATGGATGCATGGAGTGAGAGTTCAAGCCCATCAGGATGGATGATGACTCCATTTGCATGCTAACATAGACAATAAATAAGAACTCAATCTTAGAGATCAATGAAACAATAACTCGTGCTCTCCTGACAATTTGTTGATACAAAGTTCTGACAAGCTTTAAGAATAATAAAAATGCAAGATGAAATACTACACTATAAGATACAGAAAGGATCATGAGAAGGTACTTAACAAAGAAAAATCAAAATGCAAAGGTATATACTTACAGTGACGTTTTTGAAGTACTTTATAACTGAATCAGACTTTGGAACCTCAGCTCTGCGCCACTTCTCATAGAGAACGTAGAACTTTACTACAGCATCTGTAGGTTTGAAAGGGGCTTCCTTTGCATAAGGGAACTCCACGTCTCTAGGAGAAATGTTAGGTCCTAGCTTGAAGTGTCCAATAGCTTGTATAATACCAGCTGCGCATCTCTCATTTGCATGAATTATCTTCGGGTTATCCTTCGCATTTTCTGTGTACCACTGAAGCAGTTCCTCTTGGGCATTGCTGACCTGAGCATTTGAAAAATTTGGAGTTGCAGTAAGTATTCAGGCATTAATTTGTTAGATACTTGACACAATGTATTATTCACTGACCATGACACCATGTACTCCAGGGATGCTGAATAATTCTGCATCATTACCAGAGTCACCACAAACAAGAGTATTGTTGGGTGGTTTTCCACATGAGCTTAGCTTTTTAAGCAAATATGCAAGTGCCTGGCCCTTTCCAGCTCCTTGGGGTAATATATCAAGGTCCTGGCCACCACTATATATTATTTTGGCATCTAGCTGTTCACAAGAAATAAAGCAGTCAACTATAATGTGTCTCAACATACATAAAGGAAACTATCCAAAACCAAATCACAACAATATAAGATGCATGCGGCCTCACCCCACGTTTTTCCAACCTCCCGGCAACAGATTTTATCACTTCCTGGGCATTCTTTTTATCAACCAAAAAGCTGACCTTGTGTGGGCGCTGCTCTGTCTCTGGCTGTATCCATGCAAATGTAAAAAGCAAAGCAGTATTAATTCCAACCAAAATAAATAGAGATCAAGACACCAGCCATGCATGCAGCAGAACATACCTGAAGCTTCAGCTCAGAAAAGCTCACAGTTTCTTCTACGACAATATTTCTGTCCCACTTATTGTTCAGATATTCTTCCCAGCCATCATCAGGAACCATTGCCTCCCCATATGTTATCTCAGTGCCAACAGACAGGATAGTGATGTCTGGAGTTAGCATAGGCTTCTCTTTCCTCAATTCCTTGTAAAGTATTGGTGATCTTCCAGTCGAGAAGACAAGTAGAGAATCCTGGCAGTAAACAGATTCCCACAGGGCACCAAACCTAAGCAAGGACAAGTTCTCCTCATCATGATGATCAACCTGCAAGTTTTCGCCATCCCAAAAGAATCAGGAGTCTACATACAGATATAGCTTAGGGCAGACCAAGATACGGGTGGAAGACACACTCACCATTGTATGGTCAAGATCTGAAACGATCATAAGACGTGCAGAACCACTGAGCTTATCCATCTTGGCAGTCTGCAACAAAGATGGTTACAAAGTTGAGTAATTAAACAAAGAATTCATGATTTCAGGTAAAATACAATAACAATAATTGGTAATTTCGTTATGGCGTCAGCAAATCAGTGTCATTGAAAGTTGTGAACTGTATCGTCCAAGGTTCTTAAGGCAGTAAGGCAAGGTGCGGCGAGCCACCCCTTCCAAAGGCCTAGGCGTCTTGGCACGCAGGCGAGGATACAAACATCTTAATATATATAATATATAATGATGCAACAAGAATTTTAGAAGCAAGTTATACTTTAGTGTCTAATAATACCACTATATAAACCAAGGAAGTATTGCAACTAAGTATTGGTGCTGAACTGCAGATCAGAGCACCAGACACGCGTTCACACAAGAATAAGCAGAACAGAGCAGCCTGAGTAGTGAAGAGAAAGTAGGGAGCAGGAAGAAGAAGGGGGGTGTGTGGGGGGCGGCAGAGACCAAAGGAGCGAAGCAGAGCAGAGCAACGGAAGGAGCAAAAGCAGATGAAGTAAGGATCAGGAAGGAAGCGCAAACAGGGGAGAAACGACGGGAACCTATGAGCAGAAGGTGGTGGAGGCGTCGCGATGCGAATCGAGAAGGGGGCGGAGTCGTGGATGAAGGCCGCCCTACCACCGGGTTCCAGGTTTCGCTCTCTCGTCTCTTTCCCTCCCGGCCACTCTGTTCGGTTTATCTAAAACCACCATGAGGATTGGAAACGGTCGAGGGGAATCAATCACCTACAAACCAAAATCCTCCTCAATTCACTTTCAATCCCCTCCAATTCCCACATGATTTAGGGATGAAACGAACAAGGCCTCAAATGGCGCGGATTCCAGATGGGGCGGCCTTTCCCCTCGCAGAGGCGTAGTAGTAGGCGCGCGAATCCCTCTCATTGCTCCCGCGCGCGAGGATCAATCATCAATCAATCAAAAACGAAGAAACGATCCCGTGCTTACCGACGCGAGGAGAGATCGGCCCGAGTTCTGGAAGGCTGCGGTGTGGAGGGAGGGGAGACGGGGCCAAGTAGAAGGCGGTGGTGGAGAAGGGAGACGGTTTTCCGATCCCAAAATTGGTTGGCGCTCCGTAGCATTTCTTTTCTTGTTTACAAGGTGGTGCGGAATATGGAGGGTGGTGCGGAGGCGTCGCGCGCTGCCACCCGTCTATCCGCTATCGCCGATGCCACATGGGCACATGGCCACCCCTCGAAAAATGATGATTCCACTTTTTTATACAAGTACATACACGTATGCATTCTTTTTCAAAGAGGATGGAGACTTAAATCAAAACTTAGCATTCTTTTACAAAGGGGAATATTCTCGCTAATGGCTTTTTTCTCGAGGTAGCTAATCTCTAGCTAGACAGAGTCTCGCTGAATGGCGTAGTTCAACTAAACTTCAAAATACAAAATCCAACGTTTCAAAACCAATCTAAAAATATATTGACGGTAATGAAAGAAACATAAACAGTCGCAAGGATTAGGTTTAGTTCAAATAAATGTACTGACAAAAACACATAATGTAGGACTTAGCCAATAAAATATTTTTTCACGTATCAGTTTCATTTGTACAATTTTTGCATTATACACCATTCCATGTTTATTTTTGTGAAATATAGATATTGAATCGCTCGCTGCTACTCTAATGATATAATAATAGTTTCTAAATAATACTTGAATTACTCGTTACATTCTCTGTGTCAAAACTGACGGTGACAGATCAACAGTACGATCAAAATCACCTCAACTTGATCGTCAGATTCATAATATTTTTCACATTCTGGGCACCGAGATCCATAGAATTTTGCAATCAGAAACAAGTACCTGATGCTACCCATACGAGAACATATTAAATAGTTTGTTCTCCGACCTAATACCAAATCAGCACAAACATTTAACATGACAGCACAAATATTCCACAACATTCCACAAGCTATAGCCCTGCTGGAATGGCAGTCCAGAGTGCAAGTGCGCCAATTGTATCATATATCCTTTTGCTTTAGTTTCTACAAATTCAAGAAGCCCCACAGCTGTCTATAGCTAGCTTATATATTGCAAGTTACAAGATCAAAGGTGCATACACAGTGAAGCCAATGCAACCACCAATGGGATAAAATAATCCACAAGTTTTCATGATTTGGTCAGCACTGCCAAGTGGTGGTCTCCCTGCAAAGCCCTGCAGACCGGGATCCTCCTCACCTTGATCAATGGTGCCTGTGCCGATCTTTTTCACGAGATGAACGCGAACTGTAGTAGTCAACCCGGTCTGAAATCGTAACACGAAAGCAACATAAGAACCTGAAGTCCTGAATAGAATAGTTCGGGGGCCATCGACAGAGCACGCTGCAAAAATATAACATACCTCGTGATGAATGGCGCCTTGATTTCTCCTTGTCTGATTGCCCTGCATTCAAGATACAATGAATCACCTGAGAATACTATAGGACACTTTGAATACTCCCTCTAGTCACAAGTGATGTTTTGGACATTGGCAATCTTCAAAATATGACCTTGACTGCTACATTTTGTTAAAATATCTATAACAAGCAAAAAAAAAAAATTATAAAACTATGATTTACACAAAAAGATAAAACTAAATTTTGAAAGTAATACGATCATATGATTTTCAAATATCAACCCATCAAAAGTAATATGCAACCGAAGTTTAAATATGCTGAGTTAGGAGAACCCTAAACGCTTTTTATTTTACTGGAGAGGGAGTAAGATTACTAAAAATCTGATTGGTTCCCAGCAATACCTGAACTTCTTTCCCTAGAGCGACGTCTCCGGTCCTCTCGCGATCAGAGTCACGACCCCTGCTATCATGATCAGAATCCCTACCTCTGGCATCACGTTCCCGTCCTCTTGATCTCTCTCTTTCTCTTTCCCGACTCCGGTCAACACCAGAATCAGACTTCTCATTTTTTGAGTTCGCCACCAGGTTTTCTTTTCCATCAAGTTCAGCAGACAATGGTTTACCTTCGTCGTCACTTTTTTCCTTCACCTTGTTTGGTATAGTCTTAGTCACTGAATCCTTCTCCTGGCTAGAACTTGAGGGTATAGGAGTACCCTTATCGCTAGCAACAGCCCTTGCTGGACTTTCCTGAAGATGAATGCAAATAAAATCAGTTCTCATTCTTTAAAAGATAATAACTCTATGAGATTCAGTATGATTATTTTGAATGATATTCTTCACTAACCTTTGAAGCCTGTGGATCAGAGGTTTTCCTAACAGTAAAGGAATCATTGTCTTTATACACTGGAATGTATTGAGCCTTGGGCAGGCTGTAGAGGTGAGCAAGAACCCTGCAAACTTCCTGAATTCCTGCTTCGTCAGCATCAAAAACAGTCCACCACGGAGGATCTTCAGGAAGGGAACACGGTGTCTCCTAGCTGCAGCATACACAACTCCACATGCTACTACTTCACTCTTGAATCGCACACACAGAGTTGTCCTTAAGCTGATATACAAAACATATATAGAATATGTTAGCACTTAGTACAAACACAAATCTAACTGCAAAAGGAAAACACAAGAAGCCTATCTGATGACATGGAAGAAGTGCAAGCTCCAGGGTCACTGACTGTTCAAAGCCCAAAAGTATTGTGAATCCCCAGTACATAAAAATGTGCCATGGGCAAAATGAATTTTAGTTCCCCAAAGAAGTCACAACGGTGTGATGTCATGTGGACAAAGTTTTTATAGTCCTATATTATAACTTTTGGTTTGCAACTTTCTTTCTCAGCTCATTATTCAATATGTCTAGGGTATATCGTCTAAAAAGCCCATTGCTTGCAGGTTTGGGTTCATTTTTCTCTATTCATTTCTTCATTGCCTGCATTGATATATTTGTAATGCTCAACTGATGGTTACATGCTTTAAGAGGGTTGCAAAGAAATAATAATCAATAGATCACTTTCTCAAACAAACACAGTGCAGCATAAATTGGAAACAAAAAGGCTCACTTGTTTTAATGGGAAAGGATATCAGTGAAGGAAGACCTCCAATAGATAAACCAAAAGACAGTATTGCATGTCACGGGCAGTCAGACAACGGGCGATATGGACCTAGGTCCAGTGGGGCCGTGGCTTGAAAATCCCCTTTTCCACCCTTAAAATTTCTACTAGTCCAAGTCCAGGTGCCCATAGGCATGGCCCAACATTTCCTCCACTCCCAAGTGCCCAAGTCCCACCCGGCTAGCAAACTGAATCGAAGGGCCCAAGGCAGCAGGCTCTGTTACACATGCGGCCGTGTGGGCTGTGTAGCCTGTGTGACTCAGCATGTCCCTTCTCTTGCTCTCCCGTCTCTCTCTTCTCATCCCTCTCCCGAATCAAAATCAGAAGCCCTCTCCAAAATGGGGATCAGAACCCTAGGTGGCGCACGGCGGTGCGTGTGTGTCAGACCAGGCAACAGCACACAAAATCAGAGCAGGACCATCTGTCGTGCTCCTCTGGGCATGAATCGTCGGGGCCAGTGGGCAGGCAAGCAGACACCGCCCACAGCAAGGCAACCCAACGCTGCACTGTCGCAGCATGGACAGGGCATTGCAAGCTCAGCAGCCAGGTCATTGGCAGCACCACAGCGACCAGAGGCAGGCAGGCAACTGACACTGTAAGATAATCTGCTCATCTCTTTTGATCTTTCGCTGCAGCAGAGAGTTGGTATTTTGGTCAGCTCTTGCTGTCCATCTAGAGTACTGTAGAGGTATGGCAATAGGTCAACCTTGTAGTGGCATACAACAACCATGTAGTATTTGGGAGGCTGAGCTCAACCATGTACTATAGTATACTCCCTCCATCCAAGATTCTCCGTCGTATAAGTCCTGTCGCGATGACCAAGGAGCGTCGTAACTCCGCTTCGCCAGCGTTCTCGTAACTCCGATCGTATTAACGCCCGGACGCCTCTTCGCTTGCCCAAGATAACACCGATGAAAACTCCGTTAGCACGCTCACGTAATTCCGCTCGCCGCCGCATGCGCTTCGTATGTCCGCCGCCCACGCTCACGTAAACCGTATTGGCGCCACTGCTTCTCTCAGTTTGCAGCGAATTTCTGAAAATTCTGGCAGCCAAAATTCAATCTCAATTGGCGCCATTGCTTCTCAGTTTCCAAATCAACTTTCGGTGGCCTATATAAGTCACCACGGAAGATGAAAACGTCCAGCCATAGTGTATTGGTCTCTCCGCCTGACCTCTTCTTTCTCCACTGCTTACTGATACTTCAGTTTCTCCTTGGGAGTCTGGCACTTCAGTTTCTCCGGCCAAGGAATCTGGCACAAAACTCACCTCGCTCATGGAAGAATCGTCGGACTCATCGAAGGAGTCTGGCGCCCAGTTGATGCCACGCATGAGACCCCGGTCGATGGCGTTTCCTTCGCGATCCATTGAAGTCTATGTTTATGTGGAGGCGCACAGCGGCGAGCGGCGAGATGCATTTGTACGTACGGGAGGCGACTCGTATTTGAAGCAGCGAGAGAGGCCGCGTTCTAACGGGAAGAAACGGCGGGACTAGTCCAACCGACGGCGATCAGCGCAGCAGTGAATGCGGCAACAGGTCCCGGCGTTGGGAGCGCCTACTAACGAGGCATGCTTGGCGTGGTCCATCCAAAATACGACGGAGATTTTGGAAAAAAAAAATTTTGCTCAGGCGCTTTAGATTTCTGGATGGAGGGAGTAGTTGGTACTAGACTTGTATATATACTAGGCAATGCAATAGAGCAAAGCAGTTCAGTTTCCTGCACTTGTGCCTGTGCAGTGTGTGTGGTGTTCTGAGCTCACCCTTCTACCTCTAGCCGTGAGTTGTCAGTGTGGTAAGTGAGCGAGCTAATTGCTCACCTGCGCAGGTGGTGCATTGCCAACAGGCACTCGACTGTCCAGTCTCCAGCAAGACAGCATAATCAGGTTAATTCCTCATTCAGTCATTCTCAATCCCAAGTTTTATTTCAATGTTCAATGCCCCCAATCCACAAATTCCCCATGAATAATTATGTATCTTTCCCAATTTGTTTCTAGTTGCGAGATGAAGAGGACTAATACATTAAAATCTGTTTTTTTTTCCTCCTCCTATGCCAGTTATTCAATCAATGTCACAAAACAAACCTTCTGCCCCAGCAAAATAAGAGTCTGATGTAGAAGATATGAGAGGCGAGGATAAACTAAATCATCATTAGTTAGTTATTTTACCACTTCCATGGTTTCATCAAGTATATTGTGTATTAATTGGTGGAATTTAAATATATCATATTAAAAATATGCATTTATGCCTTAGTTTTGTTATCTATGAGTATATTTTGACCCGGTGCGAGTGGTGTACGCACTTAGTGGCCCTAGGCGTGAAAATTGAGTAATCGACTAGCTCGGCCACTGTGGTATTGTAAGCCCATTAGAGATAGGAGGGATAAGATTAGATATCTTTCTTAGGCATCAAGGAAGCCTCTCTATATAAGGAGAGGAGATATATAGATCAAGTCACACAAGATATCAATCTACTAGGGTTAGTCTACTTCTATCCCTGCCCTTGTGGTGCAGGTAACATTGCATTTAACTTAAATTCATACTGTGCTGATGTATCAAAGTCACAATCAATCAACTTAAAGTGAAACATGCAAAAATATTATTTTCCTACATGCCCCAAAATAAAGAATAAGCAGATCAAATCACAGTCCATAACTGCAACAATAATTTTAGTTGCAACAAAATTGATAATCTCATAATGTGTTATCAGAAGTACCTATCATTGGCAAGGTTCCATGCCTCTTGAGTAAGCTCAGGAGGGGCTTCAAGTGTTGCAAGGTAGTTTGATATGAACTTATGGGGGTGCTCGACGTGGCAAATAAACCCCATCTCCTTCAACAGATGCCGTTCTGTCCGTATCAGGTCATGCCTCAGTTCTGAATATTTCTGTAGCAAAGGTTAGATTCACAGAGTCAGTTCAGCATACCCATGAGATACTTCTACCAACTACATACTAAGATACACCAACAAAAAAAAAAATGAGAAACCAAAAGAATGATTCTAACTTCTTCGTGATATAAAGTCAAGCCAAATAGTGTGCAGACGTTTTACAAGAAAAAGAAACTAAAATCATGTTGAGTTGAACAAAATATACCTTTGAAAAAACATCTAAGAATTCAATTGGCAAGTTTTCTCTCCTACATTCCATTCTGTGGAAGACAAATAGAATATGCTTTGATTTCCTGGGACTTTCCTCCAACTTCCCTGCCAGCCAAACACAGCTAGCAGCAACTCTCTGCAAGCATAAATAAAAAGGCCCGTTAGTTCCACTCAGAAAAGACTAAGAATGGGTCAATGAGAATAACTGCAGATAAAGATAGTTACCTTTGCACTGAATCGAACAAATGATTTCTTGCAGTAAAAGCGATGGAACAGTACTTGTGCAGTGGCCATCACCGCTTGTGGTCTTTGGTGGTGAAGGATACACAAAATACATAATTTTCAAAAAATAAATACAAAAAAAAAAAAAATCTCAGAGAATGAGGTCCAGTTATGTTCGAGATTGCATGGGAAAGTTGCAATCTCCTAACAAGAATTCTCTATTTGTTAGTAAAATAATTATCAATACCACTGGAACATTTAATATCTTGAAGAACTGATCATTGTGATAATTTCAACTTGTCCATAATGCTGCCAGAGCTTTTTTCTTCAGCATATCATTTATAACAGAGGTTCACCTATGCTACTTTCTGTAGTTTTAAATCAAATAGAAGATGGCATCAAATCTCTATATTCTTCGATCATCCTTTTTCTTTTTTATATTTTTATTTACTGTTATCAAACAGGATGAACCTGACAACACTGACAAGAAAGAAGAGTAATAGAGTAGTAACACATACACACTATTATTATTCACTAAAAGTATCCTTATATCCTGCAAGTACTTTTAATTGACATGGAAATCATGAAACAACTGACAAACCATACCAACAGATGTACATAATCGATGGTGGTCCATCTCCCTATCATTCTACCCAACAAAAAGTGCACATTGCAGAGTTGGTATATAACATCATAGTGACTTCAGAAGAAGCTAATTCTACAACTAAAACATCTGGAGAAAGAAATCCAGAGGAAGTGAGGAAACTGACCACATGCCACCAACTATTCCTTGGTAAGAAAGAAACCACTATTACTAATCTGCTACAGTAAGTTAGCCAGAGAATTTAAAATGGAAACATCACATTGATCCATAACAGTAAAGAACCCAACAATACCCTAATCCCAAGCGTAATCAATGGAACTACTACTGAAAGAAAGCAAGTAACCTAGAAATCAGACTGGAGAGAACTCAATTGATAATAAGTCGTCAAACGTAGCTAATTAACAAAACCCTAGGAACCTTGAGAAGGCCACGGATTAGCGAGAGGAAATGAGGAAGTGCTGGCAAAATATAAAGGATACAGCCTGAGGAGGATGCCGCTCTCCTGGATGAGGTCGCAGCCGTAGACGCGGAGCGTGGTCTCGGTGGCCTCGTCGATCCCATCCTTCCGCGACGGCGAGTCGCGCAGCTGCTCGTCCGTCAGGTAGAACGTGTCGATCGCCGTGTATATCATCCTCTCTCTACTAGGGCGGCCAGGCTCGCCGCCCCCACCGTAAGCCCCCGGACCACCTCACCGCCCGCGTCTGCCCGAGCCGGAGCTGCCCGCTGGCCTCCCGCCCGCCGCCCCGCCGCAGCCCGCTTTTAGGTTCTGAATGAATGGAAGGTGGCTCTCCTTGGAGGAGGGGAACGGAGTCAGACGGGAAAGACGCACGCTACGGAATAGCATCGGTGTCTATACGAGATTTTGCGTATATACTTCTGTCGGCCAGCGATCGTATACTTACAAAGCGCTGTTTGGCTCGAGGGAGTTTGGTTTGAGGGACTTTTAGTCACTGGATTAAAGAAAGTCTGTAGTTAACCAAATAATGAGGGATTATTAGGACACTTTTCCTCCATTAGTCCCAAAAAAATTTTTTGGAGAGACTTTTTTCAATAGTCCTTGGACTAAAAGTATTAGGACTTTTCTAACCAAACACCCCAAAGTACTTCGTACCAATTTTTTTTTTTGAGGGAATCTTTTTAAAAAAAAATAAGTGGCAATCATTCGAGGGTCCGATGGACCTCCAACGCACGAGTACGCACTTCGTGTTCCGTTATTACTTGGGCCATCATCTTTACAACATCCACAGGCCTCCTCTCCGATAGGGAGCTCTGACGAAGTTGTCTCATCCCAATTTTTAGCCTCGTCTGCTTTCTTCATCCCAATTTATCAAAAGGAATCTGTTTTCTTAGAATGACACAGTACAACGCAGACGCTCACAAACACACGCACTCACCCCCTATGAACACACATACACAAACTCTACCCTTATGAACACCTTCGAAGGATCGAAAGACCCTACAGATCTGGAGATTCCCGAAGTCACTATTGGCGCATTTGGTTGATTTTTCGTCTTAGGCTGTATTTGGAGGCCAAAATTTCTCTCCAAAATTTCCTGCACTTCCATCACATCAAAACAATAAATGCACCAAAAGACGCATGTCCGGAGTATGAAATGTAGGTAAAAAAATAAACTAATTACACAGTTTAGATGTACATTGCGAGACGATTCTTTTGAGCCTAGTTACCCCATGGTAGGATAATATTTACCACAAACAAAAGCGAAACACGCTACAAAAGTATTTTCGGTGCCAACTTTGCCCAAACGTTTGGGCTCTAAGCACACCCGTAATCAATCAGTTTTCTATGGCTGAGATTTTGTTGACATCTGTGCTGCTATCATGTGTTGGTTTAATACTTTTTGGGCCACTTGAGTTTCTTGGTGGGCTTCTCTTCCCCTCGTAACCGGCTTTTTCAGGGAGTGCTTGGTTTCTTGGAATTAGGAATTAGGGATTAGACATGATTATTAGTCCTAATTAGCCTCTTTTTGAGAGACTAGTGGATCACAATGTTTGCTAAGTTAGGGACTAAAAATTTAGTCTCTAGTCTTCATTTTTTACAGTGGATACTCGAGATGAGCGTTTATTTTTGAGATAGACCGAATACTTTCCTTGCACCAGGTGAAGGGCAAAGAAGCATGTAACTGCGGTCATTTATATGAACTAAACATGCTCATAATATAATGTTGTCCTCGCCCCAAGTTACAGTAGTTTATTCAAACATCACTGGAACATTACAGCCAGGTCTAGGAATAAAATTTACTCGTTGAGGCCTAACTGGTCATAGAATACATCCTCAGGAGACTGGAGATCGCTTTCAGTAGTTCGTCAAGATTTTGTCTCGTGAGACACCATCTGCTACAAGAACTGAGGTGATCTCCTGTAGAAGTAGAGGGCGTCATCAGTATCAACAGTTCATTATTGCAACCCCACCCCACAAAAAATGTAGATTCTAGTTGAAGAAAAAAAAAAAAAAGGACATGTACTGGTTAATACACTACCAAATTCATCTAAATGCTCAGGCGCAATAAACTGCGTAAAGACCCCATGAAATGAAGCAAGTCATTGACAAGGTTTGGAGCAATAAACTCGTTCCGGGATTTGGAGCAAGCACCTAAAGATAAGTCTTCAAACCGGATGAACAAACAAGTGGTTACTCCATACTTCACATCGATAGCCAGCGTTGACAAGGTTTCAACTATGGTCTTAAGTCATGCCTCTGCCGGAGCAGAGCAAATGGTACCATGGATCTAGAATGTTAGGACCCCAAAAATGTGTGCCGCATTAATTGAACAAAAACTCTCTCTACACCACCGGCTTCCTAGGTGAAAAGGCTACCACTCCTTCAACTTCAATCCTATCATGTGTGCAGCCAAGAAAATCCACTCCAAGCTATATAGCTGGAGTTGGATCAATTCTGCAAGCTACACACTGTCATTGCTGGATCCTACAAGAACATTAGGCGAAATGGTCCAAGTACTCGAGCTTGGTGATGGAAGGACCACTGGGTGTTGCAGTTAGTTCATGCAGGTGAGAGAAGGGAGAGTGCATGAGATCGAGGTATAGGTATTAGGAATCAAAATGCTACACACTGTCATTGCTGGATCCTACAAGAACATTAGGCGAAATGGTCCAAGTACTCGAGCTTGGTGATGGAAGGACCGCTGGGTGTTGCAGTTAGTTCATGCAGGTGAGAGAAGGGAGAGTGCATGAGATCGAGGTATAGGTATTAGGAATCAAAATGCTACATAGGTGAGCCAGCTCTCATTAGGATTATTTGGACCTAGGATGCTACAGTTAGCAAGTTTAGGGATGTAGAGTCTCCATTTTTAATATATAGTACTTAAGTGTATTCATGCACAGTTTGATGCAGTAGCAGTTTGACTCACAAGTAGCAACAAATTTTTTTTTGTAGGCTCAACACGCTTAATGGTAAAGTTATGCAAAAGAGTCTTGAAACAACAACAATGCGCACCTCCTGCATTTCATTCTGTCCACAAAGTACGGCTCCCGTAGAAGATGGATTTACTATGTTCTTGTTTCTGTAGAAAGCATCCTGCAAGATTAATGTCATTAGAAGGATGTCTCAGGTGTGTACCAGCAAACCTGCAATATGACAAAACAATGGTGGAGCATTTCTTGTATTACCTGAACATGTCCTCGTTCGCCATTCCAAGTGTCATCTGGGCGTGATAAGACTGGTATTACCTTAACTCCAGTTGACTCCCAGTTCTTGAATCTCTCCTGTCAAATGGAAAATTTTATAACTTTGTTATGTGAGATAAAAGCTTCTCTGGCAAATACACGATTTGCATACAGCACATAAGGGAAAGTTCTCTAACCTGGTATGCCATCGATTGCAGACTTCTAGCACCATAATAAAGCCTCACATCAGCTCTTTCATTGGCAGCAAAACCAAACTCGATAAGTGAACGAATCGTACTGCATCAAAAAATACACAGATTAATTTGGGCAAGATCAGAGGAAGCCCAACATTTAGAGGAGAAGCAAAATTGGCTAGTCAACCAGACAGACACAATACAGATGAAAACTGAGAATAGCATTCTTGAGGATTATGATTTCCAGCTATGGCTGACCTAGTCCCTGACCATAGTTCATTGCTCCAGTAGGTAGTTGGTAGCATATCAAGATCAAAGTTGTCAGCAACTACTTGTAGGAGGCTTTGGTAGTCTGTCAGGCATGGTAGCTAGTTGTGGTGGAATCCAAACTGGGAAGAGGCTTGTGCCAGTAGAAGGGGCCTAGCAACTAGCATTGAGGATAAGGGATGTGGAATAAAAGGTGTATGTGATAAAATGTCAAGGGAGTTCCTGCAGCAACTACCTGAACATACTCTAGCTACTAAATGATACAGAAAACCGGTAACATAAATAGTTTCAAAGGGGTTCTTTACTTTTCTAATTTCATACCTCCAGAATATGAATAGTATAGCAATACCTACATCTAATAATGCATAAACACAAGCCTTCTTTGCTGTGTTATTTGAAGAAAGACAGGATGTCAGTCAGGAAAAAGAAAGACTGGATGATTAATACACTACAAAGCCAAGTGTATGGCAAGTCAGAAATTCATAAAAAAAAAAAACCCCTTGATGCCGGAGTACAAGGACACATCTTCCTTCAAAAGACACTGGCAAGCAGACAGTTCTTTGTAAATCATATTTTTGTTTTGGTAACTGGCAGTATAATCAACAACAAAAATCGTGTCTCAACAAGAGGAGATAACAGAAGTATATGGACACAGATATGGAAACGACATTCTTTAGTGACGTGATTTAGTTATATCTACATGGTTCAACAGCAATCTATATGCCGATGATGAAGCCTCTGCGGCTGTGCATTGCTTTGCAGAATATAGGGTAATGAGATTTGTTGGATGAGATGAACCATCATTATTGTTCAATGGGTTGACTGCAGATGCAAAGTTATAAAATTGTTTATGAATTATGATATAACTTGAAATCCATGGATTTTAACAGCTTTCTTCATATAATTTCATACACAAGAGAACAATAATCTTTCTAGTTTTGACCTCAGTTTAGCCTTGATTATTATTTGGATCATGGTCCCCTGAATGCAGCATTCATATGATTATTACCCAAACTATGAAACCATCAACTTCACATCCTTCGATTATCAAAGCCAGAGCATAACTCCCAAGCCAAATTGACCTGGTTTGAGCAGGTTCCTGTTCAAAGAATCATACTTTTGTTTAGCTTGAGACTCAATCACAATGGACCATGCCAAAGTTCACAGGTGTCCTCAGTCAGGAAGTAAAAGGAAAGGAAAGGAAAACAAGGGTCGAGTGTCATCCAAACCCTTCATTTGGACATCGTTAGTTCTCTTCCCACCCTGTCTGCACTCCCTAATTCTATCTTTAATCACCGTAGCAATGTTCGGGTAAGATGAGGTTACTTAGTTCTCAGCGTTAATAAACATTATGATGTCAAATATTTTACTGCGCAATGCAGGTTATCTGATTATAATATGATTTATTATTTATGCGAAGCAAATATAAGGAGTAGAGAAAGGAGGGGATGAGAATGACCTGATCCCGGTCCCCGTGGCGAACAGGAGCATGGTCTGCGCGACGTCGGGCGGATTGATCTTGTCGAGGGCGAAGCCGTTCCCCGTGACGGCGCCGAGCTCGACAACATCCCCGTCCTTGAGGTTGCAGAGGCGCTCCGCGGTGGTCCCGGGCACGGTCTTGACGACGAACTCGAACCGGGGCCCCGCGCCGGGCGGCGAGGCGATGGCCATGAACGCCGGCTTGAGCTCGTCGTCAGAGGGCACGCGGACCTTGAGGTACTGCCCCGGGGTCGTGTAGGCCTCCACGAGGTCCGCGGCGTCGGAGAGGTCCACGACGACGTAGGAGATGGAGCCGTCGGCGGTGGCGGTGCTGACGGCGGAGACGGGCGCAGGGGTCCACAGCGCGCCGCGTCCTGCTTCACGGCGTAGGCCGTGGTCAAAGGGCGGACGAGGCGGCGGCGGCGGAGCAAGGGGGCAGAGGAGAAGGAGGAGGAGGAGGAGGAGGAGGGGGTGCGCGCGGAGGAGGGCGAGCCGGGGAGCCATCGGTGCCGCGGAGACGGCGGCCATTGCAACGGACGGGTTGGGGACGGAGTGAGTCCGAGTGTGTTGGACTGGACAAAGCTAGCTGGACAACGGATAAAAGAAACGGTGCCTGCCTGGCTGCCGTTTTTATGGGCTGGGCCGGGCCGGCCTCTTTGATTGAATTGATTGATTGATGGCACGTGCTCTAGTACTACCTTGGCACGGATACTGCACATGAGCACATGTGTTGTTTGCTTGCATGTTGGCACAAAATGTTTTAGAAACAGTTTTGTTTTTTGTTACAATAGAATTATGAGAGGATTGTGATTCAAAAACAAAAGAATTCTCGGAACCTTTTTTTTTTGTGGTGTTTGCACAGGTTTCATCTATGAGAAATGCTGACCTTAGAGAGTTCTAAATGAAACGTATGATATCTGCGTATAGATTAACCGTCTAGATAGGTGGGGTCCACCCCTTGATAGAGTTCACCTATTGCCAAATTATGGGGAAGAGATATGAGGTGCTCTTAGAGATGAGTTTTTCTCTCTTTTTTTCCCTAAAAAAATATGGATGGAAAATGGGATATGGGAATGAATGATACATGGTACTCATGTAGATGCTCTAAGACACGATAGACAGAGGAAAGGTCGGATTTGTTTACACTGAACCATTTCTTTGATGTTTGGAGACTAAAACTATAATTAGAACATTTACTACATCACATTTCAACCGTAGGGAAACAAAAACACCAATTCACATATGCTACAAATGTCAAAATATTTACCAAAACATCATCCAAGTGCATATCAAACCATTCTCAGACCTGCTCTAGGAATTCCAAAGTGTAGTAACAACCAAACCAATAATTTCACCACTGTGCTCAGGGATTCCAGTGGTCAAAGGTGTTTGGTTTGTGAAATGAAACGTCCATATCACCATCTCACTCTCTTTTATTTTGTTTGATTTGTAGAATAGAATGAGTTGATATATAACCACATCAATTCTCACAACCATTATGTAATGCGACACTTTTATCCCGAATTTATTTTCGCAATTTTTCCGATTTGTGCATTAAGTGGTAAAGCAACATCCCCGTCGGCAAAACGGCGCGTGTGCGTACTACGTGAACTTCAAGATTTGTTTTACCAAATCCCTTCGAAGGTGCTTATAGGGGTAGGGTTTGCAAATGCGTGTGTTCATAGAGGTGAGTGCACGTTTGTATTGAAGCGCCTACGTTCTCTGTGTAATCTCAAAAAAAAAAATGCTAGGACAAGGAAGGTGATCATTCCATTATACTTAAAAAAATGCTATAGTGAGTACGCACGTGCTTAAAAGAGTGAGGCCGATCGGAGAGCGTCATGCTTCCATCCGATACGATAAAGCCAGAATAAAATCCCAAGAATGGATTTGGTGGACACGTACGTATAAATAACCCGGATTTATTTACACAAGCTCATTCTACGACATATCGATTCTGACACGTGTATTTCGCGAGAAAAAAAAAACTGTCAAATCGGATACCCATAAGACGGACAACATATCACACTCAGCACGGCGCTACACGAGGCGGGGCTTGGGCTGCTACTGTCCAGCAAACAAGGACGCGTTCGTCGCAACGTTTCACAAGCTGAAGATTCGTTATCTCATGATGAGGCTACAGTCACCATCAGACAAAAATGAGAAATGGTGCCAGCATCACAGTTAACTGGGTTCATTTATTTTTTCTGGATTAAACTTTCGCTGTACCTGCAAATTGAAAAGGATAGGATATACCACTGTATATGGAGAACGAATTGGAAGGCCTTCTCCATTTCTTTTCCATAACTTTGGATGTAAAGAAAAAGAACGCATCGATCCTTTGATTAATTATAACTAATTAACGTATGTATGCATGCATGGATCCTTTGATTAATTATAACTAATTAACGTATGTATGCATGCATGGATTAGTAGATGATGATGAACTCACGCGCGTGGGAGGGGGAGAGAGTAGTCGGTTCTCGCGTGTGGGATTCTGTTTACGTTGAGTGAGTTTTTTTTTTGAGGGGTACGTTGAGTGAGGTTAAGGGCAGTGATTACTGACAATTAGGTGTGCCATCTTTAATTTAACAACGACAAAACTACTTCAGTTTGGATCACAGAGCTAACATTTACGTACTATTTGCTAATGATTCTTAGTTGCTAATCATTAGCTTGTTGGACTCAAACAGGTCCAACTAATTCTTAGATATATCTATACCACCTCACTTGTGGGCAAAATCAACTAATAGTTAGTGTATCCACTACATACGATAATTTTTTTTTATAACAAACAAGCTTTATTAATTAGCAGCAAGAGACTGCTATGTGGGAAATGGATTCCCAGAGTACATGGTTAAGAGCGTCTCTAATGGGACAACTCGAGATATGAGAAGAACTGGTGCAAGAGATAGAAACACGAGAAGGCGTATTACAATGAGACTTGGCTTAAGCTAAAACATGAGCGGTGGTGTTAAGATTTCTAGAAATCTTGTAGACATTGTAGCTCTTCTCGAGGCCTGCATTGCAAAAAGTCTGAGTATAGAATTTGGCGTCCCAACATGGAATTTTAGCGATGCAAATGTTGTTGATGTAGGAGACTAGCTGCTGATTATCAGTGAGAAACGTGGCTACTGGGATGTTCAATTTGTCGACAATGAGACCTGCAAAAGCAAGAGCAGCTGCCTCTGCCGTAAACACAGAGGAAATAGAGATCAAAGACACTTTCATGTAGACGTTAAGATTTTCTTGAGGACCTGAGCTGGTTAAGAAAATTTCAAGACCTGCATTGCGATTAAACATAACATTTTGATCTGAAGTTATATGGATGCATCAGTATAAACCCTTATACCTTCCAACATGGCGGGCATATCAATCCTGAATAGGTTTGAAGCTGAGGTTGAGTATTAAAGAAACTTTGATAAGTTTGAAGCGAGTCTTGCTGAGGCATGTGATCAACAGTGGGAGGATCGTGCATAAGTGAGAGACTAAGAGCATGACTACTCACATTTTGTTCTAGAATAGGTTGTGATGCTTGTTTGCCTATGTTATTGTCGATGTCTTCCTGCGCAATGCTCTGAGAATTTTGAAAATCAGCATTAGCTGCATGGTGGACCTGTCAAACTATCTCTAACTTTTATTATTGAACCTTTTATCATTCCTAGCCTTCCATACGTACCATAAATAAACTGAAGAAGAATGTCGATTAGCATTTCCTTGCCGTTACCTGAGACGTACGATCGATAGATTCGTCATGGCACGGGTGATCTGCAAATTTCAGGCCATGTGCTTCATTCATGATTGGACGATTCACGAGTGCAACCTTCGATCCATCAGTGTGGGACAACAAAGGCCACTGGGCTAGCTGACTGCGTACTAGAGTACAGTACTCCTTAAGCTACGTAGTAGGCCGGTTTGTCGCCATGAATGTCTAGCTTACAGTCGTCACATGCTTGTGTGGATCAAGATATTTTGATATATAGTGAAATGTCAGCCACCAACTCTACCAAACAAGAGTCCGTACCACAACACACATGCGTCAATGCGCTCCGATATCCTGACAAATATCGAGATCGTTGACGATGCACGCATTCATGGCAGCATGGATCTTCATAGCTTTCGGGAGTTTGTTCTCACAACAGCCTTTTTTTCTCGATCGTTTCAAAACAACAAACCTTTTTTTTTTAACATGGATGCATGCATGTGAACTAGTAGAGTGTATATCTTCATAGCTTTCGGGAGTTTGTTCTCACAACAAACGTTTTTCTGTACATAGCTCAAGCAAATGTTTCTCCCCTCTCGTCATCTCTAATATTTTTGAAGAACATACAATGCTAGCTCTTGAGCCTTTTTTTTTTATCTCAGCTCTTGAGCCATTTTTACTACCATGAACTTACATGTGACTCTCGATCAGAACATGAATTTCCTGCTGCTTGACTTGTTTATCTTTTCCACTTTCAAGTTGCCAGCGCGACTCCTCTCGTTTAAAAACAATAACCGTTTCAAAAAGCGCGACTCCAATCCTCATGATATGACAACACCGTTTCAAGCAGAACAGAGAAAAAAAATATATACTACAAAGATTTTGTTCTGCTTGAAACAGTCCTACCAGAATGTGCCCTGTTTGACTAAACCAATTGTGGTTTAGTAAGCATTGAGGACAATAGAATGCATCCCTGGAGCTAAAGTATAGGTAGCCTTTGAACAATCTGTTGTGGGCGAAGTTGTTGGTGCTAACAGAAAAAAAAGGCACTTACCACATTGTCTCGTGTTGGACTACAACGGAAGCCGAGCCCAGACGTCTCGGTGCCAACAATGGTTATGGGCCCACACCACACTTGTGCCGCGTGAACCTGCAACATACTTCGCGTCGGAGTACGCATTGTTGGCAAGGCGTCGCTCAAGTCAGATGTGTTCAGCTTCAGCGTGGTCGTGCTAGAGCTCATCACCGGCCAAACGCATCTAGTAGATTGACAAGGGGGGAAGAAAAGAAATGGTATTGAGAATCGTTGTGGACTTATGATAATCGTTGTGGACTTATGGGACAGGGATATAGGATATATAGATCAATCCAATGCCGACAGGATGGATGACACTCCTCCGTGTCTGAACCTTTTTTTTTTTGTCAATGGGAACGCATTGTCTCGAGTCCATCAATCTATCCATAATACTGCAACTGCAATACCACTCTGATTTGGGAGGTCTCCAAACAGTCAGCGGATCGGTTGGGAGAGGGGAGGGAGGAGATAATGCCTCATCAGTCGCTTGTCTCTGCGGTTCCCTGTCACTATACAAATTTAGGTTAATTTAGTAACAGAAATCCTCCTCGGTGTTTGAACCTGAACTGAATCCACAGCGCACACGAGATAGAAACAGTAGGCAACAACAACACTGGATATCCTGCAGCAATTGTAACGAAAGCATATGTGCATCATCGATCAAAACTAATACAGGTGAGCGACCAAAGACAGTAAACATCTTATACAATTCTTTTGAGTTACAAAGACAGTAAACATCTTATACAATTCTTTGAGTTAAGCGCCTTGTTCGGGAGCTTCACAAGTGGAAAATGACAGTGGAAAATGACAAAACATTATTATTCACTAGTTTTTCAGTCCACCAACAAGGTGTTTTATTTTACGTAATTGTCTCCTTTTGTAACCTACTTGTTTATTATCATCTAGTTAATTTTCAATAGTACAAGCACTCGTACCGTTGATCACTAATACACAAGACACCAAACCCACACGAATTAGCATTCATAGATGATGAGAATTAAACAACCAGTTAGAATACAAGCTCATGAATTCATTAACATGCAAAATGCATTTGGGAACGCACTTTTTTTTTTTCAGTCCACCCGAATTAACATTTGGGAACACACTGTCTTGAGTCCATCAATCTATCCATAATACTACAACTACAATACCACTCTGATTTGGGAGGTCTCCAAACAGTCAGCGGATCAGCCCGGAGAGGGGAGGGAGGAGATAATTAATGCCTCATCAGTCCCTTATCTCCGCGGTTCCCTATCACTATACAAATTTAAGTTAATTTAGTAACACAAATCACATGGTTGATTTTTTTTTAGGACGGAAGGACTATTGTAAGATGAAAAACGCATGAAGTCAAATGTTCTAAACATCATAGAACGGGACAAGCAAAAAAATCGTTGTATGGAGTTTAGTTAAGCGTGCCTTTTCAGTTTTAGTTTTTGCCCACCACATCTTGCAGCTGCACTCACGATGGTCTGGTGCACATTACTGCTTTATAGCACCACTCCGGCCCATACCTCTTGGATCTCGCAAGTAAAGATGGCAACGGGCAGGAAAAATCCATGGACACGCAGGCACCCGACCCTCACTCTGGGCACAAAAAACCAAAACTAAGAACCGAACCGATCGGTTCCTGTTAGGTTCCAGGATTCCGTGAACCGAACGGTTCCTGTTAGGTTCCAGGATTCCAGGAATCGAAATATACTTCGGTTATTTTGGTTCCAGGCCTCGGTTACCCGAATTAACCCAAAATTGACATCTATGCCTTGACATCTGTGGCATAGGACATTCGTGCCTTGACATCTGTGGCATAGGAGTTTAGCACTTCTTGCACCCAGGTTGGCTGCACGCCGATACAACTTGCAATGGCGGGAGATGAGCTACCCTGGACAATGCATTTGCTGTAATGTTCTCTTTTCCCTTCATGTAAACAATTTTGAAATGGAGACCCATCAATCTAGTCATTGCCTTCCTTTGAAGCTTTGAATGCAAGTTTTGATCACAAATATGCTAAGGACTTATGGTCTGTCAATATAGTTGTCGGTGTTTTAGACCGGCATCCCAGCACCAATGAGTAAAAATGTTGCGCGTCCCTTGATCCAGATGGTGGTGCGAGATGACACAAAGATATATATCTTGGTTCGGGCTAACGCCGACCCTAGTCGGTCGAGGGCGTGGAGTCGTGTGTATTTGCATAGGGGTGCTCGTAGTAGGGGGAATACAAGCAAGGTCGAGAGAGAGAGGCCGGGACCTCAAATCTATGTGCGTGGTGTTGATCGAGCTAGAGTGTCAATACCGTGTGAAGTTAGGGCGTGCGTGCTCCAACTTGCCTTACACTACGTCCGGGCTCCCCCTTTATAGGTCCAAGGGGAGCCATTTGTACATATGTCAAGTGTGGGTAGCTCCATGGCTGGTCGGCCTTGTACCGAGCCATGGTTTGTGTAGTATCCGAAATTGTCGCCGTGGAAAGTTTAACGGTCCTTCCTTATGCCATCACGCCGCTGTCGAGGGGTACGCGGCCCCGGGCGAAGCTTGGTCGAGGGTTGTCGTTGACCACCAAGGTCTCCACTTTACCGAGGGGGTACCGCCGAGGGATATGATAACGGTCCGAGGGGTGCGTTGATGGTGACCGAGAGCTATAGCGACCTTGTCCAAGGGTACTCGCCGTCGTGGCTACGATGTCGCCCGAGCCTCCCCGGGATGGGCGCATGAGGTGACGAAAGGTAGGGGGGAGTGGTTGACACAAGATCCGCAGAAGGCGCTGCATCGCGCTTAAAGGTTGCTTCCTGACGAGATGATGGCTTTGCAAAAGAGGATTCACCGCCGCTGGCCGCCGACAAAGGGAACCGGTGTCGTGGAATCGACTGCCAAGACGCGATTCAATGCACGCGATCCGGCCGCCGCCGCCGCAAAGCCGCACGGGTTCGCCCGGGGGTGAAGTGTGAGGAGGGTCTCAGCGAAGTGGGCCAAAGCCCCCCTCCGCGAGGAGGGTCTCGGGCGAAGCCTGGTCCGCCCCCTCTCCTCGAGAAGGATCTCGGGCGAGTCGCTATTCTCGCTCCTTGTGTGTGGGCTCTCGGATGATAATGCTTTATGTTCATTAATACCTCGATGGCACGCGTTTGGGGTAACCTTCCCTTTAATCAAGACATCGTGGGTACCATTTATTTTGGTACCCTAAGAATAGTGAACTCTTGCCTACTCGAGATAATGCCTCCATTTTTCAATGGCCATGATTAGAGCTAAGAACTCTTTTTTCATAGATTGAGATAGACTTATGCTTTTCTCCCAAAAGCCCCTTTACTCAAATATGCAATTGGTTGTCCTTGTTGCATTAGCACCGCACCTATACCATTTTGGAAGCATCCTAATATGATGATATCAAGTCGGGGTTTCAACCTCAATAGATTGGAGAGGGGTTTAGCCTTGGTCAGCATCTCGATATTTGTGTCTTGAATGTTGTCTTATGTTCATCTTCTAGCAAAGATCCTAATCGATGATATCCTGACCTCATATTCAATTTAGTGAAAAATTTATTATCATGTAATTCATCCAAAATCTCCTCAATGATTGGCATTGGGAACCTATTCTTTATAGTCATGTTGTTCAACTTTCGCAGTCTACACAAAATCGCCAGACCCATCTTTTTTTTCTTCACTAACAAGACGGGGAGGCAAATGGACTATGGCTCTAAGTGATCGTAATTGCATCGTAGTAATTGTTGCACTTGTTCTTCTATTTGAGACTTGTGCTGAGGGGAATAATGGTAAGGTCTTGCATTTACAGGTACTGAACCAGGTAGCAAGGGTATAACATGATCATAACTTCTCCGAGGAGGTAGTTGTTTAGGGTCTTGGAATACATCTTGGTAATTGACTCAAAACTTGAGCAACCTCTCTTTGTATGAGGTACCCTAGCTAATAGAGAAGTAGCTTAAGGTATATATATAATCTAGCAAGGCAAATGCCCAAATGTCATTACCTCTGGTTGAGTTGTACATTTTTGTGCGTGTATATGGCATGCACCTTGTTGACACCTGTTATAGCATAAAATTACTAGTCAACTAAACATGAATAAGGGCTTAAAATGAATATCAACATAAGTCTAGGGGTTTAACTAACATAATTCCACGAGCTTTGGTGAATTATATATTTTTAGAGACTTAATGTATAAATGCAGAGAAGAATGGAGAAAGTTCCTAATAAACATCACATATGATGACAAGACTTGACCGTGAAGTAACTCAACCCAAAATGTGGACTAAAACACTCTAGAAGGTACGAGAGCACACCGTAAGAAACAGAAGACTAGAACATTTCGGACCGGGCGGACCGCCAGAGCCATTTAGGCGGCCGCCGGTGGGTCCCACCTGTCATCCTCTCCTTTCTATGTCGGGTTTGTAACCCGACCTTGAGGTTGTATCTACACCGTTATTGAAGGTCGGTTTGATCCAAAGGGTCATCGCTCATCGCCAAGGCCTATATAAGAAGACCCCTGACCCTGTGGCTAAACCCTAATTCATTACTAACTCATTCTATCTCATTATCTCTCGGTTGTAGAGGGGTCCCATGTAAGGATCATCTCTCTAAGAGATTAGTGAAGTAGAATTAGAGTAGACATGTAATTAGAAGTAGATTAGATCAAATTAGATCTAATCAAGAGTAAGAGTCAAGTTGAGAGATAGATCAAAGAACTTAATTAGAGTTCTAGATCTATTCTTGAGAGCTAAAGAGTGAGTGGAGGAGAAGAAGGGGAAGCACCGGGACATGTCGGTGACTCCTCTATGCTTGTACCTCACGGGATCAAAGGCTTTATGGCACTTGATCCCGAGACTTCTATGGTGAATCAACTTCTTGTTTGAGTAAGTAAGTAAACGCCTTTATCTTAAGTGTTAGTATTGTTCTTATTGTTCATAACTCTTTGAGTACTTTAATCTATGGGAATCTATGGATTAGAGGGGTTGCTTAGGTGTAGGCGTGGTGCCTAGATCGGTTACTTGTGAATGCACCCTACCTTCAGTGTGGTAGTTCGTGGTAGTGTGACAAGTACCATTGATTCCTTTGTATTCCACCTCCCGATTGGATAGGACTAGTAGGACAATGTTGTCAAGGGAATAGTAAGTTTCAACCTTACTTTCCTTTGAGTACGCCCCTTTAAGACAATATCAACATAGCTTATAAGGATGAGAACTAGACAACCGTAGAAATCTTCTTACCTCTTTTATTCCTCTCACGTTCCTTGATTGCTTTCGGGGATTAGTTATATGCCTCTCGTTATCCTCACACCATCCTCCCTGTGGATTCGATATTAAAACCCTCTCCCGGGTGAAATGCTCACTAGTATCCGCTCGCTTGTGGATTATTATAAATATTTTTGTAGGCTTATCAAATACCAACACACCTCCTTTGATGTTTGGTAGAGCCCTTGCAACTTCACTGTTTTACCTTGTTCCTGAAACTCATTAGTTTTTTCTCCCAATCACACTACATTGGATTGTGTTGTTTTAGCCAATCATAATCAAGAATGATATCATAAGGTGTCGTATCCAAGACTATCATATCTGATGTCATAGTGTGACCCCGCAATACCATCTCATTTGAGGAACCATCGACAAGAGAGCCACCGGTCATTAGCTAGCTTAACTTTCTGCGGCTTAGTGGTGACGGTCGCAAATTGGCCAACTTGACAAATGCAGAGCTTACAAAGCCGCTGGGGAACTACCACTATCCATCGGTGCTAACATCACCTTGTCTTGCACCTTTCCTTTCAACTTCAAGCAATGAGTGTTATCTTGGGTAGAGAGTGCATTCAGGGATAGCCGACCAAAGTCTTGCTCCAAGGCATCTTACATCGCCATCTAATTTAAGACACTAGTGTTCCCAGCGCCCATACGCGCTGGGTAATGGCCGTTTCGCTTTTCTATGATCGCGGCACAAATGATTTTAAACATGGTTGGGCTCATTTTTGTATTGACGAGGTGATCGCGATATAGCGCAAAAGCGTTAATACCTACAATACGGGGACGTTATAGCTAGGTGGATAGTTATTCATATTGTCCACGACGGTACATAAAAAGAGAGTATGGCCATGTGATCGAAGGCAATGGCGGCCGGCATTGTTCAAGTACATAGTATATACATCTATCGCCATTACAGCAGCTCAGAGCCGCGTGGTGGCTAAGTCTGTTCCTCTGCGAAGCACCAAAGGAGCATCATCGCCGCTCGAGCCGCCGTCTAGCTTGAGTATTGTATATATATGTGTATCAAAGATATCGTTTTAGCCTATCCGAGGCAAGATAATTTTACATGATAGTTTTGTGACTATTTGATAAATGGAATAATAGATATACTTATGACAAAGGATAGATAAAGACAGTAATATTCGATGTGAGATATTACATCGATATATAATAGGTTGACAAACACATGTTACATGAGGAACTTATTATCAATGGGCCAACATAGACATAGACAAGACTATAGTTCTTCATAAGGTAGCACGTGGACACAAGAATTTTAATGGTAATACTTTGTCAAGGGAGCGGATCACATCAAATTCGGACCATGCAGCTCCATAACATCCCGAGCATATGCTTCCCCGCTTTGGAATGACAGAGAACAGGATGATGAATACCGCGAATGGACCAAAAATATACAACATGACCTAATAGATGTCTAAAATCTTACAATATTGGTCGCAGCTTTTTGGTTTGCGTAAGATTCCTCTCCATTACCCATTCTATTCCAAGGAAAATAATATAAATGTAACTTCAGGTTTGCAGCTAAAACACAAGGATTGGTTGATAGTAGCCAACACACTAGAGAGTTGACATACCATTTTGTTCTTCCATCGAGCATGTGAGCAATTTCTTTGACGGAGACTTAGATAAATAGTTTCCTCGTGTAAGAAAATCATGGAGCAATGGGAGAGCTTACAAAAAGACAACAACATCATAGCTCAGAACAATAGTGAATTGGTGTCTGTAAACAATACACCTGAAGAGTATACTTCAAGCATGTTGTTTTCATCTTGTATATGGAATGCATTAGTAGTGTAGCAAGATACTATGATATGCAATGTCAGGGCATGTAAAGTGAGATTAAAGAGCTATAGTACCTCTGTAAACTCGTTCATAGATACCTGCTAGAGCATGACTGTCCTAGGTTAAATTGCATGTTTATTCTCAAACGGTAAAAACACAAAGTATGAATCATGTTATATAGGACAGGCACTATCAGTTAGTGTAGTAGCTCTGAGTACCTTCATGCTCGGTCTGTTTTGGTAGTAGATTATGTGCGCTCGCATCTCTGATGCCGCCAAAAATATTCCCCTTGATACATGTATTATATAATCGACAGAAGGTAATAACTACATACTTTCTTCGAGAAGCATGCGGTAAATAAAAAAAAAAAAAATCACCGAAGGTAGGGAGGCCCCAAAACAAGAAATTCACATGTCGTGCCAATAGTGCTTTGTAAAACCAAAAAGCAATATAAACACCATAAAAAAATTTGCAAAACTCTAAGAAAATGGTAGGTATTTAATAGTCCTTGCCAATATCGTGAAGGCAAAAAGAAAATATAAGGAGACAACAAAATGTAAGACCTCGAAAACTTGAATATTAATACTTTGAAAGAGAGCTATATCAGGAACATGGACAAAACAGATTTGCCAAATAACGACAACTTCATATAGATAGTAGATAATTTTTTCACACTCTCGGAAAACCGAAATGAGCTATAACTATAGGGACGAAAACTAAACTTCCAGATTATGTCATGGACACTGAAGTAAACATTTCAATAGGCTTTTAAGTCTTTGAATCAAACCAACACGCATTTGGAAAGTACCATGTGTAGAGAATCTTATCGATTATGCAATATGACCAACTTGATAGCGTTGATGTGGAGAAAAGCCCTCTGAATTTCCTAATGAGCTTCTTGTTGTCCCAAGCCGAAAGAGCATTGAAAAATGGACTATGGAGTAGAACACCGAGGTAGGCATCAATGCATAAGGAAGTCACAAAAGCAAATCCCATTTTTCATTGGAAACCAAAGAAGAGATGTGTCTTTGTTTTTACAAACATTTCTAAGGATGTGCATTCTCAGATTATTCATTGCCAAAAATTACACGCTTTTTATCATATATTCGAAAGTTCTTTCACATTCTGGGGTATCCATTTGCTTCTCTTGTGATAATCGGATGACCGGATCAGAAACTAACAACAAAAAAAAAAGAGTGACAGAACATGATTCGAAGTTTTGTAGAACTTCTCAAATACAAGACATAAATTATCATGTATCAAATTAGCATTTACCAAAGGGGTTTACTTACTACTGGTCACTCCAAATTATATACAATCGAGGATTCTCAATATATTGAAACATGTATGCGGGCATGACGCATGTATTAAAACCGAAAACAAGCAAATGTTGGCTAATATTTTGTATAAATGCTGAAAACAAGCAAATGTTGAAGCATGGACACTATAAACCGAAGAAAGGCTCAAATGACATGCAAAATAAAAGAAAAGACATGCAGTTTTGCATTCGTGAATACGTAGGTGGCTAATGGTCTTTTCAACATTTTCCCACAACCTGTTTCTTTGCACCTACCGATCAAGATGCACTAATTTCCATGTATAATATCTCATCTGTTTTATAGTCAATAGTCGAGCATGCTAAACTTTCATGACCCGAGATGCCCACCATTTAGATGACAGTAATCGATCAAAACAGTTGAGCACGGAACTTCTTTGAGTATGCATCTTTTGGCAAGTAGTGGTCAAAATACTATGAGGTTGAGGAACAAACGAGTAAATGAAAGGAACAGAATTGCCTCTTAGAGATGCCTCCGTGGCGGGTAAGCCTGCATAAGTAGCCTATCAAAAACTCGGGACCAAAAATTACCAAGATAGATATTCAAATCAATAAGTTGCATGATAATTTGTTGAAGTATCGGTTGATTTTTCGACCATTTAGATTAGGTGGAGACATATATTTTCAAAAATTGTTTAATTTACGGATCGAATGCAATACAGACCTCCATTACTTGGAAAAGGAAACATTTAATCAATTATTATTTCTAAAAATGTTGAGTCTCAACCCGACCGTAACTCGGTGCCGTGTAGATCCTTGGCGTTCAAAGACGAAAACGACCTCTAGTGGTTGTAGTTCTCGCATGTGAAACCAAACATAGTCGGTTAAGCAATAATAACATAGTCGGTGAAACCACACATAGTCGGTGAAACCCGAAAGCGGGACAAAATTTAAAGGAAACAAACCCCACATCACACAAGCCAACATGTAAGAATCTTTATCTTCGAAAGGGACAATGCTCGCCTCAAACAATTGAAACGTTAAAAGCCGGATTAAGTAGGCATACCAATGCAGACCAGGCTGCTTGCTTCTCCGAACCCGACGGCGCCCTCTCGGTGTCCCTCCCTTCTCTCCGACGGTGGCGCGACGGACCCGCGAGCGCCTAACGGCCCGGATCTTGTGATCGGACAGAAGGGACCAGGGAAACGCGGCGGCGGACGAGGCACCGGGAGCGGACCCGAGCAACGACGCGCCGGAACAACAAATCGCCGAGGATCCGCAAGGAGCCGGCGGAACGACGGGAGGCAGCGGCTAGGATAGGCGAGAACGGCGGGGAAGGAGAAGGAACTCACCAAAGCAGCAGAACGGGCGGGCGGCGAACGGAGGGGAGGCGGCCGATTTTATCAAGTCAGAATGTAAAAGCGCCGGGACCGAGGACGACACAAATAGAGGCGCCGACGCGCGGTGTTCCACTAAACACCTAAAGGCGACGTCCCTACCGTGAGACGGCCATTCTCTGCGGCGGGACGACGGCGGACCATCGGCGCTGCGGCCGTGCCGCGGTCTCCCACGCAACGGGCCCCGTGTGGGAGCCGGCCCCGAATAACAAGGGAGCGACAACGCCATAGAAGTAGGAGGGAAGGCCATGCCGCTGGCCCTACTGCATGCCCTTGCGGGTCCACGGCGGCCGG
Organism: Hyparrhenia diplandra; assembly: GCA_015847255.1. Lineage (NCBI taxonomy): Eukaryota > Viridiplantae > Streptophyta > Magnoliopsida > Poales > Poaceae > Hyparrhenia > Hyparrhenia diplandra. The sequence goes on from JADLZK010011070.1 coordinate 317,194, forward strand.
CCAGAACGCCACGAGCCCGAGCGCGACCGGCGCCTAGGCCCCTCGCATTCAGCCAACAGCGCCGCACGAGCGCCTGGGCACGCGCAACCTCTGGCGGACCGCTAGTAATCGGACGACAGCGCCACTGGGAAAGCTGAATCAGGTAACGCAACGACCACTCGCATTGGCACCGTCCTACGACACCTCCCACGCACGATACGGCAACAAAGTCAATGCCGCCAACCCTTGATGCACAATCGGACGAGCGGGGTGAAAAACGGCGTGGGACGCCTCGCCGGCGGATTCTCCACGGCTAATTTACTCTTTAAATAATCACTAAGCTCTCTGTCTAAATCGTTAACGGCCCGCAGCATTCACTTGGGGATTCTTTCTTTTAGCACACACCGCATTATGACCTGGTTCATTCTTCTCACCACAAGTATAAGAAAAACCATTAGCCCCGCGGTAGTCACGACGTTGCCTATCCCTCCAATTGACCTTTGTTGAGGACTTGGCTTGGTCTCTACTCGATTGGGTATGAACCGCTTTCCCTGCATCGATACCCTTTCATTTGTTTGGCCTTTCCCCGCCCACAAGCTTCTATTCAATTCTAGCAATGATTGATGTCCGATCAAGTTGTTGGTACTTGTGGCTCCACCATAGCCCTGATCTCCTCTTTGAGGCCACAAACATAACGTGTAGTAAAGAACAGTTCATCATAGTAAGGGCAATGCATGGTGATCTTGCATCGCAACCTAGAAAATTCAACATGTATTCTTCCATAGTAATCGGATGCATTTTGATTGATACCAACTCTAACATGGCCAACTTGTAATCATCCCCAATTTTTTTTCCTCAATGGTTAAGCAAAACTTGATCCAGAATCACTCTTGTGAGTCCGCTTAAAGGCCTAGAACCATTTAGTTGCATTTCCTTCCGATGCATGGAGGCGAGAGAGAAACCCATAGACGTTTCCGCATATTGTATATCTTGAAATAAGTCTTACGGTTGTCAATCCAGATCTTAGGGTCTATACCATCAAACTTGGGGAACAACATCTTAGGAAACACGTGATGAGGTGGTGATTCCCGCCTATGATGCCCCGACCGAGTATTGCCTATCCCGAACTCTATTTTCCCCAAATAAATTGTGAAACGAGCCCTCCTCATCGCTGATCGATGTGGAATCATCATGGGCTTGCTTTTCCCCGATCAAACCGACGCAAAGTTAATTGAGCAATGACCGACCATTTGCTTGGACCTCGCTAAGCAATGAGTTGCTCTTCCTTGGAGAATTGATCCACCTTGGAGTTGTTAGCTAACACCGAGCCTTGAGCTCCTATTGAGTGACTCCCCACAATCAAGCTGTTCAAACAACATATCAAAATTCTCCATAACTTGTTCCCACGTAGACTTCTCCTCCCCGTACTCTTGGACATTTTGTCAAGGAGGATTTGGGTCCGCTTGGATGGCTTAATGGAAGTCGTGATTGAAAACCGTGAAACAACGTGCTCGGTAGAGCCCTCCCTATATCGTGTTCCATTGATGAACTTGCCCTGCCGTCTGGGAGTAAGGTTTCGACATTGGAATTTCACACGAGGACACGCCCCGAAACCCGAGTCGAAGGATACTCCCCCGTCGAACACTGCCGCACTGCAATTGAATCTATTGCTCGAATTTTACGTGAGAACACACGCCCGCAACCCTTGTAATCGATCCAACCGCGGCCGGAGAAAAAAAAGCTTGTGAGAGAGGCGTAGATCTCACAATTAGGTCACGCCGCCCGACGGGTTGTCGAAGTAGTCCCCCCGCCGATGCTGGAGCTGTAGGGGTGGAACGTGTGGACGACAGCCACGTATCCTCCTCCGCCGCTGTCGTCATTAGTGCTCCGCCTCAAATCCTTTTGCAGATTGGATCTCTTCAACTCACCGACACACCGAGTAGTGTGTGGGCCGCCGATTTGTGCCGAAAGTTAGCCACCACAAAGACGGACCTATGGATGCCGCGAAGCTTGCCGGGCAAGCTCGCCGCCGGGATTACCACTCCCAAACTTCAAGGTACGAATCGAGTTGACGAGATGAAGAGAAGGGTGGGTGGTAATGAGGCCGAGGTAGAACCTGGCTCCGATACCACCGTCACATCTGTGGCCGCCGGCGATGCCGCCGTCGACATGAGCGTTCGAGATGGCACGGTTCAGGCAAACGCCGACGAGGAAAGCCCCTCCGCTTTAGCGTGTTTGATTTCTTAGTTTCTGAATGAGTCTTTCTCTTACAAACTTGGCCTATGTATAAGACTCATTACACTGCTGCCCCATGGGCCTAGCTTGTCACTCACTCACCCTATTACATAAATGCTACCATGAAATCTGAACTAAGAATATGTATTCGTGAAGTACGCCTACTACTCCTTACTTGCCACGGTTGTATTTGTGACACGAATCCCGCACTCCCCGGTCCCGCCAGCGGCCCCGGGTCCTTCACACCTTGCTCGATTCACCGGACGCGAGAACTCCGGGCTCCGCCATCCGTACTCTAACTTAGAGTCTCTAAGGGCATGTACAACGCATCCCTCCAGCCCGTCTCTATGACGCCAATTTCGCGAAAAACACCCCCGCTGCTGCGAGGAGGCGGGGCTCGTCGACTCGTGAGGCGACGGGGATGTCCGTTGCCCGAGGCTGTGATTCCTTCTCCACGGCGTTGTATGGATCCGGGCGCTGGCCCGATTCGGCGCGCGTTGAGAGAAATCTCACGCCAAATCATTCCTCACCGGTGGCATAGTCTTCGCTAGCCCCGGTCTCCCCCGTCGCAGGCGATGCCGTAGCGAACAGGGGCGGTGCCGGATTGGCCGCCGGCCGCCGCCACGGTCCTATCTCTACTCAATCGCCCATCTTGATTCCGACTCACCCAAATCAATAATTAGGGCGGACGGTCGGGCTTCCTTCCATGAAACCAAATTGGTCAATAGCACCGCCGTCTCCCGCCCAAGCCCGATTGAAAAGGCAGGTCGCGGGCTTCCTTCCATCTCCGAAGCTTGCCGCTTGCCGGCCCGCGGCTTCGAGCCCAGCGGCCGGTGCACACCGGCTCGCCGCCAGCCGCTCGTGAATCTTATCCGAATCTGTCACAAAGATCGAATTTGCAACCATGGCATCTTGGTCGTAGCATTGGCGTCTTTGTTATGTTTCATGGTAATGGCACATTAGTGTGCGAATTACCTATCCAATGTTAATTGCAATCGCATCACGTTGTCTCCGATCGTACTATGGCCCGCTCATTATCTCGAATGTTTCATAAACAGCTTTTTCCTTGCTTTTTGCTTCTCAGGAAAGTTCACATATTGAGATATTGTTATCTCGAATGAGATACGTGAATGTCGGCTTTCTAAAATCTGTTATGATCATTGTAATAGCAGCTAGAGATTTACGATTGACAATATTCTATTAAATTTATTCTTACAATATTTTATCAAATAGCCACACAAAGGTATACACAAATACATTTATAGTTGATTTTAGTTACATGCACAACATTAAACAGCTTTAAAGATTGACCCTCTATCTCGTGGGTTGTATGAACTGCCTTTATATCCGTATAAATTTAAGGTTTTAGAGACGATCCGCCGCCTCGCGTGAGTTGTACATGCCCTAAGTATGGTAACTTCGGCGGCACTCCGCGGGCTCCGCCTCGCCGCGGCTCCGGCACACCGCTGCCGCCTACCTATCTTACACCAACGCGGTTGCGCGCAGGACCCGAACCGTCTCATCACGGAACTGGCCGCGGCGGGGCAGGTGTGGGACGCGCGCAAGCCGTTCGACGGGACGCCCGACCGGGACGTGGTGTCCTGGACGGCCCTGGTGTTGGCGTACATGCAGCGGGGGACGCTGCGTGATGCGCAGGCGCTGTTCGACCGCATGCTGGTCAGGGATGCTGGCTCGTGGAACATTCTGCTGGCCAGGCTGGTGCGGTCGGAGAGCCTGGATAAGGCGTGCAAGCTGTTTGGGAGAATGCCGGAGAGGGATGTCATGGCTTGGACGACGATGGTTGATGGCGTTGCGCGGAGCGGTAATGTTGACGTGGCTCGAGCGTTTTTTGATAGCATGCCGGAGAGGAATGTTGTTTCTTGGAATGCCATGATCTCTGGGTACACAAGAAACCACAGGATTGATGACGCACTGGATTTGTTCATGAAGATGCATGAGAGGGATATTGCTTCTTGTAACATTATGATTACTGGTTTTATACAAAACATAGATTTGAAGAGGGCACGAAAGCTCTTTGATGAGATGCCAAAAGGAATGTTGTCACTTGGACGACCATGATGAATGGTTACTTGAAAGGCAAGCAGAATGAGCTAGCATTGGGGTTATTTAGTGGTATGCTAATGGTAGGTATCAGACCAAACCAAGTGACATTTTGGGTGCACTTGATGCATGCATCGATCTCGCAACACTCTGTGAAGGGAAGCAGAACAACATTTCAGTTTGATACTTTTGTTGAGTCTGCCCAGATGAATGTATATGCAAAGTACGGTGAAATTGGATTGGCAAGAAAGTTGTTTGATCTTTCAAAGGAAAAGGACTTGATCTCTTGGAATGGGATCATTGCGGCATATGTGCACCATGGTGTTGGTATGGAAGCAATCCACTTGTATGAAAAGATGCAAGAAAATGGATATAGGCCTATGTGGTGTTGCTCTCAGCATGTAGCCACTCTAGGTTGGTTGACGAACGGCTTAAGATCTTTGAATCCATGGTAAATGATAGATCAATTACAGTGCGTGATGAACATTATACTTGCTTGATTGATCTTTGTAGCCGAGCAGAACGACTTGATGATGCCAAAAGATTAGTTCACTGTCTTAAGATTAAGCCCACGTGATGTAACGCACATGGAAATGAGAGCATTGGCAATTTGGCAGCTAGAAATCTCTTGCAAGCAGAACCTGATAATGCTGGAACCTATACTCTCCTATCCAATATCTATGCTTCAGCTGGTAAGTGGAAAGAAGCAGCAGAAATTAGGTCAGAGATGAATAGTCGAGGACTAAAGAAACAGCCCGGTTGTAGTTGGATAGAGGTGGCAAATAAGGTTCATGTGTTTGTAGCACGTGATAAGTCCCACAGTGAATCTGACTTGATCTATGGTCTGCTGCAAAATATCCATCACATGATGAGGATTGTTGGAACTGTCCCTAGTGACCTTGTGCATGTTGATGAGGAAGGAGAGTGTCTATTTAGTTACAGGCTCAAGTATTCCATTCAACTGTATGGACTCAATCAAACAAAGTAACATTCAACCTTCAATCTAAGGGCAACCCTACAAAAAACATCAGGTAGCAATGGCCACCAAAAAGGATTTTAAATTAGGTGCAACCACCAAGACACTGTCAAGGCAGCACCAGCTTATTTCAAGCTCTAGCCACTACTAGCCTCCAGTGGGTAGTTGCAGAGGGCACATCCACAAGGGTGCATTTGGAGATGGGACGCAACTATCAGATCAAACGTCATTTTGAAATCTCTCATTCGTTCTTGACTGACATAATCCAGTGTTTGGAATTGAGTTTGCATCTCGTGATTGTGATCATTATTCCAAATCATTATCACTTGCACATTTCTACTGGTACGTTACTATTAATCAGCCTATCAGGTTTCCAAAATCTGATCCTGTGCACATGTGCCGCTGATAAGGGCCTAGAAGAACATGCTGTGCTACATGCCAGGAGTTGCTTCACTTCCTGTAACTGCACATCTAGTATGTGATGACTTCTTGTTTAACCATTCGGAGTTGCAGATACATAAAGACCATTATGAACTAAATGCTCAACTAAATCACCACACGAGAGCTCATCTGCTATCTTGAGAAGTGACCACAATTTCCCGAAGCTGGCACTGGATCTTCATGGTAACTTCAGAAATGGCACTGAAGATAGTGTGTCTGCCGCTGAGCAGATGGTGATGGTTTTAGATGATCAATAATTGGTATCTGCTCCACATGCTGACGGAGAACAGCATCTCTTAAGTGAAGAATCTCCTATTAGTGCTGCAATGAAAAGTTGAAAACAATAAACTTATTTAACAACAACTATTCCTCAACACAGAGGCATATCATTGAGAAGCAACAACTTGAGATATTAAATTTAAGAACACAGAGAGACAATCAAGTTAAAAAACTGAAAGAGGTATGCCATGCAGTTGTTCAACACATTCGGATAAGTAGAATTGTTGAAGAGATGAAATTAACCAAATAAAGTTAGTGATTCAGTGGTTCACTATATTTATGCATTCCTTTTTGGCATACATGAGGCTCCAGTTTTCCAAACTTGAAGCGTTGCATTCTACAACATGGGTTGAAGGTCAACTGATGAAGGAAAAACTCAAACACGAAGTAATATCAGGTGAATTAGATCAATTCCCTGATCCCTGCGTTACTCTACCAGATTCCAATTCTGTCGTTGAGGAATTCATTCATTTTAAGAAACAAAATGGTGATAATCATGTTGACAAAAAATTGGCCTTGGATAGTGACCAGCTTTTGGATGACAGATTGATGGAAATTACTATTGTACACAGTTCATTTTATCAAAGGCTTGTCCTACACTTGCAGTGAGAAATGAGCCTATAGAAGCTCATATGAGGTCTGATAGGAGGGCAACATCAGAATGTGTAGATCTTCCAGATAACAATAATCATTGTAGTTCTGATGGAATTGACTATCAAAGAGCCTGTTCTTCTAGTTCTATTCCTATTCCCACAAGTCATGATTCAATCAATCAGGTATTGCATTAGTCAGTTGAATTTTTCTTTCTTTCTTCTGTTATCTGTCATACGCCATGGCTTTTGTTTACTGTGCTTTGATTGGAGGTTGTTTTGTGTTTAAAGCTTATCAAATCTGTTATATTATCTTTGTACACAAGATTTTTTTGAGCGATTATCTTGTCTATGGAAAATCACTTCAAAGCCATATCATGCAACTACATTTTTTCCGATTGAATGCTTAGGAGATTTGTGTCATTTCGTGAAGAAGGATATACCCAAATGCGATGCCACTTTCAAATCAGTCACACAAACACCAATTTTCATATCGCAGCTCTGGCACTGAACAAAACAAGAAACGACCTAACAATTGAGAAATCAGTGAGGTCTTTAGCCTTGGCTGCACACCATAAGGCACCCTTCTCCACAGCTCCATTACTGCCTTGACAACCGTGTCTGAACTCATACAACCATGTCTGGACTCATAGAAGCTCTATTGAACACACAGGTCTTGCCATGTTTTTACAGCTCCCAGACCACCAACTTTACCAAAGTGTTTAAGCCTTTTGCTGTACAAGTGTACTTTGTTGATACTTCACCAGTGCTTAGAGCTTTTTTTGTGTGCATTTTCTTTAACTATTGCACTTTTGTTTATTGTTTGTGTTGATTGTCCCTGTAAAATGTTTTAGTGATGCCTGACTATCGATCACTAATAGCCTCCTTATTTTGAGGAATCTTCAACTGATGATGGTAGAAGTATTGAACGTGCCATGGGAGACAATATTGCTAAGCCAAGTATATTTCTAGGAAGTGCAACTTCTCTTGTGGGAACCAATGCAGAAAATGATAGTACTGTTGCAGCAGATCCGGACCACATGGAATCGCCTATTTTGGCTTCTCCACAAAATGCCACGACCTAGCAGCATCCAACTGCAGAAGAACCATCTGATACATTGATCATCTTCATCCTCTTCAACTTGAGCCTTATTAAACAGGGGCCCCCACCGTTGCCCTCGGCGGAGGCGGGCGCAAGCGCCACCACCGGGGCGGGGCCGGGGCCACCAGCACCTCCTCCCCGCCCCTCTCCTGCCTCTCTCCAACCCCCCCGTCTTCCCCTTCCCGTGTCCGGGCGCCGCAGCCAGCGGGTGCCTCGCCCGTAGGTCCTTGTCGCGCCGCCGCCATGCCGCTCCCGCCCACTGGACCGCCTCCGGCTGGCACGCGCCGGATCGGCGCCCGCTGCTCCGTCGCTCAGCGGATCCGGCTCCCCGCCTCTCCATCGCCGTCCGTGCGAGGCGAGCAACTCACAGCCCGTGCCTCTGCCCCATTTCCGGGGCCCGCCGTCTTTGGCCGGCTCGGAGACCGCGGCGGGCCGCCCAGCGCCCGGACCTTACCGTGCCCCGGGCTACGGCATCGGACCGTCCAGCCTTCCCGCGCTCGTGCGTCTCGGGACTGCGGCGCCTCGTCGGGCGGACGGCGCCCGGCCATGCCACTCTCGCCCGGGCGTTGTGGCTGCCGGCATGGCTCCCCTGCTTTCCTCACCGCCGCCCAGCGTTCGCCATGGCGGGCTCCACGTGCGGTGGCCAGGCCGTCCGTGGTGCGACGCGGCGACGCCCATGATACTCCCTGCGCGTCGGCCGCCCGAAAACGCGTCATGCTCTGCGCCCGTGGCCTCCTCGCCGTTGTTGTGTGTGCCGCCTTAGCAGCGGCGTCTTCTTGCTGCCGGTGGATGAACCCACAGAGGAGGTGAAGTGCCGCGGCTTGGGGGCGACAGTGGACCTTAGCGGCTCCGTCGCTGCGTTACCCCGCCGGGGCGGTAGCGGCTTGACCTCGGCGTCGCGGACGGCTCGCTTCACCGGCGTTGAAGGCACGTCGGGCGAGGGCGATGCGGGCAGCGGCGGCGCCTCGGCCCCGGCGTCCTCATTCGTCGCCCGTCCGCCCCGCACGCGGCGGCCGTCCACCTGTCCCCATGCAGCGCCCTCCCACCGCGGGGAGCGTTCGGGCGTCGTGCCGAAGCATCGGCGGTGGTGGCGGCGGCGATGGTGGCAGCTTCGGCGATGAGCCTTCCACTGCCCGGCTGCTGTACCCCGGGCAGCCCGTCGAGCAATTGGTGGCGCCCCGGCGCCCCCGCTGCTCCTACGGGCCATGCACGGGTCCAGCTCGCCACGCATCCGTCGCCATCCCCTTGGAGGGCGGCGTCGTCGTCGTCATCGTCGTGATCGTCGTGGTGTCACGGCCCGGGGCGCCCCTACCGCCGTGTGCCCGGTGGATCGGCGCCTTGGTCGCGGCCGGTCGGCGCATGCGCTGCACTGGCCGGCTTCGACTAAGCGCCGCGTCGTCGACCGCCGACTTCTCGACACCACGTTCCTCGAGTGCCTGCGCCCGGTCGGCGCCGATGGCTTCACGCTTGTCCAGCGGCGTCCGGGCGTCGTCGGCTCTCCATCCCATGCTCCGCCTCTCGTCGTCGCCACCAGCGGCGTGTGCCGCCCTCGCTTGTCGGCCCTGCTGCTTCAACGTCACCGCGGCCGACCCGTGTCGCGCCCGGTGCACCTCCTCGCCCCGCTGTCACCGTGCGCACCGACGCGGCACGAACCGCGGATTGCAAGTATCGCCACCACCAGCGCCGCCGATTGTGCACCATTGTGAGCTGAGCGCGCGCCGCATTAGCGTTGCGGCGGTCGGGCGGCCAAAGGGATCTTGACACGCCCGTCGATGCATATCGTGTTGGAGAGATTGTCTGTCCGGCTCCCTCGGCCGGCAGCGCCGGCCGCCCGGTGGGGCCGCTGCCGTCGTGGTGATACACGGTGGGTGGAGAGTCCGCTGCGGCCATCGTCGGCGTCGCCGCCGCCGCCGCGCAAACCCTCTCTCGGACCATCCTCATCGCCGCTAGTCTTCGCTGCTTCTTCGAGTTCAAGGCCGTGCGGCGGCAAGTTTACCGATCCGCTGGCGGCCGACCTTCGTTTGGCGTGGAGCCACCCACTTTCGGGGGATCCTATAGCGATGAGACCGTGGCCTCGCACTCTGCGCCATGGCGTTGCGGCGTCTTCGCTCGCCCGGCACCGCACCTCGGTCTGTTGGATTGGTGGGCTGACCTAGTAGCGGCGGAATTTACGCCGGCTCATCTCACGCCGCCGATGTCGGATTGAGGCCCAGCGTCTTTGGTGGAACCCCCTTCGCCTCCACGCATGGTTCAGCTCGGCCGAGGATGTTGTGGCGTCTCGAGGAGGTTGGTGAGGTCACCGCGACAAAGTGGCCTCTCCGCCAAGGCCCTCAAACGCGATCGTCGCCGAAGCGGATTCTCGAACGGATATGCATCCCGTTGGACTCCCCGCTGATCAAGGGCGGGCCGGTTGCGCAGACCGCCAAGACGCCAAAGCCCTTGATCGTCCGTCGGAGCTCCGGCTGGCCGCCAAGCAGCAGCGGCAAATGCGACGCCGTGCACGATCAATACCGATGCAGAAGATGGGCATTGCGCGACACAGCACCAACCGGCTGACTTGGATGCCGCTTAAAGCGCATTTCGCCGCCTTTCACGGGTCTAACGCCAACCAAGGAGGAGGCTATGGAGGTGCTCTTTGGTGATGCCTTCGACCCGGTGGCACGGAACGGACACCGCCGGCCTGGATGAGGAGGGGCAAGTGAGGCCTTCCTCAGCTCCACCAAGTCTGTCGTCTAGTTTACCTGTAATCACATTCTCTTGTTGCCCATGGGCGTAGCTCAATAATCCCTGGATTACCGATATCTGTGTTTGTGTTGTGTTCGTGACTGTTGTTTGTGTTGGTGTTTGTGTTGGTGTTTGTGTTTGTGTTGTAACCTAAAACTCTCTTCTTCTTAATAAAATACGTGCAATGCACGTTCGAGAAAGAAAAAAAAAACCATCTGATACATTACCAGCAACAGCAGCTCAGGATCTGCAAACTGAGATGCAAACAACATGCCCAACATTGGGTCCTCAACATCAGAAGACGTGCCCAGATGATTCTAGTAAAATGAACCATGAACCAGATACAACAACTGGAATGTTGCAGGAAGAGATAACTTCTGACCCTTTAGATGATTCCAGTATGGGAGTTAAAGAAAAAAATATTGACACTCTCGCTGCAGATCCATTGAATTCAGAAAGTCGATCTTATATTGCTCCAAACAACCCAGCTGTCGTCCCAGAAGCTTGGGTAGCTGAAACTCAGAGTGATCAGTCAAGTATGCTTGCACAACACAGTACAAGTCTACCCACTCAACGGAAGTTAAATTTCGGAACATCCACCAGAAGAAGAAGATCCATCAAGTAATCTGGACACAAATATTCAACTGTCAAGCTCAACGCTGGGTGCTGACAGCTCTGAAACAAGGCATCAGCCAGAAACTACAACAGTGTTATCACAGGCAGTCAGTAAAAATCATGATGTAGATAATGATGGCACTGTTTACGCACAAAAATCTCACAGAGTCACCAATTTTGGCTGCTCCACAAAGCTCAGCTATGTTGTCACTTCCTTTGGAGGTTGGAACCTATCATCCTTTGAACAATCTGTTGCAGCCGAAGTTGTTGATGATAACAAAAAAAAAAAAAAAGACACTTACCGCATTGTCTTGTAAAACAGTGCTGCCAGAGCAAGAAAGTTTTAGGACTCAGACAACCCTTTGGGAATAGAAATGTCTTTCATCGATCGCATTTTTTTTTTCAATCACTACAGATAAGCGATTCTATCACAAACATACCTTAGCTTACCTTGCTGGTCTTCAGGACCTCCGCATTAACAACTGGACAAAACAAATATGCTTTATTTGGTAGAGCTTCTTTTTTAGACTCCTTTTTTCATTAATTAAAAAGACGGTAAAATTGTTTGGTAGGACTCTTCCACAGAGAGAGGAGCCCTACCAAATGGTCCATAGTTTTGGCTAGCAAATTTGATTCAGTAACTTGCTAATTGTAACTACTGGTGTTAGTATAATTTAAGGGGTCGCTTTTGGATGTAGAAATTTGCAGAAACTGGAGAGTTTTTCATTCACATAAGTACAAAAAAAAAGAATATAGTGCTCGAAACAGGACCTATGGTATTGTCTTGGGGAAAAAGTCCACTATTCCGCCCCCAACTATTGTAAAAAGTCCACTTTTCATCCCTAAACCGCAAAAATCGGTCAAATCACCTCCTCCAACTTTTCAAACCAATGTGTTTACCTCTCTAGAGTGGTTTTGAAGGTGGTTTTGTATTTTCATTTTTATTTATTTCGGCTAAATATTTGAAAATTATAGTAAATCACAAAAAAAAAATAAAAATAAAAAAAAAACTAATTTTGTTGGACTCCATATGGGTAGATCTATATATGGTGGATATATAATATGGTATGCTTTAGTATAAATTTTTTGTTATAAATTTAGATCTACGCTAATCTATAATTAATTGAAATAATTCATAATTGCAATTTCTTTGGTTCAATTGTGGTGAAATTTCTATGGTGATCAAATTATTGTATGCTTAAACTATAGTAAAACAAATTCATACTTATTGGGTCATGTACAACTTAGTTATAGATTTATTTATGGTTTATACTTGTTAAATCTAAATAAATCAAAATAACTAAGTTATACATGATCTAATGAGTATGAAATTTTAGCTATATTTCAACCATACAATAAATAGGTCGTCATAATTTTTATACCATAATTAGACTATAAAATTGCGGTTATGAAGTATTCCAATTAATTATAAAAAAAAAAAGCGTAAGATCTAAATCTATAACAAAAACTTTGTACCAAAGCATACCATATTGTATAGAGAGCTCTATTATATATCCACCATGTAGATTTACTCATATGGAGCCCAATAAAATTGGATTTTTCATCTATAACCTACTTTAAACCCGAGGAGCCTCGGTGCACTGTACAACTACAGTGCTTCCCTCCTCACAGAGCACTGTACAACTACAGTGCTTCCATCACAACCGGCCCACTCAATTCTCTCGCATATCGCACCGTCCATCGCAAGCGCCCCTCGCGAAACTTCCTCCCTATCTTGCCGCCGAGTAGCGCGTTTTTATACTGTTCGGGTTTACGCGGTAAATCGCGGTTACCGTTTATACAGGCCCGGTCCGTTACGACCGGCCCCAGGTAAAAGAAGTCAAATTCAAAATGTAAAATTTGAAAAAATCGTTGAAAAAATTACGTAAAATAGTTCGTGATGTATAGAAGCCAACGGTGTAAAACTTTTTCAAATTTGAGTTCGTTTGGTATAAAAAAATTTGAATTGAAGTTTGGAAAAAAAACGCGAGGGCCGGCCCGTGAAGGCCCATGAGGCCCATTGGCCTCCCCCCGCCGCTGATAACGCGTGGCGCGCTACCGGGGGGCAAACGCGCCCCACAACCTTATCATTTCGGTCCCCACTCGCTGCCGCCCCGCGTCGTCGCCGAATCCGCCCGCGCCGCCGGGGAAATGCCGGGCCGGAGAAGCGGTTTACGGGCGGACCGAAGCGGCTTCACCGCATCCGCCAGCCGAGCCGGCCGGAATCGTTTCGAAACCGCCGGGGTTTGGTCGGTTTACCGGCCGGGCTGGGTAGCCGGACCGAGGTGAGTTTTTTTTTTTTTTTTTTTTTGATTTAGGTTGATTTATGTGGTAGGATTGGGATTTAGGTTAGATTTTGTGTTAGGATTCATAGCTTTAGGCGTGATTTGTGGTAGGATTTAGAAAATATTTAGGTTAGGTTAGTTTTTGAGTTAGGGTTCATAGATTTAGGAAATATTTAGGTTAGTTTAGGCAACTTTTTCCATTAGGATTTATGATTTGATGTAGGATTTGTGGTAGGATGTATATTGTAGGAATACATTGTTGGTTTCTATTGTGTAGATACATTGTTGGTGACTTTGTGTTGTCCGTATGGTTTATGCGGTAGACAATGTCCGGGAGACCGAGACCCGGTCCGGGAGCACGGTGAAAATCTTGCTCCAGTTGGAAGTGCAAATCTTGTCACAATCAAAAAGCCGGGCGGTGGTTGCACAAGGTTGAAAAGACTTGGCTGGCCGCTGGTCCGAGGTGTTGCATTGCAACCATGTGCCTCCTGAGGTGCGTGACTACTTCCGGCGAGACCTTGACAAATCGAAGAAGAAGGGTAATGACGGGGCTCGTGAGTGAGTGGCACGTGAAAGTGCCGCATGTGAGGGTAACTATGTCATGGGCGAGGAGGAATATGAGGCTCAGATGCAAAGCAAGCGGTTGAGCAAATGAGCTGAATATGAGTACCAACAGAGGGTGCAGTGAGGTGAGGACATTATGAGCGTGGAGGGGGTAGTGGTGGTGCAGTGGCGGTGGTGGTGGACGAGCAATCCACTTCAAAGGATGTTCGGCAGCGGGGAGATCAGATTCACGCAGGGAGACTCTGTAGTGGTGGAGGACTACCGGGCGGCCAGCGGTGCTAGCGAGTAAGAATGACCCAACCAAGGATTGATCTGAGGGGCCTGGACGCTGTGAAGGGCAAAAATGCCAAGCAAGCTATTGGTAAAGCTTGGTCAAAGTGGTTCCATCATGTAGGACAACCCGACGACATGCCGCATAATCCGTACTTTATCGGGTGCCATCCGAGAGACACGTAGTGGGGTAAGTACCTATACTTGGAGATTGATGGTTTCGTGTGGTCTCATTATTATTCTTCCGTGTTCTTATTATTCCCTTATTGTTTCGTGAAGGCGCCACGCCACCCATCGGAAGGGAGATCGATGGCAAGTACCTAGATGAGAATGAGAAAGACTTGAAGGATAAGTACGTCAAGTTTCAGAAGGACTGGCCCACCTATGGCGTCACTTTGATGTGTGATTCTTGGACTGGCCCAACTAGAATGAGTGTGATCAACTTCATGATTTATTGCAATGGGATCACATGGTTTCACAAGTCTATTGATGCAACTGGAAAAAGTCAAGATCATAAGTACTTGTACGATGTATGTGCACCTCCTAAACATAGTTGTCATGTTGTTCTTTTTAGTTTTATATATGTATATAAATAATAAATGTTGTGCCTTTTTTCGTGAGATTCGGGTGGTGTTGGAGATTGGCCCCCAGCATATTGTCCATGTGGTGACCGACAACGGCTCCAACTACAAGAAAGCTTGCAACCAACTGAAGCATGAGTGGGCTCACATTGTTTGGACACCTTGTCTTGCACACACCATCAACTTGATGTTGAAGGATATTGGTGACCGGACCGATCATTCAGTATGATAGCCGCGTGCAAGAAAATTTCAAATTGGTTGCACAACTATTCTGGGTTGAATAATATGATGAGGAAAGCAATTGATGGTGAGTTGGTCAAGTGGAATGCCACTAGATTTGGGACCAACTACATGTTTATGGAGAGTTTTCTTCGAAACGTGAGAAGTTCATGCAAATGGATGGGATCTCCGGAGTTTTTGCAAAGCAAGTGGGCAAAAGTCCGCAGAAGGTACATATGCTCATGCAAGATTGTCAAGTATCCAGTGGTGGGATGGATTGGCCTACATCGTCGGCACAGTGGAACCAATTTACAAATTCCTTCGTTTCGCCGATCAAGACAAGCGCCCGAACATGGCTTATGTGGTGTACGAATACCAGAGTTGTAAACAGGAGATGGAGTCATTCTTTGGAAGAAACAAGCAGACATGGAGCGAATATAAAGCGATTATGGACAAAAGGATTGCCGACGTCTACATCGAGGCGTATGTGGGAGCAGGTATGATAATGAGTTGTGTTTATTTCGCAAGTTATATATATTTAATACTTACCGTTTGCTTATACGAATTTATGTTGCGCTGCTTGTATTAAATCCAAGTCTCTCATATAACTGATCCAACTCGAAATGTTCGTAGCCTAAAGGAGACATTTCGAGAGAATGAATGGATCGGGCAGAGCGCCTTGCAAGTGTGCATTGGAGAGGCCGAGATTTTCCGCCGTAAGATTGGTGAGTTTGGTACTGTAATTGGCTCGTAAAATGGCGCTTGATCCAAGGACATCCCCATGTAAGTATTTTCTACCTCATATCTTGTGGCCCAATAGGTTTCTTATACTAAAACATATAGCTAATATAATGTGGTACCTTTGCGACCCGGTTGGTGGATGATATTTGGTAGAAGTACTCAATGTTGCGGCGCCTTTGCTTTTGCGGCTTGTTGCACAATGTGTCTCCTCCATTGGATGCGGCGGGAATCGAGTACATTTGCCTTGCCGCATACCAAGGTTCTAATAGGTTGTCGCACAAAAAAATTGAACAAGCTTGTTTATGTCAACTACAACCTTCGCCGCGACTTTGCGGATGTTACCCCCACCAAGGAATTATGATGATGATGACTTCATTGACCGTTCACCGAAGTCTCATTCTATGATCGGAGCAATCCGATTAGGGAATGGATGGAGTACGGCCGATCTAACCGTGCACCGGTTCTTGATGACGATTCCGACGAAGTGGGACGCCCCTCTCCGCCATCAAATATTGTCGGGTACAATTTATATTTGTATATATATAAATGTATGTCCACCTCACCTTCTATTATTTGCTTGTGTTGGCAAAGTGACCATATAGCAACCGAGGATCTACGCCAGCGACGGGATGATAACATCAGTGATTGGGCCCGTAGAAATGTGGGTCGAACTCACATGGGGAAGAGGAAGCAAACAAATGCCGCCTAGGAAGGCTCCTCAAGCGAGGGAAAAGGCTCGCTCGAGATGACACGACCGACGCATGGTGGGAATAACACGACCGACGCATGGCTCCTCGGTGATGACACGACCCGACGATGGTGGGAACGATAAAGGCGGTGCCGAGAGTATGGCGGTGGCGGTGGTGGAGGGTATCCGGGTGGCGGCGGCCGGTGTGAGTGGTGCCGGGTGGGAGCTGTGCTTGGTGCGTGCAGTGGTTATGCGGTCTTCATTTCACGGGTATCAATTGCACTTCAACCTACATACGCACAATTGTTTCGTCTATGACCACTAATTATGGTTGATTGCGGCGAGACCCGCCTCACACATGCGACTCAAGACCGCGGACCATGGCCAACCGGACTCAGAGGATGTACGACAAATGGACGGTTCACGGCATTCCACAAGCACTCTCATCCTCCTACAAATGAGACCTCCGCGAGCCTCTTATACCTATCCCATTCCCCGACGTGTCCGCTGCAGCCCTATGACTAGATGGGTGTACGAATGGGGAAGACCCCGATTTTTACAATCGGTTGGTTGAAGAATGGGAGATAAACAAAGAAGTATGGTCGGGGCTAACTTGGCAAGATTACAAGGCTCGCTTAGCCCGGCGAGGTATCTCTATTATGTCTACCGCCGAGTATGAGGAGTCGCAATATATGGGGTGTTCCCATATATCCTACGCGGTTGATTATTTGTATGCCATCACATTTGTTACCGTATTGACTTATGCTATTTATTTTCGCGATTGTGTGCCACTTTTTACATCAAAATGTCCAAAGCAACTACCAAAAATTCCTTCAAAAAAATTTTTTAAAAAAACAAAACTTAGAGGCGGTTTGAATTTATACAGCTCAAACCGGGCGGTATAAATTCCAAAACCGCCCGTTAACCGGATTATTACCGAACGCCGGGCGCCGTTTGAATTCACTCGATTCAAATTCCAAACCGAGCCAGAATCGCCCGGGTTTACCGTAACCGGACCGTAAACCGAACCGGAGACCGGCGGTAACCGCGTTCCGGTCGGTAGAAAAAACGCAGCGCCGCACACCTCCTTCGCCCTCCCTCCCTCTCCTCTACGAAGGTCCTCGCCCTAGGCCACTCGCCGCGCGGCCAGGCTGCCGGACTGCCGCCATAAGGTGGTCGAGGGCGCGACAGCCGTGCCCCGCATCCGCCATAGCGGCCAGGGTGCCGCCGTCGCCGTGCCCCCACAGTCCGGCAGAACGCGGCTTGCGCCATCGTGCTGAACCCGCTGCCGCCGCGCTGGAGCCCGACGTCGAGCCACCGCCGTGCCGAGCTCGCCATCTGGCCTGCTCGCGCTGAGCGCCGGCCATACCAGAGCTGCGCACCGCCCTGCCCCACGCGGCAAGCAGGACAGGCGAACGCGGAGCCTCACCGGCATGCCGCCGCGGACGCCGCCACCGGGGCCCTCGCTGTGCTTCGACGCGCTGCCGCGCTGTGCCCGCCGCAGCCCGCCGGTGGAGCCGCGAGCCCTCGCCGCCATGCTGCGCCACTGCAGCGCCGAGCCCAGCGAGCACGAACCGCCCAACCGGCCGGAATCCCACTGCTGCGCGGACGCCGCCACCGGCGCCCTCGCTGTGCTCCCACGCGCTGCCGCGCTGTGCCCGCCGCAGCCCGCCGGTGGAGCCGCGAGCCCCCTCGCCGCCATGCTGCGCCACTGCAGCGCCGAGCCCAGCGAGCACGAACCGCCCAACCGGCCGGAATCCCACTGTTGCCGGGGGGAGGACCTGCCGCCCGCCACCGGGGCCACGCTCACCCGCCCCGCGCCGCAGCTCACGCCAGAGCCCACTTCTCCGCCCCTTCTTCGTTTCCCCCTCGGCTCGCTCTCTGTTTCACGCGACGAAGCTTGACAACGACGGCACCTGAGCGAACAGCACCCGTGACCAAGCTGGACAACTCAACCTTATCCCCTTCCCAGGACCCCACCAGCCATAGACTCAATTCTCTTCCACTTTGATCCATAAAACCAGGTCCAGTAGAATAAAGAAAGAAAAAGCGAGAGCCTCAGATCGGCTCACCAGTGGTGGACCAAGCCCACAGCACAGAGCTTCTGTAGGTCTGACCCCATGCGTCAGCTGCTATGGTGATAATAAATTGCTACGGCCACCCAGTATGCGTACACAAAAATGTGAAAAACTCATTTTCCATGAATCAAACAAAAATCCCAGA
>JADLZK010011071.1:600000-753030 GCA_015847255.1 Hyparrhenia diplandra
AGTTAGTAATGTGTACTTTTCTGGTGCGTGACATGCCCGTATTGATCTTCGTGATTGGGGTTCAACATGTTGGTCAGCGACCATCGCCGGCACATCTAGTTGTACTTCCTCATCAGTGGAAGCTGAAACATTTTCTTGTGTTTCTCAAACCTCTTCGAGTCGCACCGTGCTCCCACTAACTTCCTTTTGAGAGAAACTCTTTCTCAAGAAAGACCGCATTTCGAGCAACAAACACTTTGTTCTCTTGATCGGTTATAGAAATAATATCCTTTGGTTTCCCTAGGATATCCCACAAAGATACACTTATCGATCCGGGTTCTAGCTTTGTTGGCGTTAAACGCTTAACATAGGCATCGCAACCCCAAATCTTCAAGAATGACAAGCTAGGGCGTTTCCCAGTCCATATTTCATATGGTGTCTTCTCCACAGATTTAGATGGTACTCGGTTTAGTGTAAACGCAGCTGTCTCTAGCGCATAACCCCAAAAGTACAATGGAAGATCGGGTCTAACTCATCATTGACCTTACCATGTCCAACAAGGTTCGGTTTCTCCGCTCAGACACACCATTCCATTGTGGCATTTCCAGGTGGAGTCAGTTGCGGAACAATTCCACAACTCTTTAGATGATCATTAAATTCATGGCTCAAATATTCTCCACCACGATCCGATCTTAGGAATTTAATTGTCTTGCCAGTATGATTTTGCACTTCATTTTGGAACTCTTTGAACTTTTCAAATGATTCTGCCTTGTTCCTCATTAAATAGATATAACCGTATCTACTCAAGTCATCGGTAAAGGTTATAAAGTACTGAAAGCCACCTCTTGCGGTTGAGTTCATTAGGCCACATACATCTGTATGTACTAAGCCTAACAGCTCGCTTGCTCTCTCACTTTGTCCAACAAAGGGAGCTTTAGTCATCTTTCCAATTAAGCATGACTCACATGTCTCAATTGATTCATAATAAAAAAAAAATCGAGAAGACCATCCTTATGGAGCCTCTCTATGCGTTTCTTGCCTATATGGCCTAAGCGACAATGCCACAAGAAAGTAGGATTATAATCATCTTTGCGAACTCTCTTAGCATTAACATTATTTATTTATTTCAGCTTCCTCAAGATTAAGAACATAAAGCCCGTTCACAAGGACATCTCCCATAGTACAAGCCATTCATAAAAATAGAACAACTTTTGTTCTTTATTACAAATTCAAAACCATCATCCTCTAAAAATGAGGCGGAGATAATGTTCTTATTCAATGCAGAACAAAATAACAATTATTAAGTTCTAGCACCAATCCGGAAGGTAGCGATTAATGAATAAGTGCCGACGGCCAATGCAAAGCAACCTTTGCTCCATTCCCGACACGCAAATCCACATCATCTTTTGCAAAGCGCCTAATTATTTTCATTCCCCGCAACGATTTGCAAGTGTGAATCATAGCACCAGCATCAAATACCCATGCATCATTAGAATGTGTTGCAAGATTAATTTCAATAACATTAATACCTTGAGTGGAGGTCGCACCTCCATTCTTTTTCTTCTCTTCCAGGTACTTCTTGCAATTCCTTGACTAATGTCCTTTCACACCGCAGTGGAAACAAACATCATCGAGGAGGGGCCAGCCTTTTTAGTTTTTCTTTGGCCTTAGTTGCACGCTTAGAAGTCTCACTTTTCAGCAAGTTTCTTAGCCTTGGTCGGGACGCTTTTTTTCTTCTCTTCCAGGTACTTCTTGCAATTCCTTGACCAATGGCCTTTCACACCGCAGTGGAAACAAACATCATCAAAGGAGGGGCCAGCCTTTTTAGTTTTTTTCTTTGGCCTTAGTTGCCTGCTTAGAAGTCTCACTTTCAGCAGGTTTCTTAGCCTTGGCTGGACGCTTTTGCTTCTTACCCTTCTAGACTGTCATCACATGACTAGGAGCCTTCCTAAGGCTCACCTCTGCCGTCTTTAGCATCCCATGCAACTCAGTCATCGTCTTCTTCAAGCCATTCATGTGATAGTTCATAATAAATGGCTCAAAGCTAGCTGGCAGAGACTGCAGTATCACATCGGTGGCGAGATCATCATCGAGGGGAAAACCCAGTCTCTACAAGCTCTCTATGTAACCAATCATCTTGATTACATGAGGGCTGACGAGCGCCTTCGGCAAGCTTACTACCAAAAAGGACTTCAAGGTGTTAAACCCGTCAACCCTTGCTTGGTTTTCGAACATGCCACGCAGCCCCACGATCATATCGCGTGTGGGTTGGTGCTCTCATGTTGCTTCTCATATCGTGTGGGTTGGTGCTCTCATGTTGCTTCGCAGCTCAGAGTTCATGCAAGCAAGCATCAGGCACTGCACATCCACAACATCATCCGTGTGCTTCACATAAGCACGATACACACCGGTGTTGTGCGCGACATTTTGAGGCTCATCAGGGCAAGGCGTGTCAAGAACGTACTCTTTCTTTTTCCTGCCGAGAAAAAATTCTCGTGTTCCGGTTCCAATCAACAAAATTTGTTACGTTTAGCTTTTCTTTCTCAAGGATTGATCGCAAACTGAAAATCGAATTGCTCGACATTTTCTACAACAACGGGATATGCAAGCGGTTAGCACTACTTTCATTAAAACATTTTTTAATAAAAGAATTCCACTATGTTTTGTGAACGCCCCTCGAAATTGCATAGTGGGACGAGACCCCACGTCCCCTATGAAACTAGTGAGCTTTGGCATCACCGCCAAAGCATCATAGTGAACTCCGAGTAGGCAACGCTTGCCAATCGCATCCAATGCGACTCTCGCTCGATTGGATGATATCATATATCTCGGCTTCCAATACTATGCCCCGATACCCAAGTCCGACTTGATAGTTTCGTCAAGTAAACCAACACTATGTTGTGGTGTCCGACACCACCCAATAGATCAAGGTAGAAAATGATGTCCTCGCTTTGGCGGACCCATCACCTACTAACAAGATCCAAAAGGTGCAGCTATTGGAAGGGCATAAAAACTTATTTTTTTATGAGGGATTTTCATACTCATCATAGATAAAGTATAAAGATGAATTTCACATATAATCATATTATTGTGATAGTATGGCCTTTCTTCGTCCAACGAAAAATTAGGGACGTCCAACGGGTACGTGATGCCAACGCCTACTTCTAGACGGTGTGCACGCGGAGTCAACTTGCCTCATGTCGACGGATTACATAATTTAAAATGCCTGTTACATGCTAATAGCATATTAAATTATAAATTACATCACATGAGCAAACCACATGACGGCATGTAGGACAAATACAGTAAAAAGACAGCCTCAACCCTCAGAACAAATGGCGACACGCTGTGCCGCACCAAAAATATTACACACTGGTCATCACATGATTTTGAGGCCATACCATCACATCATTCTCTGCAAAAACGAGTTAGACGTTTCTACAAACGACATTATTGGTATTTTTTTAATAAACATCACAATTAGCCCCGTCAGCCGATGACGGATAGAATAGATTTTTCACATGCTGCTAACAAATTAACAGGCATGGCGTTTCTAGTCGGTATAGCCATACATGTTGTGTATGAACTGCTTCGCTACACAAATTCGCAACCTCGTGGTCAGCCGCGCGACGCTCGCACGCCATCGTACATACGGCCGTTTAGCCAGTCACATAATGAGGAAGCAAAAACGGAGTAAAGCAATCCGATACACACATAATGCCATCCGTTAAAATGATCTACTCTACAGCCAATTGTGATAAAATAATCTAGATCAAAAACAACGCAAGCGTGGCTCTAGATACCACTTTGTAGGTGTGGGGGATCGATATTTGGGACATCCCTAAGCGAGCGCTCAACTTACAAACGACGAGTCAGAACAATCCTGGACCATCGAATATACGGAACACGCGACAAGACGAGTCGCCCCACCGCGGCGCACGAAGTCGTCCGTTAAGCACGAGCTCTCCCGCACGTGCAGAGAGGGCAACCAAGGGCTCCATCTCCGCCTCGGCCGAGCTCCCCGTGGTTCACGAGCTCGCATTAAGGACGAGCTCGACGAGAAACCACCTTCCGTCTCGCTCGAGCTCTCGCCCGTACGGGCTCTCCAGTAAAACAACTCTCCGCCTCATTCAAGCTCTCCCATCGACGAGCTCTCCGGATCTTCGCGCCGCTCAACCTCGTCCGGAGACTCTTTTCGCCCGCTCGAGCTCCTTGCACAACGAGCTCTACGACTCCGTGCTCAAGAGGATTTGCTGGGAGCTCGTCCGCCCGCCTTCCCGAGGAAGCCAACGGGTACGGGGGTTGGTCAACCACTTTCGACAAGCTCAACAACCCCCGGCGGACCCATCCCAGCCATGCGGGGTTACAGCAACGGGGAGGCGATCACGGGTTCATCTCACCATACCCCATCGCCTCCAACCACTCCGCTACAGTGCCAAGCGGGTACGCCCGACGTGCGCTCGCTCCGTCAGCGGTATGGTCACGCCCATACCTTGAGCAGACGCATTCCAACTCACGATTAAGGATGTGGCGACGACCGCCACCGCCCAACCCGCGAATCCCGTGTACAATGATGACCAATTGCAACGCCCGGCATACCTTCGAGCTCGGGACGAGCTCTCACTTGCGCCGCGAGCTCATCAACCGGCTCTTCTCGCGTCTCCACCCCTGCAATTTCACTCCTTCCTCCCTCTCTAGTCCTCGACCGCGATGGCACCCATGTACACTCCCCTTGCGACTATAAAAGGGGACCCTTGCTATCGGGACGAGGCAGGATTCTTAGCTTCATAACATTCCAGCCTCCTCACTCCCATTCTCCACTCGATATTGGCACTTGCCTCAATCACAGAGAGACTTGGGACCCTGATCCCTCTCGCCCCAGCTTGTACTAGCCCCGGTATGAGCATTTGAGCTCGGATAGTGATCACCACTGGACTAGGGTGCGCGATTTGCCTCGAGCCAGTATACATCTCGTGTCATCATCTCTAGAGCTAGGCCATCGGAGCACATATTAGCCAGAAGATTACTGTGACGGTGGTTTTAGACCACGACAGTAGGATTACACGGATCGCTACACGCTAGCACAAATTAAAACCGCGTAATTTAAACAGGATCACTTGCATGTTGGTAATCATAGATTATACCTTCCCGACGCCGGGCGCAGCGAAGACTTGACGGCGTAGTTGATGTAGTCGACGTCGAGAAAGTAGTCGTACAGTAGTGCGCAATGCAGCAGCACCTCTACGAACGTCCACACGTACGGAGTAAGAACGACGTCGACGTAGTGTGCTAGCGCTAGACGACGCACATGGACTGCAACAGGCAGCGCGTCGGAACACGCTGCCTTTCTCTCGGCAACATCCTCACGGCAACCGCAGCAAGTGGTGGCGGCGTGTTTGGGTGTGGGTGGTTAGGGTTAATCAGCCGGTGGCCAGATCATTAGCATTTATAGTAATACTAGTTAAACAGCACGTGCGGCACGCACGTGCCTAGAAAACATTTGTCATTTTTAATAGCCATTTTCTAGCTTGTTTATAGTTGTAATCTTATTCGAGGATTTCCACTGAGTGGAACTCATTAGTATACATTTATATTCTACATGTGTCTATGAAAAATTATATAAACAAAAAATATATAAACATCATAATGACAATAATGTCATTTTTACAAACTCTTCATGGTCATAATAAAACTCCATCATATGTTTCTATGTGAAGCAAGAAAGTTCATTTTTTATTCAAGCATGTTTGTGTACTTTTTTTTTAGTGACCTGCAATATTTCCATAGGAAAATTCAGCCCAAATGTCATTGTGGTCAAGGTAAGCAGGCAGACACCTACTTAGATTATGTTGCACAACGCGATACAGAATTTTAGCGAGCATTACTAAAAGTGGATTATATATCATGGATAAACCTGAAAGATATAATCAATAGTCTTTCCTTAATCACATAGAAGATCCATGATGTAAAGTGTACAGAACTACAGATTGACCAACGAAACCCAGCCATCAAATTAAAGCCAAGGCATTGTTACCTCAGGAGGGTCCAGGATAGATCTTCTCATTATTGTGTTAACTTGAGAATCACAATAACCATCTTGTTATTGGGAGAGTGATCCCTATCTTTTCCCTTATTGATGGAATAATCCTACCTTTGACAAAAAAAGATATGGTTTTGATAGCATAGATATGAATGATCAGTAAATCAAAATACCCTAAGATTCAAACAAGAATAAATCAAGCTCAGTATTCTCCATGTACGTGGGTCTCTTCACAACTCATCTAGGTTCACATTCTTAGCAGACATATGCTGATCAGTCCAAATAGAAGAATTGTGTTCCATCCTGCACCCATTGAGAAGTCTTTCTTTTTAATGTTCACTTTAGTACAATGATTTATAAATTATTTTCTTGTATAACGATTTTCAAATATATCACAAACACACCAGCCTAGGTAATAAGATCATTCTCAGGCATAGGATTTAGAATTTAGAATCCCTTCCCTCTTTCATGTGCGGCACGCACGTCCGCACGTGCCTAGAAATATTTATCGTTTTTATTTGTTAGTTAATAGTTTGTTTGTAATTATCATTCTATCCTATTACAACAATTCAAACAACAAGAGGAATAGTAATGCTTTTTTTTTTTAACTCATCATCGTTGTGTCCACCAATATCATGTTCATCTTATATATAGGAGTAGGAGATAATAAAACATGTGACTGAAGAATACGGGATGTTAGATCAAGGACATACCAATCACACATGTAGAAAATGTTTGTTGGGATTTTCCAGCAAAAGAAAATGTAAAGTAGAGAAATAGCCCCAATTCACGATGTCACATATTGCTTCAGTGCGGTTTATATATGTCTGACATCATGAGATCAATGTTCAAATCTGCAAACAAAGAAAATTGATAAGCAAGGATTGTGCATGCTATTTTGCTAAATTCGTCAAGAATGAAAAAAGGCTTGGTTACACACTATAAAACTCTAAAAGCAGCAATTAAATGAAGCATCCAACCTCTCATGACCAATATACGTTATTTCTCAAAAATAAAAATACCAGTAATCGTTATCTGCTAATCTTGCAAAGCAATCTCTGACTTCACCTTTTCATTCGGAAACACCTTCCTTCTAATACAATATAAAGATGAATCAAGCAGCATTTTCCTGTGAAAAAAAAATATATAAAAATATGATGTTCCAGGGTATACGGCCCCAGAGACACTCATCCCAGACCATCTCGCCGGCGCCTGATAGTGTCCCACGTCAGTACCGACGCGAGTTCAAAAACCCATGATCCAGCGCCTGCGAACCGGCCACCGAAGAGGACCCCGACTATACCACATGAGTCTCCCGCAGTTGTTGGTGACCGCCGGTGAATGACTTGGACCAAACACCAGATTATAGTACTTTATCAGCAGATCAAACTAAAAACGTTAGATTGGCCAGGTGTCGCGGAGATCGAGGAGATCGCTGGCGGAGCCGGCAGGCCGATTGGGAGGTAGTCTTCCATTGCTGTTCGTACTTTTTTTTCACCAGAGGAGCCTTCGTGCGGGAACTTCCACTCCGCGCGAGGCCGCGGTGATTATGATCTCGCGGCAGAGATCGTTCTGCCTCCGCCTTCGCTCAGATAAGCATGGGGCAGCACCACCAGCGACCACACGGAGGCAGATCGACGGGGTGATTCATTCGCAAATCGCAACAGAGAAAGGAACGCGGGTATACGCAGTTGTCGGTGCTGCAGGCCGCTGCAGCGCGTCGTCGAGGACCGTCCTTCGTTACTTCGGGCTTCAACCTGGAGACCCTTTGCCGGCGATGCCGCAGCAGCGCGTCGTTGTCGAGTGCGACCATTTGTCAGCGGTGCCGCAGCAGCGCATCGACGAGACGGTCTATCCTCGCCACTTCAACCTGGCCGGCCACCAGCAACAGCAATTACGGATGCGGAGCGAGAGCGACTCAGCGGTTATGGGGAAGCCCCGGCCCCCGGCCGGGCAGCGTCACGCATCGAGATGGGGAGGGGAAAGAAACGAGAAAGGACGATGGCGGGCGGGGATGGGTGCGGGAACAGGAGCGACGCGACGGTTCGCAATGCCGCGGGTAGGAGATGTGTTTCACGCGGTGCCACGCGACGGCTGCGTGCCGGTAGGTTGATTTGCCGGCGGTGTGTGCGCGCCGGTGGGTAGACTGGGCGCGCGTGAAAAAAGTCTGTGGCTTCCAATACGCTGAAGTGAGGAACGGAGGTGTTCCATATGTTCCTGCTTGTTTTGTTTCTGCGGGTCCACATGTCATTGAGTGGTGGGTAGGAAAATTTATGAGTAACAAATCTTTTCAATTTCAACGCTCTTTTATAGTATAGATATAGATAGACTAATGGACTTGCTTCAATGGCCACATAGGCTTTTTGACTATTGGGCATAAACCCGAAAGTTTCATGGGAATGTGTCGCGGCAGGGAGAGGAGATTGCTGCCATAGATTGGCATCGCGGGCACCGGCCGCAGGAGGGGAAGTCAGCACGTCTTGGAAACAAAGTAGTGATCAAAGCCTTGCAGATCGTGGACTCTATTGAACAGTTGTGCAAGCGTGCTCCGCGGGTGGGGCGCCCGGGTCAGTTCCACACGGTGTCCAAGTCCGGCCTTCTGCCGCGGGCGATTAGCTAGGCAGATGAGCGAAGCGATTATTTCCTGCGTCCAACGATGCGCAAAAAAAAAAAAAAAAAAAAAAAATCATATACAGTGGTGGAATGACAATTTTGGAGCTTGCAATAAACATACGAACCGGTAAATATTATCAAGCCGTGAATTTATTGTGGTGTAATCGTGATATGATACATGGTCAAAATTCAAAGATGTATTTGTCTTTTGCCAGCTGGTCTAATCCTTTTTAAAGGACTGCATTTTTGGACTATTCAATCTAAGACGGCTGTGACAGGCTGCAACATTAAAAAAAAAAACAGTTACAAACTTGAATCAATCTAAGAAATCTAGGAAACAAGTGCGCATTGAGATACATGTTCATAAAAAGTAGGATTTTTCTGAAAATCCATTTACATAGATTACTGGAATCATTACTTGATGCGAGAGGAGAGCATGGGCGAAGTGCTCCACACGGCCTTCCCTCGTCTATAGCGACTGCAAAGCCTTAGACTGAAAAGTAACCTTGATATGACATGATACAATTATTATATCTCAAGTTGGATTAGCAATTTGAAGTATCAATTACATAAGAGGTACACAAACAGTTGAAGAGTACAAGATTCGATACAAACGAGATAGGCAAACAATGTGATTAGATTCTCGATGATTCATCATGAGATCACTCCTTAGTTATTAATTTGCGGAGATCACTCCTTAGTTATTAATTTGCGGTGTTGTTACTCCCTATGAAGTGCTCAAGTGTACTTTGGTTGAATTAATTCATTGTATACTTTTGTGACACTACTGGAAAATATATTATGCTTTTACAAAATTTTCAAGGGCGTTATATCTACTTTCTCAGTTGTTGAACGATTTGTTTGGAGAAACTCCCTATGAAGTGCTCAAGTGTACTTTTTGGTTGAATTAATTGATTGTATACTTCTGTGACACTACTGGCAAATATAGTGTGCTCTTACAAAATTTTCAAGGGCGGTATATCTACTTTCTCAGTCGTCAAATGATTTGTTTGGAGAACACTTGTCTATTAAGTTCTGCATCATCATTGGCCCATTAGTTCATTCATTCATACGTTACAATCATGTTATTTCCTCATATAGAGCTTGTTTAGCTACACTCGTTTCCACCTTATTTCACACATATTAAAATGTACTGGGGTACAAACTAAGCTAATAATTTACACCCCTAATCTACATCAACACATATAGATTGAGTATATATGAGTGCATCCAAACAAGCCCTTAGAGAAAAATAGAATTCAGTGGATATATTGCAACATTCAAATAACTATAACTTTTCTTGTCAAAAAAAAAAAAAAACTATAACTTTGCAAGAAGTATATGAAATTCTGAACTCAAGTGAGTTACTCATATACTCCTATGAAGTTAAACCCCACTAGAGATTTCTCACAACATGCAAGCTATCCATGATAACAATCCACTAGAAGCAGTGGTGGACCTAAAGGGGGTCAGAGGGGTCCACCGACCCCCCGAAACCGCCTATCATATATACATACTAGTAAATGGTTACTGATTTGTATATAAAAATGGTTTACCCATTTGTACATAAAAAAAATCCAATGAACCCCCTTGCTTAGAAGCTAGGTCCGACACTCGACTAGAAGTTGTAATTATAGCCAACAACACACGTAATTATGGGTCATGGGTCAAAAAGAAACACGTAATTATGATAGTTTCTTTTTATCCACTAACATGCATTTAGGTGTCCACATGATGTGTCAAACCATTCACCAAAATTAATTTCAGATAGTTTCATTTATATAACTATGAATATAAATAGTCTAATTTATTTTTAAATTATCTGAAATCCCCAAAGCAATGCGTGGGGTATTCACATAGTTATCTATGAAATGAATATACAATAATTAAGAGTTGGTGGACTCTTACTTTTGTGAGTTATCGAAAAAAAGGTAGTAAGCTTGTTCTAGCAACTTATTTATTTATTATTTTCAGCTGACTTTCAGTTCAGTTACAAATTAGTATTAACTAAGTATTGTAGAATAGTATTCTCTCCGTCCCTCAAAAAAATGTTGTTTTAGGAATGAATCTACAAAGATGGTTGTTGATATTCATTTCTAAAACAACGGTCTTTTTGGGACAGAGACGGTACATGCTCCTCCATCAACTTTTTGTACTTGCTTAGTTTTCAATCTGTATATGTAGACACGATGTATGTTTAGGAAGTTAAACCAACTTATAGTTTGGAAATGGGGAGAGTACTGGATCTGATTCTTAGATATAACAACAAAATAGGAAATTTTATTTTGTGCCTATCTATCTTCCCTAGCTTCACCCATCTCCACAATTCGTTTTGCAGTTTCTTTACATTCTCCCTGGCTGTTTTCAGGTAATGGCGATGCATATATTTCTCTTGATTTTTCTAATCGATTTACAGTTGATTCTTCCGATTTTCAATGTGCTTATTAAAGAAAGTTTTTCAAAATTATATTGGAGACAAATTAATCGAATGAGTTCACCACCGTAATTCAAAGTATAATTTTCATTCTATCATTAGTAAAGAACAAACTGTTAGGCATATGCTTATGTTATCAACAAAAATCGTAGCATGAAAGTCTCGAACCCACTTTTAGCATCTTCGCTGCTGTTGCATAATCAAAACAATAATTTGCGTGATGGGTGGTTAGGTACCTATAAGGCTATAAGTATATTGTGTGAGCTGAGCTTACCATCAATCTACTCTCTACTCTCTAGGCCATCAATAATTTGTCTCCAAAAAAAACTATTCATTGGTATCCAGGTTGGTGTCCAGAGTAAGAGACCCCTTTATTAATTTCGGCAGAAGGCATGAACTTAGATTCGGTGTGCCCCATTATAAATTAAAGAAAATGAATCCTGGGAGCACAATTGATTTCTAGTAACTTAGAGCGCCTCTAATGGTCTGCTCTTAGAGCTAACCCAATTAAACTTTCAATAGCCGAATAGTGTAAAACACCAGAGATTAACATGGAGCTAAGAGATATATATACATCTGTCTCACAGGCTCACAGCACAATGTTCAAGGTTATCTCCTATAGTCTCTTTCTCCCCTAATTCTAGTTTAGAGCTAAATGTTGGCTCATATTGTTAGAGCTGTCTTCTTGAGAAAGGGATGATAAAGATATACCACTATTTAAATGAAGAGTTTAAGTATGGATGGATTTCGTTGCACAGTGTAAGCAGATAGTCTTTTGCTTTTTTTTACTGTTCGGACTTGGGTGGCATCCAAAATTTGAACGTACTAAAATTAAAGAAATTTAACACACTAAAAGCGCATCTTAGGCCCTGTTTGGTTCCTTTGGGACTAGGGACTAGGGCTAAATTTTAGTTCCATTTAGTCCCTAAATTAGCAAACTAGAGACTAATTTTGAGTTTCATTTAGTCTCTAGTCCAATACACTATTAGGAGGGACTGGAGACTAATTTTTTTAGTCTCTATTAGTCTCTAGTCCCTAGTCCCTCGAATCAAACACTCTCTTAAATTATATAGTTTGTCTTACTAAGTCAAACAAATTTATATTTGACAAAATATTTTGAGACTAATATATTAACATCTACATGTTTAATAATTATACTTTAGAAAACATATTTTTTGGATAATTAATAAAATAAATTTGATGTTACAGATGTTAGTGCGTTTTTGTATTAAAAATTGGGTTAAATTCAAAGAAGTAGTTCAAGGGCAAAACCAAAGTGAACTCTAATTTGAAACCGAGGAACTCATTAAATACTCTTTTTCAAATGGCTGATGTTTTAGTTACGTGCACAGTTAAACATTATTGGCACTTCTAATTTTTTCTGAACTAAAATTTGAATCCCAGATGTGTCGTCCCTCGCTCTGAACACGCCATGCATATATATCTCTCCCGATTTGTATCCAAATGTAGCTTCAAAATAACACAACACACTGTTATATATTATTGCATACTAATAAATTATCCGGTCAGTGCAAACTAATATCTTTTTGTAACCGTGTTACCATCCTAGTGGCCAAACAACGTAACTTTTTTTTTAATAAAGGAATTAACATTCCGGCCTCTGCGATGTAACGCACACAGCCTAAAAGTCTCGCCCGACCACACACAACCAAACTTATTACAAAAACTAAGAATAAAAAAACTTTAGTATATGAAGATAAATGTACTAAAGATCTACTGCATTCAAAAAAGAATTGAGTTTACTACTCAAGACAGTGCTAAAGATATCGATGTCGCTTCATGACGGTTCGAATCACCCACCACGCCTTGAACAACGTGCAATACCTAAAATGAACTTGAAAGAAACTCATTGGATGGAGACAGCCCCCCCATCGCAGCTGGCAAATCGCCCACGCTTGAAATCGTGTGCCCTCACCGCCCCCCTCCACCTGATGTATCGGTGGCTCGGAATAGCCACCATCGATCTTTTGTGCGGAGGAGGACCCTTAAATTGTCTTCGATCCGCCAACTCGTGGCGTTGTCGGGTCGTGGAGGTGCATCGTGACGCCAAATATTATCGCCAATGAAAAAGCATCCGCCCCAAATAAAGAGAGGTCGTTGCTCTTTGTTAGAATGCATGAGGAACGACCGCCATTGCAATGCAAGAACACCTCCCGCGAACGCCCAGAAGGGAAGGAACATGACGTCCATAGGCGCCATCGCTGCAAGCTTTCGACGATAATCTTGCACGCTATGGCAAGAACATCCCCTCGTACCAAGGGAGGCGATGACATGCAAGGCTCCCGGATCTGGTCCTAGGCCCGCCCACCGACATCGTCCGCGGCACCGGCAAGATACCGGGGAGCCCGCCATGCCGTCATCACCACGGGTAAAGGGCGCCCTCCTCCCAGATCCGAGAAGAAGCGCGCCGGTGGACCGGAGTCGGGCCCGTGAGTAGAACGGGCCCCACACCAACCATCTCCATGGGCGCCGCCCCTCGTAGTATGGAGGACGCTGCATCGCCCGCTCCAACCATGGGAAAGCCGGATCTAGAGACGCGACGGGTGGGCGTTGGCAACAAACGCCTTGAGCTCGAGGCGCAGGCCGTGAGGCAGCGATGTGGAATTGCTCGCCGCCGATCAATGCTCAAGACGCCGGATCGCGATAGGAGGAACGGCGAAGTTCGCCGGGCACCGCGACCGCGACGCCCGCGGTCGCTCGCGCGGCCGGCAATCGGAGGCCATGGATCCGCCTCTAGGCCACCGGATCCGTGAGAGGCGAGAAGGCCGCCGCTGCCAAAGAGCGCACCGACACGGGCGATTGGGATCGCAAGCGTCGCGGTAGCACTCGGCGAGGAAGGCCCAGCCGCCCCTCACGGCCGTCCCGCCGGGTTAGCCGGCGTTGGGCTCCGCGACGGCCGTGGAGAGGCGAGGGATGGGGCGGCTGTAAGTGGCGCGCCGTGGATGACCTAGAGCCGATGGTTGATCGAGAGACTCACAAGGGTTGTTTAAGAAACGTAGCCTTACTTTGCGCGGTACTATATATTCACTCCTTTTGTTGGGCGTGACGACCCGCAATCTCCTAGCACACATCTTTGAAACAACCAAGTAGCCATCGGGTGCATCGACTTCACCATCCTAGAAGGACAGGTATAGGCATCTTAATTGTCAACACGCAGGTACGTACGGTGAACACAATATACATAAGAGCGGTTCAAGAGGAGATCCACTCGGTGATATCAGCAGAGGCCGTAGCCATTGCACTGCCGCCATCCTTGATCACCTTGACATGGGTGAAGTTTTTTTTTCTTTCAGATTGCAGTCAATTGGTGGCGTTTCTAAATTCTCGAAGGTCACTCCAACCCTCCGGATTGGCGTATGAAGCACTTCACCCAGATCTTCGATGACGCCACGATCAACAGAAGACCTAAGATCTACAAAATACATAGAAATCTAAACTGTACTGCAGATGCTCTAGCTAGATTAGCTTTCTCTTCACCTCAAATCCAATCGCAGGATTATGTACCGGGTTGCTCTTATGAGGCCCATGGACAACAATGCCCTATGATTAGCGCACTGTATGATGTACAACTTGCCCGTTTCAGGGTCCTAGCAGCTTCCTGCTGCTAGTTTAATCGATGCTCGTTGTCAAAAAAAAAAAAGTAGCCATCGGGAAATTAACTTATAAAAATACTACTATTTCTCATATTCTTGTGTTTCTCAATGCATACCAGAATCCAAAGGCATGTCGGCAGATTAGATTACATAGAGTGCGTGCATGCAGCCTTCCAGTGGGGAACGAAAGCATATGCATTTTTTTCTCCCTGTCCGTGAAGAGCACTTTGGTCCCTTTTTGTAGCCTTCTTGTTGGAAGCTCATCACCGGCAGCACCACGGTCTGTCCCCTTCAATCTGTCCAGATTGCCCCTTGCCATTGTTGGAATTTTAGGCCAAAAGTGGCAGCGGGCACGGGAGGTTGAGAAAAGGCCTGCTGCCGCATTGCATTGGTACTTGGTGCCCGGTAGGCGCAGCCGTTTTGCAGAACGGGACTCAAATTATTCTAAAGTGCTATAGAAATGATACAACCTAAAAGCGTTCGCAATGATACTAGCTATATTGTAAGGTGATGTAGAGATGAGAGACAAAAAAAAAAAAAGATTATTTTATACATTCTTAAATTATTGAATGTATATGCTCATTTGTCATATTTTTAGGCTACATGAAATAGATTAGTTATTTGCTCATCACTAATGACTACTCTCTCTTCTACTTTTTCCTTACCACCTTGGATCTAGCTAGATACCATGTCAGACGAGGGACAAGGTTGAGCTCAAAATAAAAAAAAAATGTGGTCTAAAACAACCGCTTCAATAACTTATGGATGAATTGAATCCAAAAGTATGAGGATTGAAATAGGCACTTATGTAGTTCAATATAATGATGAAACCGAGCCCAAAAATAAAACTTGAGGATTCAACCAACTACTTTGATCAAGCACAAAACTATGGACTAGGCCATAATTCAGGGTGAAAATGTTTGTTCCACGATAGCGGTACTCGAATTTATCTCGTGTTCTCATCTAGATCATGCTATTCATGCATTTTAGCGCCCCAAACTTGCTAATTGTACCCTGTGAGGTCGAGATGTTAAAAGATTATGTGAAGTGGCCCATGTGACATGCTGGATGTGCAACTGATATACACGAAGTGTAACTAATTCGTCAATGCTATCATGATGAAGTTAGCACACTGCCACCTTACTTGACGCTCACATGTTTCTAGCAATACTTAGGCAGTGAGAGGGTGTTACACTGCTAGGGATCTCTTTTATCACTAGCTACATGGAGGCAAAACGATGCGAGATATTTGTTGACCTCAATACTTACTAGCAAACATATTTGTGTGTTGCAATGGTTGCCTGATCACCTGAACAACTTGTGGTTCAAAGATTGATTCAACAATCATGGTCATGTGTAAAAGCGCGCTCCTCCAACTTGTATGGGCAAGTGACATTTAGAGGTTTTTCTATAATCTTGATGCATGTTAAGCCTTGGCACCAAACTTTACACCATGTCTAGATACACTTCTCAAAATTGTACTGCCACGAGAAAAAGTGAAGGATCACATAGCATAAAAGCGCGCTCCTCCAACTTGTATGGGCAAGTGACATTTAGAGGTTTTTCTATAATCTTGATGCATGTTCCAATTCGCCTTGGCACCAAACTTTACACCATGTCTAGATACACTTCTCAAAATTGTACTGCCACGAGAAAAAGTGAAGGATCACATAGCATACTTTATTAGTACTAGGAGTAGATATAGGTACATGCTCATACCCGTGATGCCTAAACTTAACCAAATCATTGGCACTTTTCAAGTGGTTATGATCGGGTTTATACATTCTCCCTTCCATTTTACAAAGCATAGCCAAATATGATATGTGTGGTCTTTTAAATTATAATTTTACCATTGATTTCTAATATTATATTTTTATGATTATATATATTTATGACTAATATGTCTGATTACAAATATGATAGTATGTATTACAATAGTTATATTAGGGGGCTTTAGTGTTTCTACCCTTGTTTTTAAGCGAAATGGTGATTTTAAACTCATTTTTTTGAACTTTGTGATTTTACCCCGCGATTTCAAAATGAAGGAAGACTCTACACATGCTCTATTAAGAGCTTGTGACGGTGTTAACTTTTGAACAAGAGAACAATATTGCCCATGTGTTTTTTACCCTTGTTTTATTATGATATTTGTCTTTCACCACTATTTTAGATCAGTGACAATTCATATAAATATAGTTTAATATCGGGCAATAAGTTAATTTCACACAAATTGCTAGGTGGGCCCCATGTGTTGGCACCTTCCCTACCTCGTCATGCCTTCTCGCCTACGACCACATGTGAGCCCACTTGCCCATGGTTGCACGTTCTTCCCCAATTCCCTCTCTCTCGGACCGTGATCGAAGCAGCATGCTTTGCACATATGCTGGTATAAATTAAATGCACATAATAAAATAGATTATCTACAACCACACACATAGTATACCGTTGTAGCACTTCACCAAGATTATCCGGTTTTTTATATCGAACCCAAAGGAACAATAAGTGATATAACTTCAGTTTCTAAACTTAACCCAACTTCATAATCGGGGAGGTTAGAAAATATCAAGATAAAGAAGACTTCTTAAGGCTATCTAGCTCAAACTTGAACGAGTTTGGTTTTTATTGTTCTATCATGGTCGTTAACTCTTAAAGAACAAAGGTGAAATTTCTTCTATCTTGATGGACATATGACTACCAATAAACCTACTAAAGGGAGGTGGCCTACAAAGGACTCAACATGCCCTGTCACACTTGCGATCTACCATGCATTTCCGGAAAGTAGGGGGCATTCACAAATAACCCTATTCTAAGCACCACGCTTAAACTATGAATACTACTTCAATCAAGAATAACCAAGATCAAAGCACTCAAATAGAATTGCAAACTTGAAGAACAATATGAACAATTGCTTATCTAAATAAAAAGTTGATTACCCGAGGAAATCTCATAAGAAAGCTTCTCTTGCGAAGAGCTTAATCCCGTAGATTACAATAGAAGAGAAGGATCCGACAGTCGAACTCCTCCAAAAACTCTACTACGTACTAGATCTCTCTATTTCTAATCTAGACTAATTGTTATGAACTAGTCCAATCTTTATTGTTGTCTAGAAGGTAGATCCATTCAAGAGACCCCTCTTGATTCTCAAAAGAGAATATGAATTAGGGTTTCAGGATGCCTCTACCCATGGGGGTCCGGGTCTGGTTATATAGGGGGTATCAATGCACGAGAGCCCTCGGATCAAACCAACCTTCTATGGTGTAAGGATATGCTAGAAGCCCACCTTCAGAAGCTTCTAGAAGGTGCGGGGCGGCATGGGGCCGCATGGCCCTGGTCCAACATTTCAATGAAGCCGGTCCCGCTTTGTTGTGGTGTCATTTAGAACCTTCCTTTGCAATTTACTCTGTAGATTTTGATTCTAACTCCGAATACAACAAACAATGTGTTTGTTTCGATCATCTCGACGAGTTCTTTGCAATGTTGCACTCTAATTCATCATTTGAGACACTTTTATTTTAACGAATAAGTCTTTTTTGGTTGTTTTCTGGATAAGCCCTGTAGAAAATAGCAATTCACTAAAACCTGGAATTTGTTAGTTAAAACCCCTAAGTGTCTATTGGTGGTCACTTTAATGCATAAGTTACCTCTCCCTTCCCCGAGCTCCCTTCCTTGCTCCAACACCTGTATTCCCTGTCGCCATGGATCCAACACCTCAATCTCCCCACACACGTCGCCATTTCACCTCACTGTTTCCTCCCTCATCCTCCTGGAAGCACACTGCCCCCGGTGCACCACTTCTTGCTGCAAATCCGTGGCATACGATTGTCGTATTACTAGAGCTCGCCGCCGGCGTCTTTGGCACCTTCGCCCTCACCTCAACCACCACCACCAGGCTCCTCCCCGACACTAGGTGGGCCCTACGGGAGGGCGGTGGGCGTGAGAGGGGGAAGGCGACGGGGAGAGCGAGTGCCGCCACCTGGAGCCACGTCGTCGTCGGGAACCCTAATTCGCGCTTGACGGTTTTAGCGAGTGAAGGCCGTTTCGAGCTAGTGCAGAGTAGGAAATCCTTCTAGGGCATTGGTGCCTTTTGATCCACCGCCTTTTCTATTCTAATTTTTGCCACTTAATTCAACCATTACCAACGGTGTTAGAAAACAAGGGGCACACAACGCCTTCATTGGAAAATAACAAGGGTAAAATCGCAAAGTTTTTTAAAAGGGTAAAATCACTTTTGAAGTTTGGAATAGTAAAACACCAAAATCCCTTATATGAATGATGAAATTATTGGTCCAAGATTATAAAGTTTGAATATTGACTTACACAAAATGTCTTATAAACTGGATCGAAGGGGTACCTAAATGGAACTTGTACCAAATAATTATGGATTTTACTTGTCACTTAATGACCATTATCCATGTTTTACTTCTTCAATAAACTTAGATCCTTTACCTCACTCTCTACATAATAATAACTGCTCATGTTCTCTACACAAGAACATTCTCCTCGAACGGCTTCAGAGTTTTGTACAATCTTAAGGACTGGCATTGAAAACTTAGAGCTCAAAGGAGGATTAAAGCAAGATCCCCTACCAAAGCTAGGGATCAGTGAACAGTGTATAGGTCAAAACAAAGGAAAAACAAAACAAAATGCACGGGACGTCCAAATCACCCTCTCACTGTCACTGAGGGCCTCTTTCTGCCCATATATACCCAGCACGGGATGCCGCGACCGATCGGTTTCCCGAGCTGCACACACGCAAGCACGCGCCTGCACTGTTCGCTCTACTCGCTCCCCAGTCCCCACCGCAACCACCCGCCGCTCTCTACAGTGCTGCTGCAGGAGCTGAGGCGGTGCCGCTGCCGAGTCGTCTTTCTCCGATCGTATGTGCCGAGCCCGAGCTCCTCCCCTTGTGTTTTGCCTGCACTTGAATAGCTGCCTTCGACTTGGCGCCATGCGCAGCTCTTTGCGTTTGAGAGTGCGAGAATCGGTGGCGTTCTTGGACATCCTGCGGGCCTTCTTGCGTGGACGCTCTTTTCTTGGCTGTTTTGTTCTTGCAGATGCAGAGGGAATTTTCCTGGAATTGTCCCCGCCGTACGTCCTGACGGTTTCTTGGTTGGTAGCAGGGCGGAGGCGTGTTTCTTTCCTTCTTGGCCGGCGGCATGGACTGGGCAGCGGCTTCCGGGGGCTCCGTCGTGGGTTGCGGCGGCCACGGACCCCGGCCCGACCATGCTGTCCTTCGCGGGCCCGTCCTCCTCCACCGTCGACGCCGAGGTGCGGCTCCAGGATTTCGCCGCGGGTCTCGCACAGAGCGCGCGGCCGGCGGGAGCCGGGAGGAGGTCCCGCGCGGCCGGGGAGGTGCCGGCGCGGAGGCATGCTCCGTCGACGGCTGCCGCTCTGATCTCAGCCGGTGCCGCGAGTACCACCGGCGGCATAAGGTCTGTGAGGCGCACTCCAAGACGCCGGTGGTGGTCGTCGCCGGCCAAGAGCAGCGCTTCTGTCAGCAATGCAGCCGGTAAGGGCACCGTCTCATCGAATCCTCGCACCAGGCCGTCTACTGATCCTATTATTCAGCAATTCTTGTGCTCATGTGGTCATTTGTTAATAATTCTGTGTATTGGTCCCCATCTGCTTACGAATTGAGGAATTCAGGGTGGAGGATTAGTGCGTACTTTGGAACAAATTTAGGTGCAAAAACTTCAGGTCTAGTTTGGTCCCAACCTAGCAATCTAAACAACTGGGTTTGGTCCCAACCTGGCAATCTAAACAACTGGGTTGGTAATTTGGTGGCTGTTAGGATCTGATGGTCTGTGCTCATAATTTAATCTCACGGGTGGGATGCGTCGCAGATTAAACTATTGGGTTGGTAATTTATGGTAATTTAGTGTTGTTTAGGGTCTTGTGACCCCATTAATTTAGTCCCATTGGTACTATTTTAAGAAAGCTGTTGGTGTGGACGAGTGACTTCCTTGGGTAGGGTTTGTTTTTTCTATTGGATATTCAGTGTCCTGCCGAATCTTTCTCATTATTGATGGAATGTTGAAGTTTCTTCAGCTGCGTCCTCAGTCCGAGCGCTTACTGTACTAAGATGCAACTTTTTGCAAACCAATGCTGTTTCCTAGCAACCAAATATGAAGCCATTTCGTAAGGTCTCATATCAAGTTCATTGCTTATTGTTGCTTATGGTGATAAAAAAAGGAGGCTTCAAACTAGCATATACGTTATTTCATGGGCCATTCCTTTAGGCAAAGCTCATCTGGACTTGAATTCAGGCTGTAGTATTTGGTTTGGTTGATTCAGTTTTCCTTCCTGTTTCTAAATGCATAATTCTTCTTCTTTTCTTTGTTACATACTAGAGGATTGCACAATTAACTGAAGCAAACAAAACTTGAACTGAGAATGGGTGTAGCTGTGTTGTCTCAGAACATTTGAAGCTTTGTTTCCTTTTCAAGTAGGAAACTTTATATATTAAGAAGAGATTTTTTTTCATAAAACAGTAGACATTAATCCTTTAATTGCACCAGAATTGTTTGTTACTCTGAAAATATCCTTGATAGCATGCACTGTGATTTTGATCTGGATCTCAAAGCGAAGTCACGAATGTTTGCAAGCTGAGTTAGTGGTGAATAGTGAAACAAACAATGTTATTTGATTTATTCCTTTAATCTCTAAATTCAGCATGAACATGTAATGCTAAGTGCAATCCTGATCCAGAAGAGATCTTCCATTTGGATGTTTCACTTCTATAGCTGTGTATTTGATATTTTTGTACTGCCTTTCACAATAGAACTATCAATGCTATTAGTAAATGGAAATGAAATATAGGAACTGTAAGTGACAAATCAAAGGGAAAGCTGCTGTTTTGTTTAACACCTTAGCAGAAAGTTGGCGTTCCAAAGTTTCATTCAGTTCACATGTTTAATCTACAAATAATCATTATATTACGGATTGTTTTCACCTCACATATGTGCAATGTGACCAGGAGGCATGTACAAATTATTCGAACTTGCCTTATCCATGAACACTATGATCCTAGTAGTAGATCAATTTGGGAAGTATATTAGAACCATCGTCAAGGTTGAGTCGGTATGCCCTTAATGATGAGAGAAATGAAACATGTACTTGTCCAAGTGAAGTTAATGTTTGTTGTGTGGTGGGCCTAGATTGGTTAGAGATTGATTGCGTAGATTTTAGGGAAAGGAAGGAGGAGGATGAGGGATGGAAAGGAGATAAAAGTCCATGGTCACCCGTACGCCGAGGGTGGCATAGGGCCAGTGGCATAGGGCTAGTGGCCTAGCGCAAGGGATGGCAACAGGTAGGGCTACTCGGGAAGAGGGGGCGAAATATGGGCTCAAGAGCTGAAAGCTAGGATTGCATCCTCTGTTCGTTTCTTGAATATTATGAGTGCATGACCCATTTATTTAGGTCTTTGTTTGGAGGATGTAGGCTAGCATCTTGAGGCATAGGTTGTGTTGTGAGAAGGCAGAGCTGAGGTCATATCGAGGAGCTTATGGAAGACTTGAAGTCGTAGGTTGGCGGCTAGATGGACGGCAAGCTCGTCGAGTTGTTGAAGCGGTGAAGACTTAGCTTACGACAAGGTACTAGCACCGCTATTGTTGAAGAAGATAATGTTGTTGCTTTCCATTGTGCCTTTGCGACCACTCTTGGGCCATTATGATGTTTGTCGGCAAGGTGTGTGTGGTAGAATCGGTGATGTAACCAGGTGTTTGAAAGTCAACCGCGATAAGGCCCGTTCAAATATACCCTCGAGGAGAGATTTCAATGGATTCAACGTTAGCGTGATGATCTTTGGTAGGTAGAAGCGCCCGTCGAAGAGATGGAGTTCATGAAGAGCGGGCACTTGTGCTAGATTAGCCAAGAGAATGTGTGGTGCTATCTTGACTCAAGTGTGGCAAAGTTCCACAAGGAGGGGCCAAAGGAAGCCAACCATGTTGTGTAGTTGAACATGTCCATATCAATCCCAGGAATGTCTTGTTGTCTACGCGGAGTGATACGTCGGGGCGGCTCTTCGATAGGCAAGGCGTCTATTGTTGCCGATCGATTGTCGTGTTGACGTGGCGTTTGACAAGTCCCGCTAGCCCGGTGAAGTTGGCGTTGATGATGTTTTGCATGGTGTCGGTGTCAATGAAGATCACGGCATCGTTGTCGAGGATCGCTCCAAATGAGGTACAAGGTCACCCAACCATGTATGTTTGGCTCACGGTCACGGTGAGCATCATCAAGCTTGGCTCAATGTCCTTCGTGTAATAGTTGTTTAGCACAACGATGTCGAGCGAATGCTTGCATTTGTGCCCTTCGGTGAATTGCTAGTTGTAGTTGAATCATAGACCAACCTAACGTTGTTCCACCATTCCTTTGTTGTGAGTTGTTTGAAGGTTCGGGTGCGGTGATGTGGGCGGGGTTACTATAGTCATTCTCCCGGGTTGGCGGTCTCCAGGCGCGGTAGCGGCGTTGGCTTAGGTGCAACTTGAGGTTGGGGCACCATCCTTGTTGCTCCAATCGATGTTGACTTAGCGGTTAACGATGACGTTTGGTGCGGGGCTCGTATGCCCTAGCTAATGGCATTGCTAGATGTTCACTTGCTAGAGCACTGCGTGTGGGGGGTCTCGCAAGTGTCACATGTCTTGAGGAAGCGCGGTGAAGGAGGACCAAATTGCTCGTTGACACAATAGTAGGGCTAGTCCTTGATCACCTTGTCTTGTGCTTGGCACATGTACCACTTTTGTGCACCTCCTCTTAGATGAAAAGATGCATAGCGCACCCCATCGTTGGGGATCCACTGTCCCTGACAAATTGCTCCCAACGATTCAACCATGGTGGTGGGTCCTTGGCGTTGAAGGTTGCGTGGTAGTGCGGCTACAATACGAGGAAGGAGATTGGTGCAGATGAATCTTTGTTGGCAGGGGTGCCTTGACCTTTGGGAATGGGTCGGTCTTTGGCGGTGTGGCTAACATGGTGTTCTTCATCTGCTAGACGCCTGAGTACAAGGAGCTAACCTTCTCTTAGAGGAAGGCACATGCGGCATCTTCCATGATGCACCTGGTTTGGGTTTGGGTCTCCGATTTTGCGGCAGCTGTGTCAACCTTGGTGCTCTTTTGCTACCTTAGTGGGTTGTCAAGGTTGTGGCGCATATCCATGTGGTTACTGATGTCGACTGAGAGCATATTTAGCCACGTCTAGATCTCAATGACAATGATGGAGTGTGATGGGCCTAGATTGGTTGGAGCTGGATTTAGTAGATTGTTGGCAATGGAGGGAGAAGGATGAGGGATGCAAAAGAGATGGAAGCCCATGCCCCCACGCACATCGAGGATGGCTGGTGGATAGGGCTAGCGCAAGGGGCGGGATCGTTGGGGGAGAGCGGGCGGACACCAAGGGCTAGAGAGCTGAAAGCTTTGAGGATTGAATCATCTATTTCTTGTCTTGAAGATAATATGAGTACATGACCCCTTCATTTATATTTATACTCCCTATATGACTTGAATCTAGGGCTACAGTCCTTCTAGACTTGGACTTTCCTTCTCCTAAACAATCTCTATTTCCTAACTGAATTTATTCTTATCCTATTTCTAATTGGAGTTGGATTTCTCACGTGCTCGGCCAGGCATCGATTGGCCCTGGCTCTCCTTTGGGCAACCACCACCTCAGGCATGTTTAGACCCATGACAATTGTCTGAATCATCCTATCCGTGGAAGATCACACCAGGGTGGTTGCTGCCCTAGCCCCACCTATGACATGGGCACACAACACCCCTTGCTCCTATCAGTCATGCTAGGGCCATCAACGTTTTAGGAGATTAGTGGTTGAATTTGTTAAGAAGAGGCTGAGATTGAAGTAACGGTGTGTTTGGTTTGCTTGATATCTATGAATGGGAGATGGCAGTCCATGGATGGGAGGTGTTTGGTTCACGGGCAATGTGGATTAGGGCAGCCACCAAAGAATAATGTTCCCTAAATATGTTGGATAAGCATGACCCTAGAAATTGGCTGCGTGAGCTTGCCCATGTCCTGTTGCTCATGGTGGTCCATGCATTAATTGCTTTGCTTTTTTCTGTTGTCAATCTTCAAATGATTTTATCTCATAGATTACTTATCTAATTTGTGATATGATTCTATCATTATATTTGTTGCAATTAAAATCTACAAAACAAGATTTCACATGATTAAATAAAAGGGTACCACATGCCATAATCAGCCTAGCCATTCTCGTCCAACCAACCAAACAGAAAATTGGCTCATCTCATCCAACAATCATCTAACTAATCAAGCAAAAAAAAAAAAAAAATTGGCTTGTCTGA
Organism: Hyparrhenia diplandra; assembly: GCA_015847255.1. Taxonomy (NCBI): domain Eukaryota; kingdom Viridiplantae; phylum Streptophyta; class Magnoliopsida; order Poales; family Poaceae; genus Hyparrhenia; species Hyparrhenia diplandra. Next base: position 624,994 of record JADLZK010011071.1, read on the forward strand.
TCCATCAAACCAAACAGGCAACATGTCCTATCCGAGAATCCATGGATGTCCATATCCCATCCAAGCTTGATCTCAAGCCAAACACACCCTAGGAGATAAAATGGAGTTTGAGTATTAAGATGGATCCATTCTATAAGCATTGTGTACATAGTTATCTTAGGTATCCAGTCATGAGTCAGTATAAAACCAGAGGATATGTAATTGTTTTGATCAAGCAAGGAATAGAGTACTTCCTCTCCTTGCCCTTTGCCTCCCTGCGTCAACCCACTCCAGCCTCCCTTGCACTAACCCTGCCAAGCTTTGATTCTCCTATTCTAGCTGCCAGCCACCAAACTTCCTATGCATTAATCGCAAAAAAAAAAAGAAAAAAAAAAGCCTATGCCTTAATCGCAAAAAAAAGCCTATCACTTTGACAATGGGTCGCAAGTGACTCCTAATTCCCTAGTGCTCCACATCCTTCAGCTATAACCTCCACTACTTGTTTCCTACAATCTAGCCCCTCTTGACAATTTGGTATTATTGTTAGGGTCTTCATCAGCCTCCATGATGAACTACGATGATTTCCCAACACATTAGGTGCACTGGGACATCTTCAAAAATTCATTGGATACACAACAAAGACGTTGGACAGTCTGCTTCTAGTGATGTTAGAGAGCCGCACCAAGTGTCTAGAAAAAAATGAAGGTGGACAACCAATGATGACACTATAGATTATGTTATTTGGAGACTGAGTATTCAAATCTTGTTGGCCAATCATAAAGGAGGATATCATGGCGGCAGTCTCAGCACTTTGGAGCAGTAAGTTTATGAACTTTGGCTCTCTCAACTCAGCTTACATTACTTTGCTTCCCAAGAAGGAGGGTGCAGATCAGCCTAAGGATTTTCGACCTATCAGCTTGGTGCACAGTTTTTGCTAAACTTATCACCAAGTTATTGCCCTCATCTCCAGCAAATGGTTTCACCAAATCAAAGTGCATTCATAAAAGGGCGCTTCATACAGGACAATTTTATGTTGGTACAACAAACAGCCAGATATCTTCACCAACAAAAGCAACCTCGCATACTCCTTAAATTGGATATTTCCAAGGCATTTGATTCAGTTTCTTGGCCCTTCCTTCTGGAGGTCTTGCAGCACTTGGGCTTCGGGCAAATCTGGAGAGATATGATCTGTGGGTTGCTATCTTCCTTGTCCACCCATGTTCTTTTGAATGGGATTCCTGGAAAATATATTTCCCATCGACGAGGACTGTGGCAAGGTGACCCCCTTTCTCCCATGCTCTTCATCTTGGTCATGGATGTTTTGGGGGACTTGATTATCCAAGCTGCAAGGGAGGATCTTTTACAGCTTCTCTCGGCAAGTAATATGCAACACCGAATCTCTTTGTACGTGGATGATGTGGCGACATTTCTGTGACAATGGATATCCTCAAGATTTTTTTGGTGAAGCTTCAGGTCTGAATACTAATCTTCAAAAGAGCAGTGTTCTGCCAATTAGATGTGGTGACTTGGATTTGACAATTATTCAAAACATGCTGCCCTGTTCCCTTGCTGAGTTCCCATGCCAATATTTAGGTTTGCCTCTGTCCTTGAAAAAGCTAAGAGTCAAGTGCAACCCATTGTTGACCGCATTGCTGATCAGCTGCTGGGGTGGAAAGCGGAGTTGATGAGACAAGGGCAGGAAGGAGGATTCAGGTTCAATTTGTGCTCACTGGTATGCTTATATACATTGTTATGGCGTCAGATCTTGCAACTTGGGCTGATAGATATATACATTAGGCAAGTGTATACTAAGCAAGTGTATATTAGGTGTGATTAGCACCTGCCATGTGTTGTTGGCACATTGCCATGTATTGCAGCCTCATTGGCTATATATGTGAAGGTCACTCCCACATTGGGTGTGTTGGAATATAAGTGAATTGCCCACCTCTCCCCATCGGTTTAAACTTTTGGGTTGAACCGGGTCGGTGCATGCAACTTAATATGGTATCAAAGCCGAGGAGGTCTCGAGTTCGAATCTCGGTTAGCGCAATTAAAAGAGTGTAACCCGGTCTTGCGTAGGCTCCCGCTTCTTGCCGGTGCCGGGGAAGGGTATTTTAGCGCCAAGCCTTACCCCCACCATGTGCAATATGCGGAGGCTGGGGCTTGAACCCGGGACCTTCCGGTTACAGGCGCTAGAGCACTACTACTTGCACCAGGCCCGCCCTTCAAAATAAAATAATTGTTGCTCGCTCCTATTCCACGTCTAAGGCCTGAGGGAGCCTCCACGTGAGGGGGAGTGTTGGAATATTGAATTGCCCACCTCTCCCCATCAGTTTAAGCTTTTGGGTTGAACTGGTCGGTGTATGCAGCTTAATAGGGTGTGTGGTGTTTCCCTCTCTACCTCTCTACATGGTATCAACCTTAATTTGATAAAATAAGGCGTGGTTTTCTTTAGCGTGGTCGCAAGGAAGCTGTAACACCCGGCCCAATTTGGATGTGGCCCAGTAGTGGGCCATGAGTGCTGAGTGCACATGTTTAGTACCACCTTGCTAGTTTAGCAAGGGTGGAGTCAACTTATAAGCCTTTGCCTTCTAGCCATATCACTTTCGGGTTAACCCTTTTACACGGCGAGGGCGAAAGTGTGCGGGGGTGCTATGTGTACGGCGTGCACGCCCCTCGGAAGGGCTGTGCGGTGCGGCTTTGGAGGGACGAGGGTGTCCCGCGGGTGGTATCAGAGCCGACCTTCGCGGCCACGGGCGCGTGCGGCGGGGCGGATGTGCGGACATGGGGTCCATTGCGGAGTGCGGCATGGCACATGTGCGGCCTTTGGCAGGCGCAGGTTGCGTGTGCCAAGAGGGGAGGTCCTAGTTAAGTTGGCGCTCGACGAGGACGTCGAGTCCTTTGAGGTGGGGTGTATGTAACACCCGGCCCAATTTGGATGTGGCCTGAGTGGCCCATGAGTCTTTGAGTGCACATGTTTAGTACCACCTTGCTAGTTTAGCAAGGGTGGAGTCAACTTATAAGCCTTTGCCTTCTAGCCATATCACCTTCGGGTTAACCCTTTTACACGGCGGGGGCGAAAGTGTAAGCGAGGGTGCTATGTATGCGCGTGCACGCCCCTCGGAAGGGGCTGTGCGGTGCGGCTTTGGAGGGACGGGGTGTCACGACGGGCGAAGGGGAGGACATTGTCTTGTACCGAAAGTGTAAGCAGGGTGCTATGTGTACGCGTGCACGCCCCTCGGAAGGGCTGTGCGGTGCGGCTTTGGAGGACGGGGTGTCACAGAAGCGAAGGGAGGACATTGTCTTGTACCTTGGGTAAAGCTTTGCCACTCAACTGAACTTGGTGGACTAGGAATTTTGGATTTAAAAACCCTTGGATGGGCATTGAGAATGAGATGCCTATGGCTGCAGAAAACAGAACCAAACCGTCCTTGGTCGCCTCTCCCAATTCATGTCCTTGATCAGGTGAAGGCCTTCTTTGCAGTGGCTGTTATTTCCAAAGTTGGTAAAGGCGAGCATACCCTTTTTTGGACTGACAGGTGGCTGCATGGTCAGTGCATAGCAGAGCTGGCTGCTCGGCTGTTTGCTGGCTTGGATAGCAGATATACAAGGGGCTATAACTGTTGGAGTGATGCTTGATGTGTTCTAACTGCAGGATATCCTTTCAGGTATTGTCCTGCAACCGGAAAGGGAGGATAAACATATCAGAGGTTTTCATCAAATGGCCAATATACAGCCAAGACGGCATACAAGGGTTTTTTTCTTAGGAGCTACTATCTTTTGGGGGCCTGGACTCTTTGGAATCATCGCAATCGCTGCGTTTTTTGATGGAGGGGCTCCAAGTGTATCTGGGGCTGTAGTAATAGCTGGTGAGGAACGTCAGTTGTGGACCACTGCAGGGGCTCGGGGGGGCTCTCCCTCTTGATTGCCCATCTCCCAGTCGATTAGTTCCTGGGTGGCTGTGGGTCATGTTGCTGCCAGCTTAGGTGCATTTTTGCCTTGGCTGCTGTAGCTTGTGTGTGAGTTGTGTTTGGGGTGTCTTGTAAGTTCTCTTTTCTTCTTAATACAATGAGACGCAAATCTCCTGCATTTTTCGAAAAAAAAAAGTATAGGCAAGCACATCCTAGATGAGGTGGATGCCAATCTATATCCTAGGACTCTTATCTTAGCTGACAAATTGATCTTTTATGGCAAAGGATCGATGGGGTGCCGGGTGCGGAGGTTCGAAATTCTTATTTTGATGGTACCATCTACTTTTCTTCTATGTTGACACAATGTGAAAATATTTCTTCTTTGCTTTAGGGATAACAATAGCAAATCCAAATCTATAAGAACTCATCCAACCTGCTATTGTTGGGCACACCCACATTTTTTCAAAGATTTTGTTGTTCCATGACAGACAAAATCTCCACTCAGCGAACACAACGATTTTCATGTAATATGGAACTTGCAAAAAGATCCTGTGCTCTTGAGGGAGAAATGATACAATGATACTCTAGCATTCTGAAACAAATGGCAACCAACATATGGATGAAAAGGGGTCTCATCTGCTTGTTGACATAGAGTATCCCTGATAAGAGGGAAGATAGAAGTTTCAGTCAGAGGTTTCAGTAGTAATCCTGTATTGTTTAGGCACTCAATGACTCAAAGAACCGTCTTGTGCTTTCGTTTTGACAAGAACTTTTCCAGAGCCACTTGAAAGGCATTGGAACTTGATTTTACCATATTGAGGCTTTACAAATTCTGATAGGTGAGAAATGTTCTGAATTTTAAATGTATTGCTATCATTTTCATGTGAGAGATTCACGGGAAGTGAAAGAGATCTTGAAACACAGCTACTTTTGAGGAAACCGAACATTTTATGGCACCTCCATGTCCCACTGTGGCTTTATCTGACTTTACACGAAATGTAGATTATGTATCACTGAACCTATGTTAAATAATCGTGTTTCCATTTTTCACTCTTGGAACCCGACCCACAAAATATTTGCTTGTTAAATCCTAACAAATATTTTCCTTGTTAAATCCCAAGAAAGGTAGCATGCATAGCAGACCAAACAGCAACTTAAGAAGTCACAGATATACTTTTCTTGTGGTCATGGAAATTTAGATTTTGTTTATTTCATAAGCTTTTCTGTATTACTTATGCAAATCCTGCATAGCATTACTATCCAAGAAGACTAGGTTATCATTCAGAGTTGAATTCATGGTGTGGTGCTTGTTTGAAAATTTTTGTGCTGAAGGTGGTTCATTGTTCTCTAATTTGTAGGTTCCACATGCTGTCCGAGTTCGATGAGGGGGAAAAAGAAGTTGCCGGAAGCGTTTGGATGGCCACAATAGGCGTAGAAGAAAGCCACAGCATGATCTGACGAATCTTGGGGGTTTCTTTCCATACCACCAAGGTCTTTACATTTGGTCTTACATATGTTGATGCCTTGCTATTCTGACAATCCTATTCCTAGAGTCTGTTAATCCAGTTTAGATAGAAAACTAAAATTACTTTACATTTATCTTCTATTAAGTGATGGATCAATTTATCAATGATAGCAGAAAAAAAAAACAATTGGACTGTCTAATCACCTGTTTTAGGTGAGTAGTTCGTCTTGAATATTTTCTACAAACTGTTCCTTCTACGATTGGTTGATTGACAAAGTTTTCATTTCTAGTGTAATAAATTTATTTCTGGAGAAAGCTTTACCCAATTTGCATATAAGGAAACAACAAAGTAGATGACAAATGTTGTTATCTTCCTGCAGTGAATCAATTTGAGCTCTACCAAGGAACAGTTCCAACAGGCGGCCAGAATTCTGACGCCATGCACTTGGTGGGTCATCAACAGCCCTTCTCCATATCGTTCGCAAGAACAGCGAATCAGTTCCCTCCCCACAGGGTGGCGGCAGCGCACTCCATGCAGCCTGCCCTGGTCTTCCGGCTGAAGGTAGCAGCCACACTGGAAGCAGCACATGCAACAACCCTCTCTCTGGCACGCTGGGCCCCGGTGTGCTCTCTCTCTTCTGTCATCGTCGCTGCATCGCCCTTCCACTGATGACATACCCGCCGCTGGCCAACCCCAGGTTGCTTCTTCACTCTCTCGGATCGCCATTATGTCGCAGGCTGCAACAACTGCTATGACTACTGCATTCGCAGCCGGTGTTGGCCACCATGTGTTTGCTCCTGATAATGCTATGTTTGAGGATCCATCACAGGCACTGCCATTCCCTTGGCAGTAAAATTCATTTGTCCTGTTTTTATGTGCTGCTGTTGGGTTTCAATAGATAGTAGTGCGGATAGCTGGGAATTGGGGTTACCTGTGTACTTGCAGTCGCAGACTCAGGCTGTGATCGGATGTGTATAACAATTGCTGTCTTCTGGAAAGGAGGAGTTTTTATTTATTTATTTATTTATTATTATTATTATTATTTTGAGAAAACTGGAAAGGAGGATGTTGTGGCTGTTGTGCAGATTGTTTACTGTAGTCGATAAATTCAAATGCATCCTGTTCAAAATTTTGTACATTTTGTGGGTATGTATATGTTTCGTGGCAAAATATGTGCATGTTATGCAATACTGGAATTTTCGAATCAGGCCGCAGTCTTGAAAGCCTTCATCTGGGATCCAAAAGCCTGATGGCCCCCATTTGATATTGATCCACTTTGATTTGATCTGAGCCTATCTTGATTTGGTCCATACGGTCTGTGTATTGGTAATTTAGTAGGCCGTGAGCCGTTGGCGAAAGTTAATAATGGACACACCGGTACAGTTGTGGGCTCGTGGCCCGTGACAATCCCGGTGGACGGCTCTTGTTTTTTTTTAAACATGTCTGCTGTTGCTTGAAATACTATGAGGATTCTCTGCCTCCTCCGCGTTGTCACGGGTATGAGGAAGAAATATAAATTCGTTATTAACCACTAAAAATTAGAAGATGTATATGCATGTGAAACACAATATTATATATTGTATTATTTAGTTGGACAACTTACATGTTGAGCTCGCAAGACTTTGCTAAGTGGATATTAATTATACGTGATAGTAAATTGTCTATGGGGATAACTTACATGTTGAGAGAAATAGCTAAGTGGGTAATTGTTTATGATAGTGCATTGTCTAGGTAAACAACTTGCATGTTGAGAGAAATAACTTAGAGAGTCTATTTTTATAGGAGTAGTAGATATTTTACCTTCCATGTAAAAAAAAAATATTCTACCTTTGTCTTGCGATGTATGTTTTCTTGTTCTTTTTTTTTTTTTTTGAAGTTTTGGCAAATAACATATACTCTTAAACTCATTTTGTTAAGTAACGTGGAACATACTTCCTTCGTTTTAAATTATGTCTCGCTCCAATTTTTTACTTCAAGATTTTGAGTTTACTTAGTTTTATTCAAATTTTTTTTAATGTAGACCAGATTTGTACAAAATACATAAATATATATAAAAAGGACAGACCTAGTGTCGGAGGCTCCCACGTGAATGGGGTTTAGAAAAGGAAAAAAAAAACCGAGGCAAGCTTTCTTCTCGCAAAAATCTACGGAAGAGGATGCTTCGACTTCACAACCTGGTGACTTAGTGAGACAGCTCTCACGACTACACTATTCTACAATACCAAATTAGCTTTGTTAAATTCTACATGAATTATGTCTTGACAGTAATTTAAACTTATAGATGCCATTTTGTTTCTCTAAAATATAGTCCAAATTTGAGAAATTGTAGTTAGGATAAAGCTAAAGCGAACAATCATTAAAAGGCCTGTAACCCGTGACTTTTTTTTTTTTTTGACAACAAACATTGCATTCATTTGCTAACAAAGATGAAGGTCGTTAAAACCATTACATCGTTAATGGTTACAAACTGGAGTGGAGTGCCTCCAGAAATGGACACCCATGAGCATGGCAAGGATTAACACATAATCCAGAATTGCCAAGCTAATTAGCCTGCAAATAATTTACACTTTGTCTAGCTAGGTGATCAGCCATGTGATTGTTCCGCCTTCTAATCCTGTGCGCCTTTATGGAAGTACCTGTGAGAGTAGAGTGGAGCACTTGGGTATAAGGTTTGGTCCTCCAATCGAGGGAGGATTGGTGGGATCAGAGCCGTTGATGAAGTTAATCAGCAGCTGGTTATCAGCAAGCATGCTTGCATCCGTAATGTTCACCCTATTCAGAATTGAAGCAGCCAAAGCCATGGCTGTTGTCTACGCCATGAGAACCGACGAAGCTTCCCTCATTGCTGCCTTGATGAACACACTAAGAGGAGGGAGATGGTTGTGTTGACAATAAAAATACCTATTCCTGCTTGTCTTGATCCGGCACCAGGCATGTCTGAAGAAATGGAGACATTGGGGTAGCATCTAATACCCTGCAAGGTAGAAGGGAATTCAAGTAGGTACCTGTCAGGTCTGGTTTGATTTTGGTGTATGGTAGGATAGGTTCGTTGATCCATGGTTGGGCTATCCTGCTTGGACAAAGCCACAACTACAACTACAACTACTCCCTCCAATGTTTCTAGCTTTGTCTTGAGCCAAAACTTTTACCTTTGTCCATCAGTGCTTATAAATCTGTGTAGTTTAACAGCATATATATTGTGAAATGATTTTTATCATGGCAAATCTGGAAACGTAAATTGATTTAGTTGGGCATGATAAACAACTAATCTGACATGGAGGCAGCATTAGAATGCTATATACTCAGAATTTTGATAATAATGAGTAGCTAAAAGTCGTTGGCCGGATTTTAAGCTGCAAAGTCAAAGCTACAGTGGGGAAGAACCATCATGCCTTTGGCACACTCCTTGTCACAACTAGGAGAACTCTCCGCGCGTTGCCGCGGAGAAATATAATTGAGTTAGAATGTTAATCACTAAGAATTAGAAGATGATTGCCCAAAGCGTTGTTGCAAATTTGTATGAACCAGCATTGTATAGGAAGTGCACAACATATAGAGGAATTAAAGAAAATATAAAATGTATCATATCTTATCCGTAATATTACCTTGAAAGAATGGATAAAATACCATCTAATAACACCATAGTGTATTGTCCTTAGATTTAAGGGATGGATATAATAGATTTGGATATACAATAAAAAGTCACAATTATTTTACATGTCTATTATTTATTTGAAGTACCACAGTACAAAATTGTCACCATTTAGCCAAAAAAAAGGTCAGGACCCACTGGCGAGGTGGCTGGCCCTCATTGGCTCACGTGACATGGTGGAGCTGGTCATTGGTGTCGAAGGTTCATCCCTTCCTGTCCGTCCCTGTGCCTTGACTGGAGAAAAAAAAAAGACGGAGGGAGGGGAACAGAGCAGATTGTGCTAGCGTCGGGCACGCTCGGCTCCACCGGCGGTGGTCCTCGGCTCGGCCGGGCGCCGACGGCGTGGTGCACGCCGCCGTGGTGGTCGCCGTGGAAGAGATGCGTGCACAGTGCGTGGCGGCGCCGGCTAGGTGGCGAGTTGGGGCTGGGCGTTCCTCGGTGTTCTCGCTGCGCCGGGCGGTGACATCGTCGTCGGGCGGGGTGTGGCGGCCGGGCGACGAGGCGAGCTCATGGAGGCGCGGGGTCGTAGTGGAAGCGGGCAGCGGGCTGGTCGCCTCCACGAGTGCCTCGCCGCGGAGAAGGCACCCGCCGTCGGCGAGCACGGCGGCGCGGGCGTGGCGACTCGACTCTTGGCGGCGCGAAGAAAGGGGCTGGCCCGGGGATCGGAGGCGAGCAGCGGGGAGGAGACCTGGCCTGGCCGTGGTGGGCTCGCGCTCCCTTGGCTGCTCATGTGGTCGGTTGTCGCCGGGTCGGCGCCGCCTTGAGGTGCGCGCAGCGGGGACGGATCGCTGCCGCGACGACAACTCCCAGGGGGCTCCTCCACTCGTCCCTGTTTATCTCCTACACTTCTCCATCGATTTTCGGAGAGGGGACCAACGGGAGTGGTTGAGCGAGCGTGTTGTGACCTTTGGTTGTTGTCCATCGATTTCGGAGAGGCAGAGCGGAGTTATTTATACTTGAATTGCAGCGGTGACCTTTGGTTGTTCTTCGCATTGCATGACCTTCGGTTCTCTGCATGACGGAAGGGGAACAATTGCATAGTGGAGGAAGGAGTTTCCGGTGACGTGGCTTCACCACAGTCCAGAGAACTCATAAGTGGGGGTTTCTCGTATAGAAGGTTTAGATAAGTTTCTACCATCCCAATAGCCCTAAAACATTGTGTGCAAAAGTCTAAGGATTAGTAGAGGAGACAGTACAAAATACAAGAAAAAGGCCAAGGAGGACAGTGTGGCTCCACATGACTGTTATGTGGAGTGTAGTGCAGATCCTCTGCGAGCCCGAGTACAAAGCACACCAACTACGCAACTAGGTCATTTGTAACATACAAATTCAGAGAAACCAATTTATTTTTTATGGAAAAAACGAAGAAAACAAAATCTCGCATTCGAAAGGATTTGGCGCATTTTGGACGCTTGGATGGAGCGGAGCCGAGACGGACGGCTCAGATTACTTGGGAGACGGCCATGCATCATGGGAAATTTTAAGCGAAAATTAGAGTGGCAGAGCAAGAGTAGGTAGGTGCATGTGCATGATGAATCGGAGATTTTGGAGATAGGTACAACACGGACACGCCAACAACTTTCTCTCTTTGATCTCTCCAACTAACCCGGCGCCCATCATCATGTCCATCCAACGACTTGTTCTGCAGCTATTTTCTCATCAAAAAAGCGTGTACTTTCTTAGGTCCACTAGTCAACGTTCTTTTCACAATTTATTAGCGCTTAGCATTGGTTCCTTTGCATCATCTTCTTGTGTGTTCTCATTATTACTAATATTTAAAGGGCTGTCTTTTTGAGTTATATATAGCGCTTTCTAGCTTTTGGCTTCTTGATGTTAACCATTTGCTATTGATTTTATTTTACAATATATTTTTAGCTTCTCACCACACCAAAAGTTCCCAGAAAAAAAAACTCATCTCAGCGTGCTTTTCAGTTTTTAGTTCATTTTCTTAAAAGCAAGCTTTCCAAATCTTTTTTAAAAGCTAGCTCAACAGCTGGCCTGTTTGTTTCAGCTTTTACCGGACTACGTGCTAAACGTACATATACAACCACGGCTATGCTTGGAACGAGTTTCAAATAGATCGAATTGCGTTTCAGCCTTTCAGATTTGCAGGACCCTATCAGGAAAAAAAAAAGAGGACGATTTGCAGGACTGAGCTACGAACACGGCGATTTAGTCGTCAATGCTGTATGAATATGGGCGTCTGAATTCAAATCGAATAAATGGGCAAAAATTTTGGTGAAACGTCAACTTCTAAACAATGGCATACAGTACAAAACAATATGAAGGTACTAGCTACTTTGATGTATGGTGTACTTGCTGGGCCGATGCAAACTATTTTGAAAATAAAAGCGGCTTTTCGAATCGGAAAACAAACCAAACTATACGCGAAAAGCGGACCAAATCGAATATACACGCTTATTAGCTGACCTGATAGCAGGTTCAGAACTTGAGACCCATAAAAAATGAGGTTGCTTGGTCCGTGAAATGACCATATCATCAGAAATTGAATTGAGAAGCAGCAGAGCATATATGCTCATACGAGATAAGTACTTGGCTATATATATTATATCTCCATGTCGATAAAATAGTACCAAATATATATAATCATCTAGTAGCAGGATCAGAAATTCCCAAATCAAAGAACATCAACCCAATAGCATTGCCTCCCGAACGACCCCATGCTGCGCTGCTGTGCATACTACTGCAGTACATATATGCTAAATAAACCACTCCACCACAGTAACTAATCCACCCACCAGATGCCAAAGAAAGCTCGGCCGCCCGGTCGCCGGCCGGCGCTGGTGACGACGACGACGACGACGGAGATGGCTAGCCGAGGTAAATGTGGACGCCGACGGCGAGGATCAAGATGGCGAGGAGGGCGAAGTAGATGACGGCGTGGATGAGGATGGAGAGGCCGCTGGTCTGGAAGTTGCCGAACTCGATGATCCGGCCCTTGCCGGGGATCTGGAAGAGCAGGCCCGGCGACAGCAGGATGAAGAGCACCAGCCCGATCAGCACCGGCCCCCAGTCCGCCATGGCGACGATCGATCGAGCGATGAACACAGCTAGCAACACACTATGCTCGACTGCTCGTGCTCCTTGTGATTGCTGTTTGGTATGGCGGAGTAGGAAGAGTGGTGTAGGACCAGTGGAGAGGAGCGTGCGTTGCGTGAGACGACCATATATAGTGGCCTTTTATCTGGCTTTTTGCCCAGGGAATCACCAAAACTGAGGGCGGATCGATGGAAGGTGGGTGCATGTGCCTGTGTGACTTGTTGTGAGTAGAGTAGGAAGGAGGCTTATCGTCCGATCCTCTGTGCCCATGCCGTGTCCGTGTGCTGCTGTGGGGAGCTTCTGTGGATGTCGGTTAAGTAAGCCGCGTGGTTTACTTTGTCTACAGCTGGCACCTTCCTCCACGGCTAAAACTCGTCATCGTGAGAGAGCTATACGTGTCACGTTGGCATAGGTGTACAAGCTAGGTTATGGGTTGCGAGCATGACATAATTAGAGATGTGGGTTATGGGTTGCGAGCATGACAGAATTAGAGATGTTTTTCGGACACTAACTTTTTATCATGTGGTGTGACCGTATATCCCTTCGCAATGTTAGTTTTCCTAGTAATACATTGTTGTCTTCTACCGAGTCTGATCTGTCCGTTGCGTCGTCTTTTTACATAGTTGGCAAGAGAAGTGTCACACTTAAGTCTTACTAGTTCACTTTTTTTTCAATGGGATCGGTTTTGAGACGATCGACTGCGTAACTTTGGTTATCAATCCCTTTCATAGTACACTGTAAGCCACACTATGATATGTTGTTTAGACGTTAACATTTTATCATGTTAGCTTTCTTAAGGCCCGACTGTACATCCCTTCGAATGTTAGTTTTCATAGTAATACCTCACGACCGTCTAACGAATCTGATCTGTCCGTTGCATCCCTTTTTTACATATTTGGCAAGAGAGGTGTCACATCAGTCATCCTAGTTCATCTTTTTCCATGGAACGAATCGGCTTTCAGGTGATGGACCATGTAACCTTGGTTACCATATATACATCAATCTCTTTCAGTTTAAGCAACCGACGGAAAGCTCTTCTTTTTATTTTGATCCATATGAGTTTATTCACCTAACCTATACAAACACAACCACTATTTAATGCTTAATTCTCGCTATTTTACATTTATCCATATGAGCTAGGTTATGGCTTGCGAGCATGACATAATTAGAGATGTTTTTCGGACCCTAACTTTTTGTCATGTGGTGTGACATTATATCCCTTTGCAATGTTAGTTTTCCTAGTAATACCTCGTTGTCTTCTACTGAGTATGATCTATCCGTTGCGTCGCCTTTTTACATATTTGACAAGAGAGGTGTCACACTTAGTCATACTAGTTCAACTTTCTTTTTTCAATGGGATCCGGTGTAACTTTGGTTATCAATCTCTTTCATGGCATAATTAAAGCCACACTATTTTACGTTTTTTAGATGGTAACATTTTATCATGTTAGCTTTCTTGAGGCCTGAAACGCGCTTAGGCGTGATCTAAAAAAAAGGCCTGACTGTACATCCCTTCTCAATGTTAGTTTTCCTAGTAATACCTCACGACCGTCTAACGAATCTGATCTGTCCGTTACATCCCCTTTTTTACATATGTGTTACATCAGTTATATCAGTTCGTCTTTTTCCATGGAATGAATCGGCTTTCGGGTGATGGACCATGTAACCTTGGTTACCATATATACATCAATCTCTTTCAGTCTAAGCAACCGATGGAAAGCTCTTCTTTTCATTTTGATTCATATGAGTTTATATCCACCTAATCTATACAACAAAACCACTACTTAATGTTTAGTTCTCGTTATTTTACTTTTATTAATTCAAGACTCCTTTTTTAAAGCCTCCACACATTAATCCTCATGAAACACATTAGAAAAAAGAAAATAAAACTTATATATTCTAAAAAATCGTAAACATTTGACCATCAGTACGTTCTAATATTTGTCATTGAAAATATTACCCGTCAAAATTTTAACCTCTTACTATATAGATTATTATCTATCTATGCCATTTTCATAAAAGTAACCCTCTAATCTTCATCTAAATTACCTAGATATATCGTTATGAAAAGTAATATAAAGTAACTCTTAAACTCACACGACATTAACCATTCAATAAAGCAAACCCACATATACCATTACTCCCTCCCTCTCATCAGATTTGTCCTAGTAGGACCTATATCATGTACACTATGGTACGACCCTATGGGAAGTTGAGTGAATGTGTGCTTTAATTTGTGTACTTCTTTTGATTGCCTTTAATTTGTGTACTTATAAAACTTAAACATTTACTAGCATTTTTCTTGCTGACTATAGCTAATCCATTTGAATAACATATATGATCGACAACCCTACGTCGTCGTCACCCATCAAGCTCTAGGTAGAAGAAGATCACAATCAGGTGGGTGGAGGGAGACATTGAAAGTGACGAGGAGCAGATATATGGAATCTGTTCAAAAGGAGGTAGTTGATGCCCAATTTCCTGTTGGTGGCAGAGAGAGAGGAGATCGCAAACCCAGCCACCACACCACCACCACCACGCAGGCAAAGGGCATATGGTCACCACCCAGGCGCATCGATCGGCCCATCCTCCTCCTCAGCTCCCATCTTCCAAATCTCTTTGTTTTTCACTCGCTCGCTTGTGATGACTGGAGTCCTCGTCCTCACACCTTGTCTTCTAGCTCGTTGTGGGGAGGGTGTGGAATAAAGAGCGAGAGAGAGACGCGCCCATGGTGGTCTGCATACATGCAAGCATGCTGATGGAGGTGGTTGCCATGTCCGTTTCAGCCGTGCATGGGGCTGGAGATTAGGGTACTGTGGAGCTTCAATTCACTGCCCGCAATGTACGGTCGTTTATTTTGTTGGTTGATTGATAGTGTTTAATTTGGCCAAAATATTGGACAAGGTGTGTATCATTTCCATCTAGGCCTATGGCTTATGTGTGTGTGTGAAAAAGATGGACTAGTAGAGGCATTGCATATGAATATGAATTGAATTAATTTTTTAGATTAGATTGTTCACATTAGAGGATATGTAATGATCATTGTCGGTTGAGATGTTAAGTCTTGTGTGTGTATATAATATATATTTAATGCCTTGTTTAACTACATAGGACGACACGCGGATGGTGGATTCTCCCGGCAACAATCATGGGTGAAAGATTATAATAGTTGTCCCCATTATTAGTTGGCTTGGATTACTATATCTTTTCATCATCAAACTCAGCTTGCTTTTAGAGAACTTAGCAAAGGGGGTTTAGTATACTTGTAGCTGAGGGATGGGCTTAGTATTTGTTAAGCTGTATTCTTCGTAAATAAGACCACTATAACTTTGTGATGAACAGAATCTACTTAGTGACAATAAATTTTCTTCAACTAAAACATAAATAATATCTCTGGATCTAGATCTTAAATTGTTTCCTTTTACTCGAAGGAACCGAAACTTTCGTCGTCCTGAAAGAAGTCATTAAGTGGGTTTACTATATTTGAAATTTCGGGATGTGCTCACTATTTTTTTAAGTTTTCTTGCTAGAGTAAAGCTAATGTTTCTTTAAAGGTAATCCCACTTTTTACTTCCTATAAATTGTCCTCGAGCCTACCGTGTCCCATACGTGGTCTGGATTCATGCGACCTGTGGTCATACAAGTTAAAACCAATCTCATTCAGGTGATGGTTTTTGTAGTTGATAAGCAAGCTGATGCTCTTTTTGTTGTGAGAGAAAAAATATTGTACCATGACTAATAAGTTCAAGCGAATGTTTTTAGTTTCTCTAATTCTCTCAAAGAAATTTAATTAAACTATTTATTCAAGAGGTACAATTTAATAAGACATACTATCATACCTTAACTCTGCCGGCCACCCCAGGTTCAAAACCTGGTGACCGCGGTATTTCCGTGCAAAATGCATGGGAATGAGGAGAAAAGGCTCCTTAATTCAAAAAAAACATACCTTAACTCTAATGTGTCATAATCAGTAAGATCATCATGCGGTAAGCTTATATATGCTTGAAACCGGAGGCGACGGCATGGGCTGCAATCGGAGGTGGCCTGCGCTATGCGACCAGGGAGACGAGACCCAAGACCATCTTCTCAACGCTTGTGTCTTCACCAAGGAAATCTGGGCACGCACTCTTGCGGTGGCCGGCCTGCAACACCTTGCTCCCGACGGGACTGCAACGCTCCGACCTGGTGGCTTTGGTCTCGACAACAAGTGCCGCCGACATTCGACTCCCTAGTCCTCCTCGTAAGCTGGGTCATCTGGAAAGAGCGCAACCGAAGGACGTTCGTGAGGCAGGTCTTCATCGACATCAAGACCGAGGGCGAGGAGTGGCTTACGGTGGGCTACAACAAGCTCTCACCGTTCATAGCCCTTATGCCGTAGTGTGTCGTTGCTTCTCTAGTCGCAAAACGGTTTTCTCCTTAGTCACACCACTCGAAGCACCACCGCGTTGTAGCGGTGATACGTGTAGTGTTTATGCTTTTCGTGTTCTAAGGCAGCTCGCCAACGAACTCGTCAAGCCATGTATCGAACTCCATTTTCCCTTAAAGCAATACACGCAAATGCGTGATTTTGAAAAAAAAATGCTTGAAACGAAAAACCTATTATTCCTGAAATCAACTTTTATGGTGTTAGTACAAAAACCACACTTTCAGCAGAACACAAGTCAAACGGACCAAAGCAAAAGTCTGCTCACCGTTGGTTACAGAAGAACGTACTAGTGGTGCATGCTTTTTCCTGATGCGGGGCCAGTCATCAATTAATTGCCGTATACATATATGAACAAATCATGCATTGTGGCTGGGCACGCAGAGAAGAAAAATGAAAGCTCCGGCACAGATTAATCAGCTCAACAGTTCTCTAGTTGAGGCTTCTTTCTGCCCTAAAAATGGTTCCCGTTTTGTCATATCATGACCAAACCAATCAAAAGGAGGTCTCTCCCAACTCTCTCGCAACAAGTGAAATTGCGCCACAGTTCCTTTCCAGCTTACTATACAACAATGGGGACCAAACAAACAGTCATATGCAGGGAGGGAAGCTTCCTGCATGCTGTGGGCCGAGGGTTAGGCGCATGTGCTCCATCATTACCAACTGTGGCCCTTGTCATTGTGCATATGCACACATACAATTATTTGGTGCTCGTTGGATGTATATGAATGCATGCTTGGACTTTGGAGAATTGCATTGGAGTCATAGATGCATGTGTGCATGTGCACACGCACAGTTGCATGTTTGTAGGGAAGCTACGTGTGCAAGCACAATGGTGATTGGTGAGCGAGGTGTGGGTGGAGGATGGAGAAGAGCAACGGCTAGCGCGTGTGGATATGGTCGCGTATGTGCCGAAAGATGATGATGATTGATAGCCTTTCAATGTTAACTTTTAGATGGATTGGTTGATTTGTGTTGCAAGTTCGTCACTATCCTGCTTCCCAGCCTTTATTGTAGCACAAATTGCATTTCCTTTTTGTTTTTAAGAAAAGATGGGCCATGCTTTCGGTAACTAGTACTCCCTCCGTTTTAAATTGTAGTTTGTTTGACTTTTTTAATCTCAAGTTTGACGACTCGTCTTATTCAAAAAATTTGTGCAAACACAGTCAAATTTAAGTCGATTCTTAAGGACTTTTTGTTAATAAAGCATGCCACAACAAAAGAAATGATATTTTGCATAATTTTTTTGAATAAGACGAGCGATCAAACTTGAGGTTAAAAAGTCAAACGAACTACAATTTGAAACGGATTTAGTAGTGCATTGCTGAGCTGATGTCTGATCTCGCTTCAAATATTTGGTAACAAGTGGACGGGCCTATAAATATATAGCAATACAATAAGCCCATGATGATCCGCAAAACTTTGGTCATCAGTGGAACAAGGCCCGGCCCAACAAATCACTGATCTTCACATGATCTGCAATAATTAGTACCTGTCTTCTGAAAGCAAAGGAAAAAAGGGATTTTTAATTTTTGTTTTTGTATTTTTTGTTTTTAGCAAAATAATCATCAGAATCCAGACTTTGCACAAATGGTGACATTCAAATCGCACCGATTTTAATTAATATATATATAAATTCTCCTTTTGCCATTTGACCATCAAAAAATCCTTTTCCACACGTTGTATATTAGAATATGAAAGCAAAAGGAAAAGGGATTTTTATTTTTACTTTTTGTTTTTGTAATTTTTGTTTTTAGCAAAATAATCGTCAGAATCCGGACTTTGCACAAATGGCGACATTCAAATCGCACCGATTTTAATTGATATATATAAATTCTCCTTTTACCATTTGACCATCAAAAATTCCTTTTCCACACGTTGTATATTGGAAAAAAGAAAAGTCATTACTTCTCTACTCCCTCCATTCTAAATTGTAAGCCATTCTAAAAAATCTTGGAAGCATCTCAAGTTTAACCAAATTTATAAAATAAAATAATAACAACTATGATGTTAACTAAGTATCATTATATTCCTCATTAATTATATTTTCATAGTATATTTTCCATACGAGTACATATTTGTATGCACTATAGGTGCCAAATTTTAGAATTTTTGAAACTTGATCGGGATATGAATTTTTGAATTAGTTTAAATGTTTAAGGCGAGGCGGGGACCCCTCTCAAACTCATCTCATTATACCACCAAGCAATACAAACTATAAGCATGGCGTAGATTTTACGCCCTCAAGGCCGCCGAACACAGGTAAAACTCTCGTTTTTCGCCCTCTCGTCTTGCTTAGACATCCTCCTAGTCGCCACGTGCACCTCTACCGCTCACGAACTACTAGCTTGGGAATACCCCTGCTAGGCTATCGAACATATCTCGTCGACAAATACTTGTTGTCATAGCCGCGACGGGGACGGGCGGCGGCGACACGACGGCCGGCGGTGCCGGGGCGGGTGGCGCGGACGGTGGCGAGTGCCGCGTAGCGAGGGGGGGGGCGGTGGCGGCTAGGGTTGAGGGCAAGAGCGGGGAATAATTTCCTTTATTTGCTTGTCCCTAAGAGATTACATCCTCCTTGTTTATATAGCTCGCTATAGGACTTGTATCTCAAGCATTCTCTAAAGGTTTCCTTATATTTCTAGAATACCTTTTACAAGCAAACTCTTACTCTTTTCCTAATAGGAGATTTCCTTATAGATTGGAATATCTCCCACACACCAAAAGTCCTAATCCTAATCCGAATCGATGGCGATGTGATGGAGGGAAGGGGAGGGGGGGCGGCGGCGGCCCTCTAGCAGCGGCGCCCACCCCTCTCATGGGCCGGCTTTCGCCCGGCTAGGCCGCCCTAACACCCTTTTAGGCGGGGCGGTCTGTCTTCGTGACATCTCCCGACCATTCGATGAGGCGACACGCCCCGCGCCGCCCAACCCACCGGTCGGGCGCAAGAGCTGTGGCAACTGGTGAGGGCAAGGTGCTGGGACCGTAGCGTAGCCGGTGCTGACCCATCTTGTCGTTGAAGTCGTTGACATTGGAGGATTCGTCGTCAAAGGAGAAGTCTAAGCTCAGGTCGCCGAAGTAGACACTAAACTTGTAGCTGATCGGAGGGTGCACCAAGGGCCTATCCACCCTTGTGGCCTTCATGATGGCGTTGCTCAGGACGGCAGACATCTCAATCATCTGCTGAGAGGCTAGAAGAGCAGTGGAGGAAGTCATAGGAACGTACACTGGCGTGTATGCGCTGCGGGAACACGTGATGGATCGGCAGCCGGTGTCGTAGTCGGGCGTAGGAGGCGCCCGTAGAGGAGGTCACTGGCTATCGTCACCTCTAGCCCCTAAGCGGGGCGCCGCTGCGGGGCATTGATAGAGATGTTGTCGATGTGCAGGAACTCATGCCCGTTGTTGTCGAAGAGGAGCACCGTGATGTCATCCAGCTTGACGTTCGGGCAAGACCGACATCGATGGGATGCTCGCCGGGAAGGGCCTCGGCATCGTAGTGGTGTCGTCGGGAGATGGAAGCCCACTGCGACGCTATGCAAGGGGACACCGTGCTCTAGAAGGATGTCCTAAAGCAGGGCGGAAGCTGCCGGGATGTAGTAGCGGTGGAAGTACTTGACGATGCCGCTGTAGAGGGTCCACTCCGGGGTCGTTGACTACAGCTGGATGGCACCCATTATGATCATGAGCTCCTGATTCATCGTTGCTCCACAGGCGTAGCTCGGTGAGGGCGTCCCAAGTGGTCCGGTCGTCGATCACCTCCATGGTCGGCGCCAGCGCGGTTGCCAGGCACCATAGCCTCCAACGCCTTTGTCGATGTCGATGTCGTTGTCGGCGTTGAAGACATTGCCATTGTTGTAGCCGAAGTCAAGGTAGTTGGCCACCTCTCCGGGTGGTGCCTCGGGTCTTGGGCGTTGTAATCGACGTGTGAGGTCGATGGTCTCGTGCATCATGCATGGCTCCTCCCAAGTCAGAGCTACGCAAAGAGCAGTGCGGAGCCCACCGACGAAGAGATGGACATGGTGTAGCGGGCTTGGGAGGTCCATGCGCGTGGCATAGGCACGGAAGGTGTTGATGTAGTCATCTAGGTCACCGTCTTGCTTGGGCGGTGCTAGATCGCCCTTGGTGTCATTGTCGATGGGTGGCCCGAAATCGCGCCTCGAGATAGTGCATGAAGATGTCCGACTCAACCAACGATCTCCTCCCGGGACAGCGGTTCAACCGAGCCCTACAACACTTTTGTTAGATGGAAAGCAGCGCACCGTGCATGGAACTCGGGGTCGATCTCCGGTGAAGGCTGGAAGAACATCTCCATCTTGCTAATCTAGAGGTGCGGATTATCACCGTCATCGTATGTCGGGGCCTCCAAGCGAACCGCGACCGAGGAGTCTAGGGGTGGCGGCGGGAGGGGCGCCGCTAGGTGGCGCCACGTGCGCCGCCCGGGCGCCTCGGTAGGCTGCGGGTGATGGAGTCGAGATGTCGTCCATGGTGATGTTGATGATGGTTGGAGCGTTGACTGGTCGAAGTCGCTGATCTCATCCGGCGGGAGGATGGCGAGGTCAACGTCGTCGGCGATGGCGTCATTGGGGACAGGGGTGGCGCCTGGAGGCGATGGCCTGGCCGTGCTCGGGCGTCGACGTGGAGCGTAGTGGAGGTAGATCGATCCGGGGTTGATGTAGGCGTGCTCCATGCGGCGAAGACATGCTTCAATCTCGTCGGCGGCCGTTGATCTTGGCGAAGTTGTCGTCGAGGAGTTGCTTGAGCGCCATGGAGAAGTTTGTGGTTCTCGGAAGCCATCGGTGATGGGAATCGCCCTGTTCTCCGATACCACCGCCACGGCCCGCGGCGGGGAGGGGCGCGGGGACACGACGGCCGGCGCGGGCGGGGGCGGAGTAGCCGGGCGGCGGCCGCTTAGGGTAGCATGGGGGCGGCGGGTCTTTGCGCGGGGGAGTAAGGGGCGGCGACGGCTGGGGTTGAGGGAAAGAGCGGGGAATAATTTCTTTTATTTGCTTGTCCCTAAGAGATTACATCCTCCTTGTTTATATAGCCCTCCTATGAGACTTGTATCTTAAGCAATCTCTAAGGGCGTGTTTGGTTTCTCTTCTCGGATTTCTGCATTGCATCCGCCCATACATCTTTGCCGCTAACCAAGCTAGGGGCATGCAAGCGGTTTGTGTTTGGTTGGCATGAGTTCGAGCTTTGGCCGTCTGACAGGTGTTTGGTTGCCGACACAAAACAACAAAAATAGAAGTGACATGCAATTTTTCCGCCGCCATCGCCTGGTCTTGGAGCTAGAGAGCCCGGTTCCCGGAAACGGAACGAACGAAGCGTATCACGGGGATGCTGGTGGAGGGGAAAATGCATGCGGGGCCTGGCTCGGGAGCGGTCGAGGCGACCAAAGCGTGCGTCCGCTGCGCCCGGGGCCCTGGTTTGCCCATACGCATAGCGAACCAAACGCGCCCTAAAGGTTTTCTTATATTTCCTAAATACCTTTTTACGAGCAAACGCTTATTATTTTTTTGGGTGGGGGGTGTGTGTGGGGAGGGGGATGAGGAGATTAAAAAGGGGATTTCTAAATATCTTTCGATTTTTTTTTTCTATTTTCTTCCACTTACTTGCCACTTTCTTTTTTTCAATCGATTTTGATTTCTGAAAAGTGTAAGATAACAAATATAAAAATCTTCTATAATCTATTATGTTGATGTATATGCATATGATGTGGCAATTTGTAATTTGCTAAAAAAGTAGAAGACAACAACTAAAGAAAAATCTTCCACGAGGGGTATAGTCAGTCCTAGTAGAAGAAAAAAAAAAACCGTCATAAATCTGCCCGCTCGGCGATATTTATTAGAGAAAGATTATGTTCGGCCCATGATAACTTTTCCACAAAAAGCCTAGCCCGGCCCATACCGGACCTTATCTGCGGCCCTTGGCCTCCTCCGCGGGATCCCCTCCTCTGCCGCCGCCGCCGTTTCCCGTTTGCTCGTGTCGGCGTCGTCTATCCGAGTTTTTACGTGTCTTGCCATTATAAAAGTTTGGTCCGTCTGTGTACCTCTCTAAAAAATTTCGTGACCTGTGTGCCCAACGTGAACTTCGTTTTGTCCTCCATGCCCTCCCGTCCACCTTCCGTGCAGTTGTTGCCGTTTGCCAGCTCTGACATGTGGGCCCATTGAGTGAAAACGTCTAAAATACCCCTCTCTCATACCCTTATCCTTTACTTCTTTCTCTCCGACTGGTGGGGCCAGGTTGTCAGCCACTCTAACATATTCTCCCTCCTAAAGAAGAGCACGTGCCGGCCAGGGGACATGGCGCGTGCGTGCGGCGCTGGCCAAGTGCACATGCACAGGCTGCCTTGCAAGCTAACAAGGCCAAGTAAAGTAGTGTACTGATTCATCC
The DNA here is from genome assembly GCA_015847255.1 of Hyparrhenia diplandra. Classification (NCBI taxonomy): domain Eukaryota; kingdom Viridiplantae; phylum Streptophyta; class Magnoliopsida; order Poales; family Poaceae; genus Hyparrhenia; species Hyparrhenia diplandra. The sequence continues at coordinate 647,878 of JADLZK010011071.1, forward strand.
CATGCACTGTACACATCCATTCTTTCCTCGCCGCCGTCGCTCGTGTGTTCAAGGCCGAAAGAGAGCACCCCGCAGAGCTGGAGCGGCAGCAACAGCTGCTGGCCACCTGCTCCGCGCCCGCCGTAGGGCCTTCGACGCCAGCACCCACCGTGGATGGACTCGGCGGCTTTCCTGAGCCTAGTAGTGTCCGCGCGGAGCTGCCACCGGCGCTGAAGCTGTGCGTGGATCCGGCGCGATTCGTGATGGACGCGGTGTCTGACGTGTTCCCCGTGGACCGTCGCTAGGTGCGGAACCCGGTGGACCTGGTGTGGGCGGCGTCGCGACCGGAGAGCTCGTCCCTTCCGTGAGCTCGCCATGGCCGGCCGCGCCCGGAGTGGCCCACGCGTGCCTGCATCGTCGCCTCGCGTCCGCGCCCGGGGAGCCCGTGCCCCTGCGCACCAGCGGCGGACATGACGGCTTCACCGGCATTCCGCGACAGACGACGCTGTGCCCCTGCGCTGTCCTCGAGCAGCGTAGGCCTGGCGACAATGCGGCCCTCTACCTCCCCGACGTGCGGCGGCGCGGCACCGCCTTCCATCACCGGCGGCGGCGCGGCCCCGTTCCCGACCCGCGGCGGTGACGGCGTGCTTCCACCGGCTGGGCCAGCGCAGCTCCACGCACCACGGAGAGTGCGCACCCGGCGGCCATGGCGGCGGAGAGGTCCAAGCAATCACGGGGCAAGAGCAGTCTGGTCACCGGCTCCGTGGCCCGAGCAGAGCAGTCGTGGTGGACGAGGTTGCGAAGCTTCTGGCGCGAGCAATCGATGAACGGCGCGACGGTGGCAAGCTGGGCGGCGTCGGAGCTCGGCAATGGCGCCGGTGGCGCAGTGCCTGCCGCTGCTGCTTCTTGGAGGCGAAGGGAAGGGGAGCAGGGAGGAGTGGGATCCTGGATGGGCCGCCGGCGCGGGATCAGCATCCTCGCCGGCGATGAGCGGGGCAAGGCTGGGCGGCGCACGCGCGCGGGGAGGAGGCGGCCGGGGCGGCGGGCGCACGCAGGGAGGAGTCAGGGATATGAGAGAAGGGTATTTTAGGCATTCACATTGTTTGGTCCCACTTGTTAGTGCGACCAAACGGAAAAAAACCCGACGGAAGGTGGAGGCATGGAGGACAAAACGAAGTTCACGTTGGGCGCACAGGTCACGAAATTTTTTGAGGGGTTTCGCCTCCCTCCATACCCAAAAAGCGGCGTTTGGGGACGGTGGCATACTGGCCTCCAAAACACAACTTTGGCCTCTTGTTATTATAAAAATGGACACCACTAGGGCCTGCGCGCGCAGGAAACATAACTTCCGGCTGCACACTCTATTTTGGGTAAGTAACCAAACCTACTTGCCAGATTAAGAAAAAGAAGGGGAAGCGGGAGGTCGGGACTCGGGAGAGGTCTGCTGGCATACGGACGGCCGCGCGCCAAACGATTGTAGCTCCCGTGCCAGGCCCACGAGAGCCCACGAGAAAAGTGGATCCAGCAGCCCATCTTATTCAACCGTAACTATTTATAACAACTCATAATAACAGGTATTCCCCACAATTATGTTGTAGAAAATCTGATCATTGTCCAGAAATCCACATAACCCAATATGATCAAGAAAAGTGCATACATCAAACATTACGCAATTGCTGAGACAAAAATATCAACTTCATATCTCCACTTCAAGATTCTTCCTAGTGATTCCCTCGTATCTTTTGTTGCACATGCATTTTTTTGATAATGAGCTAACTAAAACTGCTACAGTACCAAGCCTAAATTGCTTGTAACTGTCAAAGAAAATGCTTTGTAGGGGTTGAAGTGTTTAGCCAAGTCCAATTCAATACAGAACCACGACACTGCAAACAAAAAGGAAAACATTAGGATGCGATACAGTGAATTTACTAGATTCTAGTTGAGAACCAAACATAGGCAATGTTTGACTGAAAAATTGAAAGAAACAACTGACCAATAGAATAAAAATGCATGTGTACCATGATAGAATAAACCATTTTAATTTCAAATAGAAAAAGACAATGGCACATCAAATTCATGGTTAGAAGGAAACTGACTTGGTGAGCAATGTTTGTTCATGAAAGAACAGAGTGAGTATAGAACATTAACCCATGATCTCTAGAATATGCCTTTAGATAAACAGGTAGGAGTGCAGTATGCCAATCATGGCAATGAACACCAAATTTCCATCTCCATAGCACGCACCACATGGAACATGCCAAGGAACCTTGCATGTTATGGAGTAGTCACACATATAACAAAACGATATTCAGATATAGAGGAACATGCCAATACAAGGAAAACATTCACATGAGTAGGGAGAAATCAAGTTAATAAAATATCTGCTACAGAAAATGTTGAGCCTAGCAGCCCAATTGTTTAAGATTCGCTTATATTCAGATTTACTTGTACTACACTTAGCATCAACTGACATGTTTGAAACCCAAAAACTAACAATTTTTCGAACTGGTTGACAATAGAGTTCGGGGATACCTCAATAGCAACCCTGCAGAACCAAATCATGTCCTGAAATAAAATGGGAAAATCAGCTATGGGTTAGATTATAAATGTAGTGAAAGTGAATTGCGAAAATCAATTGAAAGATAGAAGCTTCACCTGTTTACTTCCCCATCAGCTTGGCGTTGCTGAAAAAGAGGTGCAGAAATGAACACAATTGACTCCATAAAAAATACATGGAAATAGTTCACTTACGACTCCATCAGGAAGTGCATACTAGCCTCTAAAGAACTTTTGCTTAGAGATTGTGAAAATCTAATAAGGTAATAGTCATCATCATTCTAGATGTTTTTCTTAACGTTGTAATACAGTCATACCAAATTTGATTGCTCTCTTTATACAGTTCATAAATTGTTCAATCAATAAGGAAATAGTTTTTTAACGAATTTATAAGAGATGTTGTACAAATGGATGGTTGCTGCAATTTTTTTTGTTTTTAAAAAATAAAGATAAAGATCAGATGTGCTCATTGTTGGATTGCCTTTCAGGTTTAATTTTCACATGTATGACCACAACCTGTTCTCTAAAAAATGGTTCTGAGCCTATGCACTGTACATATTCAGACTTTATTTGTTTATGACCATAAGATACCCGCAATGCACATCATAATTGCTTTTCTTTTCATACAAAAATGCCTTGTGTATCCTACAAAATTGCTAGTTCTTATTCCCACGCACTGGGCAATAATCGGTTTTAATTTTCAACTTACCTATTTGTTTGCTTTGGCACATCAATGTCCACAACCTCGTAGTTCCCATGTCCTCAAGCACGAGGGAACATTACCTGTGTTGTTTTTGTTCACATCTCGTTAGTAGTGCGCCTAGAAAACACAACAAATCTGAATATTCTAAATTTTAGGAAAACATTCATATGTGAACACACCATCGACGGTGGTCGAGGTTGTTTTTGATGCGCCACAATACCCGAGACACCTGTGTGCTATCAACCTGGCCCGATTGGAGAAATGTCTGCCAAAAAATGAAGAAATGCCAAGTAACAATTACAAAATTGGTAAGGGGCAAATGTAAAAATACTTGACTATCTATAGCTAGCTAATTAGTTCAAAACACAAATTATATACCTAGGATTGCTTGCAACATGTACTGTGTATTAGGAAAGAATGGATAGAATCTGACCGCAACTTGTAATGCAAGCACAAGCTTGATGGCCTTGCGGGGATCATTGTCGATTACTTGAATTGTTATCTCTGCAACAATGTAATATAGGGTGCTTCAAGGTTTAGTTGATGCAGCAAGGTCCTGCAGCCATAGAACAACAAATGAGGTTAGATAAAGTTGTTAGTTGAATAGCAACTAATCAAGTACAACTTTATTGCCTACATCAGATTACTAAACTGCTAGGTTGTAGTCAATAAACTGCTTAGTTTGGACTGAAAAATGCTACTGCATGTCCAATCACAGGTAGTAATGATAGAACATTGGATTCAAAAAAATTGGCTATATAGACTAAAGGAAATGGCCATTGTGTGCTACCAGTACCATCAATCCATCTGTCTATATTTGAATTTGATCACTAATGATTTGCTCTTGGAAAGAAGTATGGCCATGACCTAGGTTAGGTAGCTAAGCCACCAAAATGTGCGGCTAGCAATAGCCTAATGATTTATTGTACCATAACCTAGCATGTCACGAAAAAAAAAAAAATTGCTTGCTAATTTTGCATAAGTTAAGCCCTACGTGTGCCTAAAAATTGTAACAAAATGGAGGGACAAGTCAAGTTCAAGTTGGGCTGTATGTGGTGTCGGCTCAGGGGGCATGAAGTGGAAGGGCACCACAACCCTGTACACGAGGGGAGCCACAGATGCACCACCCGATGTGGCAGCCATTGGAGCTGTAGACATGCATGACGCCCATGTCCTTGCCCTCCACCACAACAGGGATGTAGGATGAGGGGATGTAGGATGATATCTTATCGACGGATGGACGCAGGTGTGTGGAAAGAAAATAATATCACCAGGCTAAATAAAATTATTATCACATGTGCTAGTCTTTAACTAAGAATCTGTCATCTAAATATACACAAAGTAGTCTCTTTAAGCCCTATCCTCTATAGTACAAAATCATGGATTGGCACCATCATCAATGGCAGATCATTACAACACTAAAAATGCTAAAGTTATAAAACAAAAATACTGAAGCTAGAACAAAAAAATGCTAAACGAAAATGACAAAATTGCTTGCTGATTTAGCAAGCTGGCTCTACAGGTGCCTAAAAGTTGAAACAAATTAGAGGAAAAGTTAAATCTGGGCTAGGTACCTGTGTCTAAACATTTAAATTTTAGTCTAGTATGAAAGGAATTAATGTATGAAACAAAATAGCATTTCAAATGTGTGGTGAGTGTACTTTATCTACACCGAAAAGTAAGTTTGAATCTATATATTATTGGTAGGCCTAGAAGCATTGTTAGAAATAAGAGTGGCAACAGATTTTGTTAAAAGTTATAGCATCCATTTAAGCAAAGGAATGTTTGTTGTCATACTAGAAGCATTGTTAGAAATAGGTACTGCAAATAACAATGACTCCATGGCATACTAATGGGTTTGTAAATTGTATACATTAACAAGTATTACCAATCAATAATCAGAGAGGAAGGAACCAGAACATACTTTGATTTGTTATAGGAAATAAGTGTGGGCAGAACCTAGCCTTAGGTAGCTGCTCCACCAAAATGTGCAACCAGTAGTAGCTTAATGATTTGTTCTACCCTAACCTAGCTTGTCACACAAGAGTAGAACAATGATATCGATGTATATGGTGAAAGGTTGGTGCAAGGAAGGAATGTGATAAAGCTTGCAAAGAACCATTCCAACCAGCTGCACTGTCAAGGACAATTGCTGTGACATGTTTGCCAAATACAGTGCATCAAGGGAGCAACAATCAAACAAAAGTATGTCTCGGGTAGTGTAAATTTTTTGGCAGACATTTCTCCAATCGGGCCAGGTTGATAGCACACAGGTGTCTCGGGTATTGTGGCGTACTGAAAACAACCTCGACCACCGTCGGATGGTGTGTTCACATATGAATGTTTTCCTAAAATTTAGAATATTCAGATTTGTTGTGTTTTCTAGGCGCACTACTAATCGAGATGTGAACAAAAACAACACAGGTAATGTTCCCCTGTGCTTGAGGACATGGGAACTACGAGGTTGTGGACATTGATGTGCCAAAGCAAACAAATAGGTAAGTTGAAAATTAAAACCGATTATTGCCCAGGTACGTGGGAATAAGAACTAGCAATTTTGTAGGATACACAAGGCATTTTTGTATGAAAAGAAAAGCAATTATGATGTGCATTCTTGGTATCTTATGGTCATAAACAAATAAAGTCTGAATATGTACAGTGCATAGGCTCAGAACCATTTTTAGAGAACAGGTTGTGGTCATACATGTGAAAATTAAACCTAAAAGGCAATCCAACAATGAGCACATCTGATCTTTATCTTTATTTTTTAAAAAAAAAAAAAAAAAAATTGCAGCAACCATTTCAACAACTAGCAATTCTGACCTTTATCTTTATCTAGCTAGCTATATGTCCAGCTTCTTCGTTGTTCATTCATGTCATCTACAGCTGCCCTATTGATATAGTACACAACAGTGCTCTCAAAATATATAGGCAAGATGGATTGATGGAATATGTATACATGCAGGATCGGTTTGTTAGTGTTAAGACTAGCTAGCCATGTGCTCAATGATCTATCTAGTTCCCATTGAGCCAGAATAGGAATAAAATAGATGATGGTGTATCACGTAAGCTGCCTGACTTGTTGGCAGCCCTCACCTACTGTAGAATACTCTGAAGAATACTCAGTTGGAAGTACACGAAGCGCATCTCCCATTAACCACATAGCACGATTTTAGGGGTACGTTCATTTAGATTTCTGAATCTAGAGGCCATCTTTTGCTTGCTAATAGATAATCGTGCATCCATGAAACCATATATATAACCAATATTCAATTGAATAAAAAGGTAGTTCTACTTCTTAGGATTACTATGTGGCAGGTAGTGTTACCAAAACAAGTAGAATTTGGTACAGCTGCATATTACTAAACACTAATAGCAAGCACGTGTGCAAACAGATCCAAATAATCTGTGTATTTTTCTTGAAAGACCAATTAGGAGCACTAACAGGAAGCATAGATATTGCAGAGGTCTCAAAAACACACATGTCAAAACTAAGAACAGGCCTAATACCTAGTGCACAATGTAGCATGAGATAACCCAAATATATATCAACCATACTCAAGCTATGTAGAAATTAGGTTCGAGATAGCCCAAAATAAACTCACCGTTGCAACTACAGTACGAGATTCGAGCCCACTGTAGTAGGAGATACACTGATTTCGACTGAAGTCCAAATAACCAATTCTTCACCTGCAATGGTAGAGATCCCCCGACCATAACTAGGGTTAGAGGACAACATGCACCAAAATCGGTAAGAAAAACGAACACATCAGAAAGGGGAAAGGGGAATGAACCAAATCAAAGTCAATTTCGTTGGCGAAATTAGTTGCAGGGGTGAAGGTGCGAGGCAAAGGGGATCAGTGGAGCACCTCCCTGTTGCACTAACCGTCGGCCCAGGCTGCGTGGACGTCACCAGGGACAGCCTGCTGGGTCGCCGGAGGAGAGGACAAGCAGCCACCGGGGGCGCAGCCATCAGAGATGGATCACACGACCGTTGCATTTTTGTCACACTGCAAGGTTGACATTGAGATAGTTGTGATATCCAGTGGTAGCATTCACCTTTATTTGAGGCAAAACGCAGATAGCATTCACGTTCACATCTTCAGGCAAAAATCAGATGGCCTTTAGATAGCACGTGCTGACATTCAGTTAGCATCTGAGACAACATACAGGTAGCATAAATGTAGAAGATAAGAATGAGCATGACATCTCAGGTAGCATAAACAATTTTGACATGTCAGATAAAATGCTACCTCAACAACCGGGAACATCATGACACATAATCTGATAACACACATACTGTGATCACATATATACAGCGACGAAGGTTGATGGCATGTGGATCCTCGTGCTCCCAACAACCAGGATCCGACGACTACCGCACATGCCCATGGACGCATGGATCTGGACGAACCTGTTGCCGCATCGCATGCCATCCGTCGGAGGGGAGACGCCGTTGACGGAGTGAGCGCCGCCGTGGGCGAGAAGGCGCAGCCATCGGATGCGATGGGTGTCAGGCCGAGCTTCATGATGAACGAGCTAGCAAGTGGCAGGCGTGCGCTCGGAAGCCGCCGCCGCCGCACGGGCCATCTGCGCGAGGCGAATCGCACGCCGCCGGACTATGAGGGGTGGCATCGCCCTGCCAATCTGGGAAGGAGCTGGGTGGGAGGAGGCGTCGTCACCGTCCCTATGTGCGCGCCCGAGCCTGGGAGGGAGCGCGTGGATGCAGGGGAGGGCACGAACACCCACCATGGACGCCTCCGTAGAAACCGAGAGAGAGCGACGCCGGCGCAGCCGATGGAGATGGGTTGCGCGTGCCACCGGGGAGTGCTAGCGTGGCAGCCGGGGTTGGCCAGGGGCCTACGCTGCCGCAGAGACCCGACGCCGGCGCCGACGCCGGAGAGCAGGAGACGGAATGGGGAATGACAGGATAGAGGAGACGGGCTAGAAATGACGAGAACCACCTGACTAGTGGACGGGAGGTATACATCTTCTGTCGCTCGTTTCGGGTTTGTGATCCGACGGCCACGAGAGGTGCGCATGCCGCGGCCTAAACGTCTGCGCGCACAGAAAGTAGTATTTAGGTATAAAAATATTTATCAAAAGAAGTGATATATGTATCTTTTATGAAAGTATTTTTAAGACAAATCTATTCATATAGGTTTTTCGTTTTGCAAACTTCAATAACGTAAAAGTTATTGATGATTTATATTCCCAATGTTTGGCCCCAAACCTTATCCTAAACGTAAGCTTTTTTAGGTATGAAGGAGTACACATGACGGACCAAACTTTTATACGGGTACACAGGTAAAGCTCTCCGTCCATGTCCATGGACGACCAAGGCCTACTCTCCGAGCCTCCCCTTCCCGTTGATCTTCGACCTTGCCAAGGGACACGGAACAGCAGCACAAGCAGGCTCGACGAGAAGCTCGGCCGGCTCATGTTCCAGTCTCCGTCGCCGGCGGCTTCCCCGATGGACGTCGACGACCTCCTCTCCGAGATCCTCCTCCGCTTGGCCCCGCTGCCGTCCTCACTCCCCGCGCGTCCCTCGTCTGCACTCGCTGGCGCCGCCTCGTCACCGACCCCAGCTTCTTGCGCCGCTTCCGCGCCCACCACTGGAAGCCCCTCGGCGTCTTCTATGGAAGGGACAAAGATCTCTCCTTCAGCTTCTTCTTGGGTCCGCGGGACTCCGCCCCGCCCGAGCCCTTCTCCGTGCGCGTGTCGCGCGAGTGCCACGACGGCGGGGACGGGGTCAGCGGCGTCTGGGAATTGTTGGACTGCCGCCATGGGCGCGTGGTCCTAGCCAGCCGCAGTGGCTATGGCCACGGCACCCGCCAGATCCTGGTGTGGAACCCCGTCACAGGCGAGGACCATCTCCTAGGAGTTTCGCAGTTCTCTGATGCTAATCAGATCCGTATGCAAGCCGCGTTAATCTCTGCCTCTGGCAACAATGGACCCTTCAAGCTTGCTTTGGCGTGGCACGACAGCAGCAGCAGCAGTGCACATATCTGTGTTTACTCGTCGGAGATCGGTGTATGGGGCAATGTCGCCTCCGCAGCAATCCAGCCCTCATTCTATGTTGGCCGTGGGCATGTCATGGTTGGGAACACTCTCTACTGGATTCTGTTTCACAGCCGAGGCCGCAGCCAAGTTAGCATCCTTGAATTTGATTTGGATAGCCAGAATCTATCTGTAATAGAGGGGCCGCCAGATGGCATCGATTATGACAATCATCGTGGCATCTTCCTGTGTACCCTAGCAAAGGGTGGTGGCATGAGTTTGATGGTCATGTCAGAGAACCTCAGAGGTCAACTTTGGGTGTGGGAGAAGACGGCTGATGGTGTTTTTCAATGGATGCTTGGAGTAACAATTGAACTGGACATGCTTCTTTCGCTGAGATCAAAGCGGCACCGATCAGTACTTTGGCTTGAAGGGGATGATAATGTCATGTTTGTGTCAACATATAAGGGCACTTTTCGCAGTCCATCTCCAGTCAATGCAGTTTGAAAAGATTTTGAAACCGGTTCTGCTAGCCATTGGTCTGTCTTTCCATTCAAGTATCTACATGCTCCAGGTAATAGCTTACATTTACATTGCTAATATACCAAACAAAAAGCCTGGTTCTTTTCCTATAATTGCTTTATTGAATACCCTGAGTCCTATAATGTCGGACAAACAATTGAAACTCAATCATATATTCATAATACATGTAATATAACTTGGCTGCTTGATGAATTCTTAATACATTGTTTTGTTGTTCAGAGTCATTTTTCAGAATTACGTACCTTAATAGTAATTGAAATGACAAACTAGTAACTTGATTGGCACATTTTATAGCTTAAAGCTTTTCACACAATTTTTTTTCTCTACTAATCTTGGTATGATTCTAAAATCTTCAATTTTGACTTTACTCTGTTCTTGCCTTGCGAAATAACTTTTCTCTGCAACTTTTGAACAACCTTGCTTAACTGCCCTTAGTGACAAGTTCCGTCACACCACAAAATTAATGAACGTAATTTTTACATTTTTTTGTCACAATAGCTTCATTAAGGTTGCTGATTTGTGATCCATGTTTTGGTTCACTTTAATTTTGTCTGCTATATATTGTTTTAAGTAAGCCCATTTTGAAATAATTTTTCGTGATATGTCTTTTTTGCTTACAAGTATGCATTATGTCTCTATAAAGTCCTGCTACTGTTTTGTGATAGTGAGGTGATATAATGACATGCTGCATTACGCCAACTACTTTGTTTTCCAAAGTATTAGATGCTAATCATTTAAGTATTCATCACATATTTGCATTCGGGTTGCATTTTTTGAAAGCTATAAGCAAACTGGAGCAAGTGTCATTTTCTGAGGGATATAACGACTTGCAATTTAGTCTATCTATTCCATATTATAGTTCACTTTAACTTTTCCCTAAGTCAAACTTCTCTAACTTTGACAAAAGATTTATAGAAAAGAATGTATCAGCATCTACAATACCAAATTAGATTCATTAAACTCTCCATAAATTATGTCTTGATATAGTTCATCTATTTGAACTTATAGAAACTAATAGACTTTTTTTTTAAAATATATATATATCAAAGTTAGTTTGGTATAGGAAAAAGCTAAAGTGAACTTTAATTTGGAATGGAAAGAATTTTTTTATTTGCTACCTATCCCTTGATGGCCCTTTATTTCTTACAGAGTTCTCTCTTTGTAGTCGATGATTCTTTCGCTGACTTCATTCAGCTGGAACATCTTGTTAAATATAAAACAAAATATGGTTAGACAGAGAGTCAGATAGAATGCAGGAGAACTGAGGTGGGAAAGGTCATAGAGAGGATTCAGGAATAGGTTCAGTTTACAATTTTCTACACACCTTTCTACTCTATTTCTTCTAGTTACAGATATTCGGACATACACGCACCCTGCTGGATTAGGCCCATCCAAACTATGGGTGTGACTGGAAGACTAGGCTTGGTCCTGGTCCGTGTCTTGCAACACCTTTCACTAGCTTGTTTGCTTGTCTACACCGATCTTCTCGGCAAGGCCAACATTAACATCAAATTTCCTTTAACGAAGCTCCAGAGAAACGTAGATTGTGGGCGTTTCCCGTGGGCTATGGGGGTACGAGACTCAAAAGCACTACTTACACTTCGCTGTTCACTCATGTACATGCAACATCTGGCTCTAGCTTAGCCCGTCTCCCATGAGCCTGGTTGAGGAATCTGATACATACATGCAACAAATCAGGTCCTATTTGACCTAGTTTGAACCATGTAATCACCGTTAAGGTGAATGGGACCCTTTGGTTACTTTTGTCCTGAGTTTCCTCTTTTTCTTGCAGGCGACATTTTGCATCAGAGGTGTAGGCAGCGGCGGAGTTCAAGGAAGCGGACAAGGGCATGGAGAAGATGGAGCCGACAGGTGGGTTCCGCATGTCAGCATCATAGAGGGAGGTGCACATGGGCTCAAGCGGGCCAATGCGCATGTGAGTTGGGAAGGACGTGGCCCGACCTGGTGAAAACTGAAAACAAAGGAGTTTTGAAGTACAGCAGCAAGAGTTTTTGTACTGATGAAGATTAGGAACTTCTTTTTTGGAGGTTAGTTTGAGAATCGAATTTGAATGAGTTTCAAATTTGGCTTGAGGGAGTTTATGTATCACCAGAGGTTCATGCTCAAGCACTCTACGTGCACACAATCTGTAATGCAATTTTGAAATATTTTCAAAACCAATTTGGCTGCTGTTCTTGCAATTTAGATCCTATATTCACATCGAGCTTTACTTGAATTGGTTTCTCCCATGGCAACTAGAGTCTGCATCATAATAGATAGCATGGCAGCTCCCACAACTATGAACCAGCTGCCGATTAACTTCCTTTTGATTTTGATCTCTCACTAGCAAATCCGATCGATTCTCAGTTTCTGCATCTCTGAATCATAGTTTGTTCTAGCCACCAAATGTGTTTATCTCTGAATCCTAGTTCTAGTCACCAAATCTGGTGAGTGTCCTTCCTGCAGATTACCTTCCAGCTGTCCTGGCTGCTTCACATCTGACCAAACTGCAGTTTGCATATACTCCACAAGATAGCAGCACAACAAACATTTAAGATAAATGTACCCTATGCCTTAAGCCTTATAGCAACAGATTCAAAGTCAATATGTTTACCAAGGATCTCTGAAATCAATTGCCAAAAATATAATTAACACAGCATTCAAAACCAAGACTGGATCTTAAATTGTAAAACTCTGCGTATGTTAATAATAGATCTGTGGGTTTTTCCTCCTTAATAAAAAGAAAAGTGTTACGGAAAGAAATGGGAAACTTTAGGTGCAAATGTCGAATATTACAGCTTAGTGGATCCAAAGTAAACGATCACCAGCTTATGTCGAATATTAACAGATGCAGTATCTTCTATATGCAGTGTTATTCAGTGTCGTCATCTGTTAGTCTGTTGTTTTGTTGCTCCTGACTATTGAATTTGCTCGAGTGACCAAACTGCAGTGGAAACTCTGTTCCCATGGGATGGGATCAATCTTCGAAACATTGCAATGCACAGGAAAATTTCTGCAGGGAAAAAAATAGCTTTTACAGAAGCATTGAAACTGAAATAAGGTGGTGGCTTGTTACCAGTGGCGCATTTATTTTATAATAATATAATTATTCACGCTAGATCGAGCACACACAATACAAAAGATTGGGAAATCACGGAAAAATGAAGAAAAAAGAGAAAAAAAAAACGTACATGGGCCATATTACATGGGCTGGCCTGTTACGCGCTAGGGTTTTGCCTCTTGGTGAGGACTTGAGGAGCCACAGTCACAGCCAATTCCCGCAGTCGTCACTGTCACAGCCATGGCCGACTCTCCGCCGCCGCCGCCGCCGCCGCAGCCACCTCCCAATCCCACCACCATAACTGCGCTGAGTGATGACCTTCTCCGTGAAATCTTCTGCGCCTCCCGGCGACCACGAGCCTCGCTCGCTCGCGGCTTTTCGCTGTCGCGGATTTCTCCGCGCCGTCCGCTCCTCCCCGCCTTCGGCGCCGCCTCCGTCGGCTCCACGCACCGCCGCCCCTCGTCCCTATTCTGATGCGTGACATGGGCGCCATCGCCCTGCGCGAAGCGAGGCAAGAGCGGCGACATCGGCGCCTCCTTCCAAAATCTACTCCAAGACAGCCCCTCACGTCAACTTTGGCCCCGGACACCGACCAAGGCGCCTACTACTACAACCCGTACTTGCGGGACACGGACATCTACCCGGGGACGCAACAACGCTTTTCCTTCAGTTCTGCACGCTCTACCCCGATGGCGGGAGCGGCCGTCGCGTGGTCGCGCGTCTACCCGGCAGAGCGGCCGGGCATGGGCTCGCGTGGCCATCTTCGTCGCGAGACCATGGAGTGGCGGTCGTCTTGCTTGAGGTAGACAACGGGGGCCGCTGGTTTAGGGCGTCACTGGTCGGCGCGACGGCGCCCAGGGCGGGCGGCGCCGCGCGCGCTAATTCAGCTAGCGGTGCACGGCGCACTAGTATCATAGCGGCGCACGCACGGCCCCCGGTTCCCCCCTGTCGGGCTTCTTATGTCAATGGGCCAATTTTTTTTTTTTTTGGCCCAAATTGTTTTCTCGTTTCTCCTGTCTACCGTCAATGGTTGCTTCTCGTCAACCGTCAATGAGCCCTGAAAATTTTCTGGTTTCTCTTGTCAACCGTCAATGGCTGCTATTGGTCAACCGTCAATGGGCGAAAAAATTTTCGGTTTCTCTTGTCAACCGTGAATGAGTCGAGAAAATTTATTTTTCTACAAGCTAAAATTTTCTCTTTAGGGACATCGGATTTGTGGGTAAAGTAAAAGGGCGGGGGAATGGTTTCACATCCATATGGAAGTGAAAGTACAAAAACATTGTTTTTAAAACCAAAAACCTTATGTCCATCAAAAATACTTATACTACATTAAAAAAATGAACATTCAAAACTTTTCATTTGTATATTACACACTTTATATGACTAGGGTCTTTTAAAAAAGTTTGTCTTGATAGTTCAAAAAAATTTACACTCACAACCTATAAAAAATTTTAACCAATTTTGAAAAGACACTTGCCCAAAACCCATAACCCTGGTAGGGGGCATATTTTTGAAAATACAATTGCCCCAAAACCATTGCCCGGTAGGGGGTATACTTTTTGAAAAGACACTTAGCCCAAAACCCATTGCCAAGTAGGGGGGGCATACTTTTCAAAAAGACACTTGCCCCCAAAACCCATTGCCTAGTAGGGGGCATGCTTTTCAAAAAGACACTTGCCCCAAAACCCATTGCACGGTAGGGGGCATGCATTTAAAAGGACACTTGCCCCAAAACCCTAAATTTAATAATCAGTTAGTGACTTGGCAAATGACATGAACCCTAATCTCAAAGCAAACGTCATGAACCCTAATATCAACAACGCCATGACCCCTAATCTCGGCAAAAGCCATGAACCCTAATCTCAAAGAAAAGCCATGAACCCTAATCTCAACAACGCCATGAACCCTAATCTCAAAGCAAAGCCATAAACCCTAATTTCAAAGCAAAGCCATTAACCCTAATCTCAACAACACCATAAACCCTAATCTCAGCAATGCAATGAACCCTAATCTCAAACAAACGCTTATAACCCTAATCTCGCCAGACACTATCAACCCTAATCTAATCTCGAGGCGCCCCAAACCCTAATCTCAAAGCAACTCCATGAACCCTAATCTCAACAAACGCCAACAACCCTAATCTCAAAGAACGCTATGAACCATAATCTCAAAGAACGCCATGAACCCTAATCACAATAAAATTACCAAATTCATAAATATTTTATCTTATATTATATGATATATGAAATTAAAACACCCTAATCTCATCAAACGCCATGAAATCTAATCTCATCAAAAGCCATGAACCCTAATCTCACAAACGCCATAAACCCTAATCTCAAAGATACGGCGTTAACCCTAATCTCAGCAAACACCATCAACTCTAATCTCAAAGAAAACTTTACACTCTAAATTTTGAAACTTTGTACTCCAACAATAAAAACTTTGTACTCTTAGATGTAAAACTTTATACTTTAGATGTAAATTTTTATCATCATGAAAATTATCACAAAACATATCCAACATGGATCTAGTTTTATAGATCTCGTTATAATAAACGTGATGGTGCAAACGGAATTGAAAACAGATATTTAATGAGAAAGTTATTACGTTTTAAAGTTTGGCTAATTAATCGTTGGTCCTGGGCGGCTAGTACGGGCCGCTGCCGCCACGAGCGCATGCACGCATGCACTACTAGCGATTCTGGCGCGACGCGCCCACTCCCTCGCGCTGCGTGCTTGCATCGCCACACGCCCCGTGCGCTTAGCAACCTTACACTTGGCGCGTGCGCCATATAAGATTAATATACGCCTCGGGCGGGGTTGTTAATGGCTTCGTGTTGGGTACACAATGAGGAGGGATTTATCCTCATGCTCAACACCGCAACGTTTCAATTCTCTGGTCGAGCGCCAACCTCAATGTTTGAGCTTGGTCACACCAAGGATGGAAAGTTTTGTGTCGTCAATCTACATGAATTGCAATCTTTGCTTTACGTTTCGCTCACGGGCGTACCGACGATGATGGTGTCGAGAGATTCATGCTGCACAAGATGTTCTCATTACGCGCAAATGTCAATGAGATCACCAAGTATTCGAAGAGACTCATATTACGATGCATTTAGGGCCGTTATTAATGGCTTTGTGTACCCCCTGTTTTCGCTAGGGCGCTAGGCGGATTCTAGGCGGTGACCGAAGCCTAGAGCTTAGTCGGGATTAAGCGAGCCTAGGCTTTCCTAGGCATTTTCTAGGCGTTTTGCCAATTTAGGCAAAACTGATATATATTATATATATATAGCAAAAAAAAATAGCAAAAAAATGATGGATATGTAGGTTGCGGTAAATAACTAAATGTAAAAGGAGGACCCTTTGGACATACCCGAATGATGGCAGCCACATTTGAATGATTTCAGCAAGTGGTTCATGAAAAAAAAAAAAACAGTTAGTTATCACTTATCTAAATGATTGCAGCCACCTCCCATGACTCCCATCAGACCATATCAGCTAGTAATTCCAAATTTGAAAGCACAAACAAACAAGTGGATAGCACAATCACATAGCATAGTTCTTAGTTCTCACAACACAAATCACAGTTCTTAGTTCTCTTCTCACAACACAAATCACAGCCACACGAGACATAGTCACACAGTTGCAGGCGGCAGCTCAATAGGGTTCCTCATAGTCATCTTCATCAAATTCTTCTTCTTCGGACTCAAACTCTTCTCCTTCATAGAGCTCCCTCACTCTTGCACTTCTACGCAACTCTAGCTCTTCTTCTGCTCCCACCGCATCTCCAATAACAGACCAAGGTATCCCCGTACCTTGCATCTCATCCTCATCTCTGAAGACCACTAATGCATGATCATCTCCACCCTCTTGGAGAAAACCTTGAGCTTCAGTTGTTTCACAAGATAAAAGAACATCTGTGATTTTCTTTGACTTGATCTTCTCCCTCTTACTAAGCAACTTTGTTGTTGAATTGAACATAGACCAACTTGTTGAGGCGGGTTGTAGTAAGCCTATTTCTCTTCTTAGTGTGGATCTGAAATTGAAAAGAAGATAGGTACTAAGACTAATCATACTGTTGCTATGCTGAAATGTAAGTAATAGATTGGTACTAAGACTAACCCCTTCAAACCCACTCCAATTTCTTTCACAACCGGAGGAGCTTGCACACAAAGACAAGATCCTTGTAGCCGTCTTTTGTAAAGCAGGTGTTTCAGTTCCATACAACCGCCACCATGATCTTTGCAAAAAATTAGAAATGCCTCCATTAGTTTAAAAAACGACAAACAATCTTGTTACACAAGAAGCAAACAAACGACCATGTAATAAACTAATACCTTTACGGGTTGTAATCAAAGTTCGAAAAGTTCTTGCAAGCTTCTTGCTAAATGGCCCCTCTCTATTCTGAAACTTCTTCAATTCAAAGTTGGCAGCCTGCTCTTGCATGTCCTCATCATGATAATAGAATTGCTCAACACAAGCTATGAAGGCTTCATTCATTTTGGGCTCTTCAAAGATTGATGGGTCAAGCATAGCTATAGTGTGGATTCAGCAAGTAAGCTGTCAAATGCAATGGGGAATCAAGTCTGCTACCCATTTTCTTCTCAATAATTTTAATTACATCCTTGAACTGAGACTCTTTATTGTCAAAGGCCACCTCTATGATCTGTTTCTTTGCCTTTAGTAGTTCACCATAAGCAAATCCCATGACTGGCTTCACCTCCCCATCAACCAAACGAAGGACTTTGACCAATGGCTCAAAAACAGCCAATGCTACCTTGACCTCCTTCCAAAAGTTTGGACTCAATATGGTTGTTGTGGCCTCTTTTCCTTTCTTTGATTTCACATCCTTCAACGAGTCCCACTTACTATGCACCACCATGTTTCTTAGCTGATCCTTCTTCTCTAGCATACTACTCAAAGTGAGAAAGTGTGAAGCAAACCTAGTCACTCTAGGCCTCACTACATCCTTCCCCCCTGTGAAGTCTCTCAAGCACTCCAATGTTCTTGTGTGGCCATAGACAAATATGGTAAATGCCTTTGCTTGGTCAACAATTTTCTTGAACCGAGGCAAGTTGCCAATTCCTTGCAGCATCAAGTTGATGGTGTGGGCTGCACAAGAGGTCCAAAATATCCGTGGCCTCTTCTCAAGCAATAGCTTCTTGGCTCCCATGTTGTTAGAAGCATTGTTAGTCACAACTTGGACCACATTGTGCGGGCCAATGTCTTCAATTGCCTTGTCCACTAGCTCAAAAATGACTTCACTTGTGTGTGACACGGTGACATCTCTTTTGAGCCGATGAAGGTGGTTCTATCAGCACAATAAGTGCACAAATTCATGATGCTTCTCCTCTTCCTATCGACCAAGCATCCGTCATTATAGAGCAGCCATTTTTCAACTTCTCGCCTTCACGTTCTCTAGCAACAAACTCGGGTTCTTGCATATTCTTCTTCCAACAATCCCACTCGCAGTGAATCACCGTTGGAGGTACAAGTCCTGGACCAAACTGTCCAATAGCTTCACACATTTGCAAGAAATCATCATTGTCACATGCATTGAAAGGTATAGTCGCCAATGTTAAAAAATAAAGCCAAATTAGGCAATGCATTTTAAAATGTAAAAACAAAGCATGATATACAAGCAAATTACCATGATTGTAGACCCATCTTGCTATAAACTTATGAACCTCATGAGTTCTCTCTTTGAAAAGTTCCATGTTGAGCTGCTGTTGCTTGAAAGCATCTGCATTGGTAGCTTTAGGATCAATAGTACATGCCCATCTGTCAATAGGTCCTAATTTGTGAGGCTCTGAACTACCAATACAAGTGACTTCCTCTGACTCTCCACCAACCCTACCAACCCTAGACACATTCACTTCCTCTCTAGGTTCTATTTCACAGACTGTCTTCTCCTCCCTTTTCCTTTTTGCATCTGCTAGTGCTTTCTTGCATGTTGGGGGAGGGCCCGACGGGCCTATTCCCCCCGTCCCGGCCCGAGTAACCGAAAAGACAACACCCGGATTAAGCCGGGTCTGTTTCGAGAGATCGAAGGAATGAGGGCTGTCTCGGGCTAGGGTCCCCCGAAAGAAGGGCTTTCGGTATATTTTTCCCCGGGACCGTTTCGAGCTTGGGAAATGGTCGCCGCCGCTTCCGTACAAGGTCACTTTTCGGTCCAAGCACCACCGAGCAAGGCCGCCCGGGCCGGACACTTATTGTTGGGCCGGGCAAGACCTTTCGCACGGTGGGACCGAGAGGTGTGTTTTCGTTATAATCCGCCGAGCGTTCTTCCGCAGGTGCGGCTCCAGGAACCCCAGGACTGAAGGCTTGGGTTTCGTGATCGTGCGGTCGAAAGGACGGCACGAGTGGTCCCCGGGAGCGGTATGAGCGGTGCCAAAGACCAAAACACCCTTACAAATGAGGTATATCCGGAGGTATCGGTGGTGGTTGAAGGGCATTTTGGGCGCATGAGTGTATACGGGCGTGTATAAATAGACCGCCCGCGCGGCGTTGTAAAGGAGGATGGATAACAAGTAATACAAGCCCTACATTTCGCACCAAGTTCAGTTGTTTGTTTTACCTTCGGTTGTCCATAGGGGTGGCACGATTTTGGGCCACGCCAACATTGGCGCCTACCGTGGTTGTGCAGGTAACCCACGACCATAGAGGAGAGACCGAAGGTATCAATTTCGATCCGTCCCTTTCTGCAATATCTATGTTCTAACATTTCGGTAACATTTGAGACCGACGTTTCCACTCCTGAAACAAAACACTTGGGGCAACCGAAATTGAAAAGTTTGCGTACACTGACATGACAAAACTCAAGGATATGCAGCTAGCAGGTGGATTCAGCAGCAAGCAGAAATCCGAAGGAAAGAGCCGATCCAACGACCAAGTTAGGAGTACTATTAGTGTATTAGAATACATTCAATGTAATCTTTATCGTCGTTGCATTTCCGGTCCCTCCTTTAGAGGACAAAAAATGTATTGTTGATTTTGTATTCGAGCACTTTTACATTTAGGAGCAATGAGCATAAGCAAAACACAACCGAAAGCAAGGATGATTCAGATCACCTCGCATATTCGGGAAACAACTATACGAAAAGAGATTGTTTGGCGAAAACCAACAAACATCGGCTAAGACGCCAAACATTTCAAGGCCGGAAAAGGCCAAAAACCCAAAAGAGAACAAGAAAGATTCTCACTCGGGTATCCCTAAAGGCGAAAAGCCTTAAGAACAGGGACACAGCGAAAATACCTAAGTCCCTGAAAACAGAGCAAAAAGCTCACAAGCATATTCGGTTCAGTCAAGCAGCCGAATCGAAAGACATCCCGGGTGAATAACCGGCATCAATTTAAATCTTTCACCTAAAAGGTGTACCCGGCCCATACCGTCTTTACGATAAGGACGAGGCTCATCAATAGGGATCATTTAAGAAAACAATGTACAAGTAGGCCACGACAATCTATAAAATAGGGCCCGAGCGCTGAATATCTTCACCAAGATCACAGACATCCTAAAGGTCCACTAGCCAAACCCATAAGAAAAGGATTGGGGCACTCCAACCTTCACCCGAAAATCCTTTTGGTTTCTTTCATACCTGGTGATTTAGGCTTGGGAGGCCTCAGGGAAGTAGCATCCACAGCCTCAACGAGGGCATCTAGAGAAACTTTCGGTTGTGGTCATCATCAAAAAAGACCCAGCCGGAGGGCAGTTCTATCAAGTACGGTTATCGAGGTTGATCGCTCCGTAAAGGGCCGGGAGTACCACCAGCCGTACAAACATGTCTAACTAGATCCCAGCTCCCGAAAGGACCCGAAGCCTCCAGCAGCACAACGCATGAGGGAAGCCTTTCGGTGCTACAGAGGCACTCGCCTTGTTTTCCAGCTCGCGCGATGTGGCCGCACGGACCTTTTCTCCTATAATACGGTCCTCCACCAAAGGCCACTCTCGTAGATGATAATCAAAGAAAGACGTAGGCCTGATCTACCAGATCACACCATGTGGCAGAATCAAGCCTTCCTTTGCATTGCGAAAAGCTTCCAAAGATCGGGCCTTGATCGCTAGCATCGTGTACCGGATCGTAAGAGGACCGACCAAAGTCCAATCACAAGGGAAAACGGCCGCATGGAACCCGAAAGAAGGCGCGGTACCAAGATGACCGAATGCAAAAAGATCAACTTTCGGTCACGAGGTACCCCAGGTCCACGGACCGACATGTAGGCACTTAAATAAAAGCAGATACAAAGATTGTGCCCGAACTACACAACACTTTCGGTAGCCGCGATGTCTCACCACTCTACACCCACGACAACAAATACAAATCGGGCGTAAGCCACTCAAAACATGATAGAAACATGATAGAAATTTTCCGCTAAGCAAGCAAGGGGACCAAGTGCTCCCTCCAACCCTAATTTCAGCTTCCAACCACGGAAGGCGCTACCGAATTTGCGCCAAAACAACCGAAAGTGCAACTTTCGGGCATTCGAGGCATTTCTCCGTCAACTCGAGAAAAAGCCAGAGCAAGATAAATTTGTCATCGCATACACGAAATCGAAAGCCACGCTTTCGGTACAACAAAATACAATGTTTCGATACGACCCAAAGTTTACAGAGAACACCCTACTCGGAGATCGCGGCATCAACATGCGATCGCGGTTGCGCTGGGACACCCCAAAGATCCGCGGTATAGGAGGATCCGTGTTCACCGAACGAGGCATTCCTTCATCCCGAAAGCAATAAACGCGCCAACTCTCACCTTGATTACATCTCTTTCCTCGTCATACCAAGAAGGCAAACATTACATCCTCGAAGAAATCTAGCAAGTGAGGGAACAAAATTAAACGGCACCTCACCTCGCCGAAACTCAAAGCCACCCGAAGCATGGCAACATCTTGGCCGCCTTGGCACCGTAACGAGTCATAAAAACTCTCGACAAGATGGCGGTAGCCTCGGCCCGAGACTCGCCCCAAGAAGTCGTAGCGGAAGGTTTCGGAACTAAATCTCGAATTGAGAAAAACCAACATCCTTTAGCGATTCGCAAAGCCCGAAGGGTTTCAGTAAGCATAATCACGGCAGTGCTAACGGCACCCTCAAGCCCACGGATCTCGCCCACAAGCCGCCTCAACAATTGATCGGCCAGGGACCCCGTAGGAGGAGGAGTACACTCAAAGCCAAAGCCGGCAATTAGGTGCCGATATGCTTGAACCGTGCCTTCAAGGGCAGGAGGAGATACCAACCGAAGTCCTCTCGCGCTAGCTCCCGCTCGAAGGTCAGGTTCTCCACCACTTCCTTTAGGCAATTTTCGGCCCGCTGGGCCCTCTCTTCGGCTTCCTTCGTTTCCTTTCCGTTTCCCGGCACCTCAGGTTCGCCGAGTCACCTTAGTCTCAGCTGCCTCAAGCTTGGCAGCTGAGTCCGACTCAAACAGCTGAAATTGCTCCTCCAGAGTTTGGCTGGCCAGCAAAATCTACGAAAACCCTGAAAAATGCCGGACAAGTCAGCTGACCGAGTCATAAGACAAGAAAATGCATAGCGATTTAAAAAGCCAAGCTCACCTTAGCACCACGGACATTGAGGGTCTCGTAATCCGGGGATGCGGGACCGAGAGAAGATCCCGCTCTACCTCAGGCGCGGTGCAGCTATTAGCGCACCGCTCCTCAAGGTCCGTGGCCGCCTCATAGGGGAGAAAGGGGAGCGTTGTGTGATCAATGTAGGCGATCACTTGCGCGTCGCCCACAACCCCTAAAGCACGAGCAATTCGGTAAGACCTCTCTTTCTCCGTAACAATATCCCCCGAACTAGTATCCCCAGGAGAGCTTGAACCCGAGTAGACTTGCATCTCACCATAGTCGTCAAGGCACGGATCCAGCAAAAGGACTCCATGCCCAAATAGCACTCGGCTCGCCATCTCTAGGGCTACAACAAAGCATTCCTGGAAGAACCGAGACTTACCAATAGGATTCTTCACCACGGGACGTGGAGGAACAATGAACGTCTTCGGTTGGCTTCATCCGAGCCCGGCGCCGGTGTTTTTCTACCGGTCGTTTCCCGATTAGACAGAGCCTTCTTGCGATTTTTCGCTCCGAAGAGGCAAAACCTCCGAAACATTCTTTGCCTCGAGCATTTTTCATAGCTGCCTTGGCATCCATCTTCGGCGGCATCTCGTCCGAATCACTAAGAACAATCTACATTCAAGAAGCTAGCCAAGAAAAGATTTTCGGCAAACGAAAAGGCAAAAGCAACACACGTCAAATAACCCCTTTGAGAAAGCGCCCGCTATACCACCGGGACCAGCGGGAGCGGAGGAATCGGCAGAGGCTGGGGGAACCCCCACCCGGCACCGGATGCTCCCCGGCACTCTCGGAATCTTATGCCGTCGAGTTATCACCTTACTCTTTTGGCTCACGAAAGCAACCGGGTCCGGATGTTCTTCGGTTCCCGATACATCTTGACTTCAGCTTTTAGCCTTTTATATGTTGAAGGGTCGGGGCGGACCCCGGCCCGGAACCCCATCGCCCGAAAGCATGGTTGTGCCCGCCAACCCCGGGTAGGTAGTGCAGAGCCTGGGTGTGTTCTCTCTCCGAATATAAACCGAGGAGTTCGTCAGCAGCGTCGCTGACGGCACAGATAAAATCCTCATTGGATCCAAAACCGGAAGGGCAATTTATAACCGGCTCGGCCCATGATACCCATAACCATGAGGCTTCGGATTAAAAGAGGCAAAGGTCGAGAGCGCCGCGACGCAAAGGGCCGCCCACTCTTCAACCAGATCTCGGGTGGGTTTGATATCTTGTCGTCTCTTCTAGAGCCATCAAGGCATCATCAAACCCCGAACTGGAAAGATCGCTGCAGGCCAACCGAACCTTAGACAGGGGCACCAAGCGACTCACGAGATAGTTGCTGCTAGGAAGACCCGTCATCGTAGATGATTCTTCAGCCTTGGCGCTACTAACCTTAGCATAAAACCAAAAGGCAGTCCAGTCCTGCCACTTATTCTTCAACGTAGGGACAAGGTAAGGCAGACCCTTCTTTCTTCGGGGCACGAAGGTACACGCACCATATTGCGCTTCGCCATCACCGCGCCCGCGTCCATTATGATATTCGGCTTGACAAAGCAGGTGTAACAATAGGCTAAGGCTTCAACACTTAACGGCAAGACCTAGCATTTTGAGCGCCATAACAAAAGCGCTAATCCGCACAATAGAATTCGGAGTCAATTGATGAACATAAAGTTCGAATTTCTTCAACACCGCCAATAGGAAGCTTTCGCAAGGAAAGCGCAGTCCAAAGAACAAAAAAATCCTTAAATACAAGGGCCTCGTAAGGTTTCGGTTGGGGAGAAATTTCGTCCCCGGAGCGCGGCATAGTTTTCGGGTCGTCGCATCCATATAACCATCGGCGCAATTTAATTCGCCGACGCAGATTCGGTCACAAGGGACCGTCCGATAAAATAGCTCTTCGGTACATCCAAAAAGGCTCGATAACCCCCGGAACCTTCGGATGAGGCACCCATCTCCACTTCCGAATCCTCAGAACCATAACTATTGGTTTCAGCACTTTCTTCGCTCGTAGTAGCATCGGGAGGGGTATCCAACAAAGACTCATCGGATTCGAAGGATGACAAAGACGCCATTCATATCTAAAACACAATCCTATCAACCGCGAATCGAAAAGAAAAAAAAGAGAAACGAAAGTAAAAATGAGAACGCAAACTAAAGCGAAAGAAAAAACAAAAGAAGGTGACGATACCGTGCAAACCGAGAAGAAAGGCAATGGCGAGGCAGCACGCGGCCGAAAAAGGAGAACGCGGGTGTCCACAAAGAAGCGTAAAGCAAAAGGCCGGTAACACTAACAAGACCCGTCGGGCATTTTATAAGCGCGACGGGCACGCGGTTCGAGGAAACCACTACGACGATTCACATTCGGACGCGTATATCCCAAGGTAACGGTACCTAGACAAGACCGTTCCAAAAAAAAAAAAAAAATATATAATAATAATAATAAGTAGAATTATTATATATATGTGTATGAAAAATAATACACACATATATATCCAAGAATATATAAAAGATTCAGTTATGTCCCAATTCAAGTGGGATCTTCGACGGTATACACCCCTTGTTTCGGCGCCCACAAAAAGGGGGGAGGGGCTTTCTTCGAAAACTGAAAGTCGGTCTAAAATTTGTGACCACCGAAACAAGCACTACCATCTTCGTTTCCAAGGCAGAGCAAGACCTAAGAAGAAACTTCGTCTAAAACAAAAGAGCACTACCAGGAACGCTATCCGGCAATAAGGCTTAGTTCTCTCTCGGTGACATACCAAAAAGTGAATCGAGAAAACGAAACCGCCACGTTAAATCTTTCCGTTCACCAACCAAAACAAGGCAAAAGCCGATTCTGTTTTATACAGTTACACCACAAAGCAATTTCATATCCTGAATCGAAATCAAAGGGAGAAGCCTATGGCGCATTCCGCGAGGGGTGCCCTCCCGGGGCGAAGCCCGAACGCCGCTACCCGAAAGGTTCTCGGACGCCGGCGTCTCCGTCCCCGATCCAGGGCAAAGAATGCGAGCCCGCACCTTCTCCATAATGGCAGTCCTCTTTTCGGTGGTCTAAGAAAATAATAGCACATAAGGAAAAGGCCATATCCAGACAAGAAATCAAAATCAAGGGCGATATAAACTTACGTCACCGAATGTTAGAGCAGCCCGGAGCATGGTGACATCTCGCCCACCTCGCTCCCAAAAGGCATCATAGAACTTCTCGGCTTCAGCGGCGGCCTCCTCGGAGACACTCCAGTAGGAATCGGCCTCATTCCTCGGCGCCAGCTCACCGAACTGGGAAAATCCCTGCTCCTTCAGCGTCTCGCAGAGGGCGCGGAGGGTTTTCTAGAGAAGTGTAGTCTCGGGCGGTGCTAATAGCACCTTCCGGACCGAATCTCCCGATAAAGCCGAGTTCATTAGCCGGGTCGAAGAAGGGTCAACGGAGGGGCACTCTCAAAACCGAAGTCGACAATCAAATCTTGATACGCCAGGCACCGGTTTGAACGCCCGAAGAAAAGTCCGCGCTCCTTGGCCAAAGCCTCTTCAAGCGCTTTGGCACGACTTTCATTTGTGGCCGCCCTCGGGTCTCCGCGACTCTTCATCTTCTTCTCGCGCCTCAAGGCGGCGGTCCGCTCCGCGAGAGCGCCGCCCTCGGCCCGCTTCAGCCTCGAGGTTGAATCGGACTCCAATTCTTTGGAGCTGCCCCCAAAGTTCGACCGCCCAGCCAGAACCGCCAAGGCATAGCAAGGCAAACGGTAAGAATCTCGTGGCAAGACAAAATATCCAACAACCAAAACGAGCATCTAACTTACATTGGCACCATAAGCGGTTAAGGCTTCGGTGATGCGAGGAGGCGGGGGCGAAAAGGAGGGGCTCCTCCACCAGGGGATAGCGAAGTTGGCGATGCAACACCCCCTTCGCCCAAAGCTTCGAGCGACGGCAGAAGAAGAGAAATCTTTGGAGCAAACAGATCACCCATGATTCGGTTTGCGCACGACAAGTGTTCGCCAAAATTCAAAACCGAAACAAGTTTAACTGAAATAGCGCAAGGAAGTCAGCAATTGTTACCGGCGGAAGGAGGCGGGGCCCCGCTCGGGTAGGGCGCCCGGATGGAGAGTCGAAGGCTTTTCGACGCGCCGGCTCCCGGCCGGGCGCGCCCGTTTGGTGACCGGATCCTTTCCGCTAGGCTTGCGCTTATGTGCAAGCACCCGATTATATACGGGTCGTCTGGCGCGTCCCTCATAGCCGCCCGCGTCCCTTCTTTCGCCATCTCCTCCGGGTCACTTAGAGCAGCCTACACGCAAACATGTTCAGTCAAGATAAAAAGTAGGAGTTGCAAAAACTCACCCACAACCCGAAAATGGTTCGCAAATCAAGCGATCTACCGTTTCGGATTCCCTGCCAACCGAATACACTGGCTACTTTCCGTCGGCTGCCAAATTGAGGCACGCCTTTCGAATCTTGCATGATCAATATCTTTTCGGCAATTCGTGCCGCCTAGCGAGCCTCTTCCTTTTCTTGCTCTCCAACCGAGAAGAGTCATGCAACTTCACTCGGCCGCGCTTTGGATTTTTGGCGCCGCCTTGGCTTTCTTGTAAGCCCCTTCAGCCGGCCCCGAGAGGATATTCCCATAGCTTCTCAAAGCTTTGGTTGATTCTTGGCAAAGACGCCCGGATACTTCAACTTCGCTTGTGCTCCTTCTAGGAATAAAGGCTGAGAATTTCGTCGGCAGCTTCACCGGACGGCCCACACAAAGTCCTCATCCGAGGCGAAATCTGAGGGGCGTTGAGCCACCAGCAGAGGGCCATGGTATCCAGGAACCCGTGCTTTCGGTTGAAAAACAAGAGAAGAACTTAAAGGAAATTCCCGGAGGGCCAACCACTCCTCCACCAGATCCCGGGTGATTTGATACTCGCTCGTCTCCTTTAAAGCGGCCAACGCTTCGTCGAATCCCTACAACTCGGGGTCACTCGGCGCCGAGCGCACCATCGAAAGAGGAGGCAACCGGTGGCAAAGCCAAGTGCTCGGCCATAGCCTTCGGCCTGAGCTTCTTCTTCTCTCTCGGAGTAGTAACCCGGCATAGAACCGGTGTTCGGGTCCAGTCCCGCCACTTGTTTTTAAAAAGCCGGAACCCATATACGGCATGTCCTTCTTCTTACGAGGAATGAAAGTACAAGCCCCATACTGTGCTTCCATGATCTCTCGGGTCCCTGCGTCCACAATGTCATTAGGCTTGATAAAACAGCCATAGCAATGAGCAAACAATTCTACACTCAGCGGGGCCCCGAGCATCTTCAAAGCCATGACAAAGGCCCCCGGCCGAACGACAGAGTTCGGCGTTATTTGATGAATCTCCACATCAAACTTCTCCAACATGTTGGCAGGAATTCCTCGCAAGGAAGTCGAAGTCCGGCGACGAAAAAATCCTTGAAAACGAGCGCCTCGTGGGGTTTCGATTGAGGAATGGTCTCCTTTCGGGGGCTCGGCAAAGGCGGCGTGTGGTCTCGTCCATATAGCCTTTAGCCACGTAATCATCAAGATCAGCCTCGCTAACTAGTGACCTCCCGGTTAGGTAACTCTTCACCTTGGCTGGAGGGGCTTGTTCGTCACCAGACACCTCGGTCACTGTGTGACTTTCGCTTTCGGCAGCGCCCCGGCCGAACCCATCGACCCGCATGGTTACCACCATCAAGAGAACCTTCATGGCCGTCCTTCGCCAATCCTCTACTGATTCTTGTTCTCGAGCTCGCAAACAGACAGCCCGACCCGTCGATCCGTAGCGGCAAGACGATTCAATCGAAGCGAGCGGTCGATTCGGTCGAGGAAGGACTCGCCATCTAAGAAAAAATGCGTGTCTAACAATCATAAAGGCGGGGAGAACAGGTACCCGAAAAGTAAATCTAGAGCACCCCCTAACTCGGAAAAACACAAAATAAAGAGCGAACCTGTACCGCAAAGGCCGAAAATGAAAAGGCCGAAGTAGGAGGGAGCCAAAAAGCTAAGCACCAAAGATCGGGGAAGCAAGAACCTCACGCGCGAGGAAAGCAAGTGGCCGGGAGAAGCCCCAAAGATTTAAAGACGACTTCTTATACGCATACGGCACACGGTTCGATGCAACCGACGCGACGGTTCGCGATTCGGACGCAGACGTGCCCGAGGTAGTTGCAGGGCAGCATGTGAGGAACCCGATAGCGGCTTAAAACTCCACCAAACCTTCGGACCTTTTCGAGGGGGTTTCTTCGAGTAGGGTTTCTTTGACCCGGCTTCGTGCAAGTCCAGGGACCAGTTTCTCGAGCTTGGGAAATGGTCATCGTTGCCTTCCGTACAAGGTCACGCTTTTAGTCCAGTACCACCGAGCAAGGCTACTTCCGGGCCAGACACTTATTGTTGGGCCAGGCAAGACCTTTCGGCACGGTGGGACCGAGAGGTGTGTTTTCGTTATAATCCGTCGAGCGTTCTTCCGCAAGTGCGGCTCCAGGAACCCCAGGACCGAAGGCTTGGGCTTTGGTGATCGTGCAGCCGAAAGGACGGCACGAGTGGTCCCTGGGAGCAGGTATGAGCGCGGTGCCAAAAGACCAAAACACCCCTTGCAGCGGAGGTATATCCGGAGGTATCGGGGTGGTTGAAGGGCATTTTGGGCGCGTGAGTGTATACGGGCGTGTATAAATAGACCGCCTGCGCGGCGTTGTAAAGGA
This sequence comes from Hyparrhenia diplandra, assembly GCA_015847255.1. NCBI lineage: Eukaryota > Viridiplantae > Streptophyta > Magnoliopsida > Poales > Poaceae > Hyparrhenia > Hyparrhenia diplandra. Next base: position 676,957 of record JADLZK010011071.1, read on the forward strand.
GGATGGATAACAAGTAATACAAGCCCTACATTTCGCACCAAGTTCGGTTGTTTGTTTTACCTTCGGTTGTCCATAGGGGTGGCACGATTTTGGGCCACGCCAACAATGCACTTTTCTCTAGCCTCCAAAGCCTCCGGTGTTTTGCGGGAGCACTTCGCCACATTCTTTCCTTCATGGGCCGATGACACTTCAATCGATAAACACCTCCTTGACTCACGTGGCCACAGAATTTGCACTTCACCTTGTCCTTGTTGCCAGCATCAACAAGAACCCCATATTCCCATCCAACATCATCTGAATTCCTCTTGAGCAGATTCACTGCCTCTGCTTGATTTTGATTTTCTGACAACATCCTATACATTCAGGCAATACAATACAAAGCAAAGCATTCAAACTCTCATTCAATTTCAGACAGTCAGACTTCACACAATACTACAAGAGAGGAACAGGGAGTGGAAAACCTCCTCTCTCTCCCCTTATCCCTTCACGGCGCCAAATCGCGGCTGCGGGGCGGTGGCATCCGCGCGGGGAAATAGAGCGGGGGGGGGGCGGGCTTTTCCCGCGGACGCCTCAGCGCCGCTGCGCCCGCCTAATCACCGCCTCCGCCCGCCTAATCACCGCCCCGCCTAGATGGCGCGCCCACCCCTAGGCCAGGCGGAGGGCCTCCGCCGAGCACTTAAGCGCGCCTAGGCGCCACCTAGCGGAACAGGGGTGTGTACCTATCTCTAAATGTTCACAACAACGGGGTCCGGGACCCTCACTCTTCTGAGTGGTTATTACTGTCCTTCAACCTAGAAACAGCTGAGATGAATTGCTCCACAAGGAAAGACACCATATCTGCTTCTTTGTTTATCCCTACATCATGGTTAGCTGGCCATCTTCTTTGATACATGGCAAGGTGAGCCTCAATTATAGGAAGTTTGCATCACATATTCCAATGGAAGTATTAGGTCATCATATTATTGTGGAATTCTGCCAACGACCTTCAGGTTTAGATGAATAACATGAATGAACTTATAGTAAGTAGAGGAGCTCCGTTGCGGGCTGTATAGGATAGCTTGACCGCTGGTCTATGTTATTTGATTCTAAAAGGATTTGAAATGCTATACTGATGATATTTAAGGCTGGAATTCTTAGTCCACTTATACTTTCTAATTCTAACCAATATGGGATGGGTGAGCTGTATTCAAGGGTATTTTGTCTTATTTCAGTTTCATTGCTTATGTAAAAGCTAAATAAATTGATTTGTATCACTAGAATCTATTGCCAAGCTGGTTGCCACAATTTTTTTCTATCAAAATCTTATAGTACTTATATGATTCCTCTTTATGTCACGGGAGGATTTGGAAACCGGAGTTACAGGAAACATTTATGAAAGTGATTGTCCTATGGGCACAAAAGAAGCTTCCCCAATCCTTTTCACAGCATTACAAACATTCAAAGAAAAATTGATTGATGATGGCAACTCGAATTTCGCAGAGAAAGATTCCTTCTTACTTGATGATGAGAGGAACTCTCTTCTAAACAGAATCACTACTTTCGAGTCAGGATTAGCGGCTGCAAGAAAAGGTGTCTTGAGAATACGTACTGAACCGTATGACATGAATGGGATGGAACTCATTACTTCAGAGTCAGGATTAGCAGCTGCAGGAGACCATGTCTTGAGAAGTGACACTGAATCCGATAGCATGGAAGGGATGTGGGAAGAGCGAGCTGCTGGCAAATGTGCAAGGTAATGTTGGGTAGAGCATTTTCCCGATTCTTTACTTGGTGACCATGGCCGTGGTGTCTCCCTTGGGATAAGATGGGCTTTTGTTGAGACGTCTTGTGAGGGAAGGATGAAGATTATGTGCTATTAGTTCGGTTTCATGTTCCAGGTCTGTTAACTGTTGCTATCTGTACCTATGTCTAGTTGGCAAGATACTTATCTGCTTTATATGTATCAAGTGTCATCGTCAGTAGTATATGCAGTGTAACTACCGTAACTATTAGTAGCTATGTCACTGTCTTGTTGGCAAGCAACTTGTCTTCTTTAATGCAGCAATATTCAGTGATATCATCAGTACTGTATATGTTTGGTGTCTTTGATCTTCATTGTTGAATTTGCTTGTGTCGAGTATGGATCCATTGTGTTAATCTCCAGATTGGTGTTAACATTATTAATTCCTTGTTGCTTGGTTTTACTCCTACATTGTCACACTGGTGCCTTATTTTTTGAAACCATTGGTGCCTTTTTAATGTTCAGCCATCTCTGCGTGCAATAAAGCGGAGCATTATATTACATGATAATACACTTGCACTTGGTGAATGGGCTCAGTTTGTTGTACTGGTCTTGGACTCTTGTCTTCTGTGTACAACTGCTAGCTCTGTTTTCAGAATATTAAAGGATTTTTATCATGCAGTGAACAAAACTATTCTTGTTGCAAAACAACCTCTTTGACAGATATGTGAGAACATATAAGAGAATCCTAGCCTATCAAATGCTTTCCCCCGATTAGGACAATCCAATCAATTTGAAAATATTTAAAACAGATGGAGCAGCTTGTTTTGAGTTTGATTCACATGCCTGATCAACCAGACGTGCCTCATTGATTTACTTACTGATATTTAAAAGTGAAACAAATCACTATAGTTCTTTGATATGTATGTTTTAAATAGTACTTCATCTATAAATAAATTATTATTTTAAATTCATTTATATCAATTGGTGTATGATATCATAAGAACATAGTACTTGCAAAATGTATGTAGAAACATACGGAGTCTTTACCTAAGATCAAGATAAGAATATACGATTGTAGGATACGGATCAGGATATGACTTTGAGTCCAATACGACGATTGTACAGTCAAGTCAACTTGAGGTCATTGCCCGTCAGGATTCAGGAGATTTGACTCAGCCCTCAGCTGACAGCTGGTGAGGCGTCGGCGACTCAGCGTCCTCCATGTCCATGGATGACGGGATTGACAGCCATGGTCCTTGTCCATGGATGACAATTGTTGTATGATTTAAATTGGCCTCGGAAACGTCATGGTTGTGAACACACTTTAATGAATTGTGTTTGGCAGTCAGATTCACATCCTTCAGCTTGATTTGGGCAGCAAGAACCTTGCTGTGATTGATGTGCCACCGAATGCCTATGAAGACGACCATTATGGAATCTACTTTTGTAGCAGAGGGTGGTGGCCCAAGTTTGATCGTCATGTCGGCGGACCTCAGAGCTCAGCTCTGGGTGTGGGAGATGACCGCCGCCAACTCTGATGTTGGTGGGGGTGCTCGATGGATGCATGGACGGACAATTGAACTGGGCAAGCTTCTTGGTGTGAGGCCAGGAGGGTCTTTGGCTTGGAGGGATGATAATGTGATATTTGTGTCAACGTATAGTGGCGTCTTCATGGTCCATCTCGAGTCGATGCAGTTTGAAAAGGTTGTTGAAACCAACTAATCCTCTTAGCGGTTGCAGGACTGTCCATCCATTGAAGAGTGTTCTATATGCTCCAGGTAATAGCGTGCATTTATAGTAACTCGAAAAGCATACCAAAAGCATGTATCTTTTTCCTATAATTGGGTTGTTGAGTGTTGAATGCCACAGCCCCTTAAAATTGGAATTCAATCATATATTCATATGTGTAGCTTGGCTGCTTGATGAACTCTTCATACACTGTTTTGTTGCTTCAATGTTCTTTGGTAGAATTACATATGTTGAGGGTGGATTAGCCCACCATATATTAGCGTTAGTTTTTCTTGTCCATTGCCATATATGTGAATTGCACTATACGGTGATAATATTTGAATAGCTAATTTTCCTTCAAAAAATATTTGCATAGCTAATAAATATAATTCAACTAGATGCATAGTGATGGAAATTTGCAGTGCACCAAGGCTTGAACCAACTGAAATGAAAAATTAGTAACTCGATTGGCACATTTGTTACCTCAAAGTTGGTTGCATTTGTTTCAAACAATTTCTTGTCTATACTCTATGAATCTTCATGGCAGTCTAAAATCTTCAATTGTCCGCGATCAACGACCGGAGAAGCAGGCACGGCGTGTCCAGTCCAACAAGTGGTTGAAGCGACCGTGCACGCGGCGCCTACCCCCGACCCCTCGATTGCCGTGAGGGTCCATGGAGCGCTCACGGATCTTTGCGTCGTCCTCGAGGCGGAGAACGCGGGCGCAAAATCCTTCCCCGCTCGGCGTCCGCTCCGCGGCGGGGATGATCGCGGCGGTCTTGACAACTGGAACCGCCACGGAGCTACCCGCCGCCCCTTGTCCATCTCAGGAGACCGTCGACACCGGGAGCTGCTGGGGACCACGCAGGCCGTGCCCACCGCCGCCTCCGTCTAGGACTTCACGGCGTCGCTCACCCGACCGCTCGATGAGCCCATCCTCGGCGGCCAGCCCACCCTCCGCTTCGTCGGGATCAGCGGCGATGAGTGGGGCGCACGGCGATGCCCGTGTCGCGGCGAAGCATGAGAAGCACGTCCTAGATCCCGAGTGGACGGCGTTGTTGGTGCCTTTCGGCAAGCTTGAGGGACGCCCGGTCGACACGCGGCGTCATGCACTCCGGTCCCCCGAGCTAGCGAGCAAGTTCGGAAACGCCCGGCGGCGCGGATCATCCGGCAAACCACAGCGGCCGCGCGCGAGATCTTCCCATGATGCGACCTTGTGCGTTGGCGGCACGGTGGGTGATCGATCTGGAATCGTGGCCGCGGACGCTTCCTTTAGCCAACCTAGTCGTGCACTAGTTTTATTCTTTAGTACAACCGTATCGCGCCACCGCTAATGCCGGTGATTCTTGTATGTGTTTTCGTGCGCAGCCCGGCCAATTCTTTTGGCTAAGGTGTGCGGCGTGTAAAACTCTAATTTCCCTTAATAGAATACGTGCCAATGGTACGCTTTCGAAAAAAAAATCTTCAATTGTGATTTGTTCTGTTCATTAGGATAAATATTTAATAGCCGGGATTTGTGGCCTCTCTGGACCCTGTGGTTGATATTTACTGTTAATGAAATATACCAGAGGAGGCTTTCCATAGGTGTCAAAGTTTTTTTTAAGACTCTTTTATTAGAATTTATTTTTATTTTCACCACTTTTCTGCAGTACATAGCATATAGTAATTAACAGAGTGGGTGTACTCTGCTCTAGTTGGGTTAGCACTATATGTTATGCATTATGTTTGGTTGAAAATTCTATAATATATCTTCTTATAGCATGCTTATTGTGAAACATCCTTTTTTGTTATATGTGTTTTGCTGTGCTGTCCTGGTAGTCATTTTAGTTCACACACAGGAGTTTTGTGAGTGTAACAGATCCAAGCCTAGCAAAATATGGACAAGTTGACTTGTTGACTCTGTTCACACCTTTAGAGGTTATAGTTAGTAAAAAAGAATTATCATATAGAGAACTTAGCTGAAACTGTGCAACGCGGCAAAGGATACTTTTGTTAGGCCAACTTCACATTTGAGTTTGACTGTTTGAGAGTTAAACTTGTGACGGCTTTGTTGAAGTAATTGCCTATAGACAACCTCTGGGTATGCGCATATAGTATCATAAAGTACAGTACTGGGTAGTTGCCTAATACAGTCCTCATAAATATTACTGCATTTTTGGCATTTTCCCTTCAAACAGTTAGCATAGTTGTTCACAGTAATCTGTTCTTCTATGTGCAGGCACTGGCTTCGCAAACTGCAACTTAGTATCCATATCAACTGATGACTATAGTATCTAGCTTTTTCCTGATAACAACTTGAATATGGAAGTGATGCATCAGCTTTGGATAAACGTAAGGACCACTTGTGGCAATGTGGCCGATCACTTTGGATAAACTCTGTTAGTCCCTTGGTGCTTGGTTTGATTCCATTGGTGGTGTACTGCCGTTCACGTGTTCACCACATCCGTGCGTGCAAGAAATAAGCAGAGTTTCATGAGAACAGAAACAGAGCAAGGTCACCAAACGCTGCTTTTCTGCACAGCGTACGTCATAGTTTTATCAACTTATTTGGATAAACGCTGCAGAAAGCTTGAGCACATGTAGTTGAACTGTTACCTAGCCCAGAGTGCAACTGCTTGCTACTTTTTTTTTCTGAATGTTCTTTTTCCAAAGAGTTTATATTATGTGTAATGAACGAAATTGATGTTTTTTGAAGAAAAAGAAATGCATTGCTTCATTCATCAGGTAGAAGCAGGGCTCACTAGCGTTCAGTGATTAAACTACTCGATTGTGGGCCAACGACACTAGACAATAGACATGATACGAAGATGTGATAGAGCGGCCTATGAGTAGCCCAACTAGGCACCTAAGGTATGGCAGTTTTTTTTGACAACATCGCATATTATATATTAATAAAGCAGTCATTACATAGTGCGACCGAGAAATAAGACAATAGCGTTGACTGAGGTGCAAAGTAAGACGAATCTACCAGCGAGGGGTATACGCAGGGGCGTAAAAAACGTGTGGACTTAGATGGATTAGCCGTGCAAAGAGACGACGGAGAGGGGTTGGTGGAGGCATCGAAAAAACAACACGCCAACAACCGAAAGATATTGTTTTAAGTCGTCATCGAATGTAGAAGAAACTCGAGCCAGAAACTTAGGTGGAGGCAGAGTGGTCGAACCAGCACAAGAAAAGTAGTTGTCTGGTTAGAATAAGGGTCATCAGGATCGGAGGTTGTATATTAACATGTCAACTAAAATTAGAGAAACAGAGAATCCAGACGTCGATGAGAACGAGTTGCCATGCGGTCAAGCAGGAAGTTGCCATGTGGTCAAGCAGGAGGCCACGCTCCCCACCTGCATGTGTTGCACGGTTGTGCACCGTGGCACCTAAGGTATGACAGCCTTATGTGTAGCTTTGGCATGTGATGGCCAACAACCAAACACGCTCTTATATATTAGTGCATAGCAAAAAAGCAATGTGTGTGGAAAAACAATTTCTTATGATTTCAAATAGGGGAGTATACATGCGTCACAATAAAAGTACTTATTTAGTACTCCCTCCATATCCTTTGTTAGAAGACGTTTAGGACAGCGACCACGGTCTCCAAAGCAAAACTTAACTATTTTATGAAAATATTTATTGAAAAATTATATATGTATATTTTTACGAAAGTAATTTTCAAGATACATCTATTGATATGTTTCACATTTCCAAACTCAACTATTTAAAAGTTATTCATAATTTATGTTCCAATATATGACCCAAACCATTTCCAAAACATCCTCTAATACTAATATGGAGGAGTCTTCAATCCATCATCTCCATTATATGAGGTTTTGGCATTTTTAGATACACATATATATTTTACCACTTTTTCCTAAAACACGATCGTGCGGGTTCCGCGTTCTAACCGAGCAACGCGTGACCTCCGCGCCCAACCACGCCGTCCGTGCCCGACCGCCCCTCCCCTCGATGGCTCCTCCTCCACGACTCCGGTGGTGACGGCCGGCGGCAAGGTAGGTAGGCCGTGTTTGTCCTTCCTATAGAAAACTCGTGAACTCGTGAGAGGAAGAGGGGTAGCTACTGGGGGCCCCTACCGGGCGAACCCTAGTGCCGGCGGCGGTGTGGTGGTTGGTGGCGGGGAGCGGAAGTGGCGAGCCGATGGTGCGGGAACAAGAGGGTGACGAGAAGAAGAAGATGAACAGTACTGATCGATCCGGGCGTCCGTTTTTAGATCCCTGTGGCTACGATCGTCGTCCGAAATCCCACATTTTTTTTCGGTGACTGAAATATAGCAACTCTCATATTTTACTATTACTATGCATCTATATATACATTAATGTCAAGATATATAGTAAACTAAATGCATCAAGCAAAGTCAAAACGCGTCTTATAGTTTGGAAAATAAGAGTAATATACAAAACATTAGCTATGGCGGAGGAAGGAAAAAAATTCTGAAATCGATAATATAGATACTTAAAAAATGATTTATAATTTTACGTTGTTCATCTTTACTTTTGGATCTACTTTTACTTAATTAATTTCACTGGTACACAAGCTAATAAATCAGATTCGGTGATTAACCAACAAGAAAGTAATTAAACAAGCAACAATTTGAAAAGAAAAGGTAGTCGGTGATTTAAGTTTAAAAAGAACATGTAATTTAACTGGTGTCCCGTTGGCTGTCAAATGGCACCATAATATGTTTCTTTCACAATTGAGTCGTCAAAACGTTCTCAACAAGTTTTCACACAAGAAATAACAGAGACAGATTAAGCACAGCCCATAATAGCTTTTCAGCCGAGATCAGCCCAAGCCCAGAGAACGATGACAATTATAGTCAAGTCGACTCGAGGGCCAGGACCCAGCCTCAGCCCCGTCACCCGCCGCCGCCGCCGCCGCTCCCTTGCCCGTCGGGCGAGTCGGCGTCCTTCCATGTCCATGGACGACCAAGGCCTCCTCTCCGAGATCCCCAGCCCCGTCGATCTTCGGCCTTCGCAAGCGACACGCCGGAAGCTCACGCGGCCATCGCCGTCGCCGTGGCCGGCCTCCCCGATGGACGACGACGATCTCCTCTGCGAGTTCCTCCTCCGCCTGCCGCCGCTTCCATCCTCGATCCCCGCGCGTCCCTCGTCTGCACCCGCTGGCGCCGCCTCGTCACCGACCCCAGCTTCGTCCGCCGCTTCCGTGCTCGCCACTGGCGACCCCTCGGCGTCTTCTTCGGCATCGGCGAAGATCTCTCCTTCAGCTTCGTCTCGGATCCGCGGTACCCTACCCTTCCCGAGCGCTTCTCCGTGCAAGTGCTGCGCGACGTCTTCGAGAGGTACACCTGGGAAGTCCAGGGCTGCCGCCATGGGCGCGTGGTCCTAGCTCACAGGGGTCGATCTGGCCAAGGCATCCGCCAGTTCCTGGTGTGGAACCCTGTCACAGGCGAGGGCCATTTCCTGGACATCATGCAGTTCTTGGATCCTGTCCGGAACCAGAATGGGTCATACATGAAAGGGGCTGTAATCGGTGCCGACGACGACAAGGGTCCCTTCAAGTTTGCTCTGGCGTGGAATGAAATCCACCATAACATTGCACATGTCTGCATTTACTCGTCGGAGACTGGTGTGTGGGGTGATGTCGTCTCCGCAGAAATCGAGCCATTGTCCAGTGTTGGCTATGGAAATGTCCTGGTTGGGAATACCCTTTACTGGATTCTGTTTGGCAATCAGGTTCACATCCTTCAGTTTGATCTGGACAGCCAGAACCTAGATGTGATACAAGGGCCGCCAGTTGAAGAAGACCATTGGGGCATCTTCTTGTGTACCCTAGCAAAGAGTGGTGGCCTTAGCTTAATAGTCATGTCAGACAAAATCAAAGCCCAACTTTGGTTGTGGGAGACGTCGCCTGATCACTCTGATGGTGTTGCTTTCGATGGATGCATGGAGGAACAATTGAACTGGACAAGCTTCTTTCTTTGAGATCATGGGAGAATGAAAGAGTATTTTTTGGATTGCAGGGGATGATAATGTGATGTTTGTGTCAACAAATAGAGGCGTCTTCATGGTTGATCTTGAGTCAATGCAGTTTGAAATGATTTTCGAAACCAGCACTGTTACCCGTCAGTGTATCCATCCATTCAAGAATCGATATGCTCAAGGTAATTGCATGAACTTACATTGCAAGTATACCAAAAGCTTTGTTCTTTTATTCCTATAACTGTTCTGTTGAATACTGCATGTCCTTTTGTGTTTCTTAACCTAGAGTTAAATGCATTGTTTTTCAGACTATTCATTTTCTCTATATGAGTCTTGGTATGACTGTGTGAGTCTAAAATCTTGAATCGTGACTTGCTCTATTCTTACCTGATGAAATAATGAAGATACTGCCACTTATTGAAGAGCCTTGCTTAATTGCTTTTTAGTGACAAGTTCAATCTCACCAGAAATTGAATGAACCTAATTTTAATCTTTACCAGGATAACCTTATTGAGATTTACAATCACTTTTACTGTATGTTTTTGTGCATTATAATTTTATTATCCACTATGTGGTGTAAAATAATCTCACTTTATAAATGATTATGCATGATATGTCTTTTACTTATAAGTATGAATTATGTTTCAAGTATTGCTCTATTCTGTGATGATAAGGGGATATAATGACATGCTGGTATATGTTGACTGTTATTCATTTTCATCAAAATCTTAGTTTCTCATCATTTAAGCATTCATCACGTATTTGTTCAGTTTGGATTGTCATTTCCTGAGAGCTATAAATAAATTGGATGCAATTGCCATCTGAGCGATGCAACCAGTTACTGTTTATTTGTTACCCTTTGTTACAGAATTCCCTCACAGTATTTGATAATTATTTCCCTTCATTCAGCTGGAACTCTTTGTCAGATTAAATTAAATAAAATAGAATTGGACAGAGTCAGGTAAAACACAGAACTTAGGTTGGGATGTGATACAGGACAGCAGAATCAGTTATTCAGGAATAGTTCAGATTACAATTTCCTCCACACCTCTCTACTCAATTCCGTCTACATATACATATTCACAAAAACATGCACACTGCTGGATTAGCTCCGTCTACAGTATTTGACCTTGCTTGAACCCAGATGGTTAGTGTTAGGGTGACTGGTGTACCCCATGGTTACTTTTTTCCTCAGATGCCTTTTCTCCCAGGTTTGTGGTCATTATGTCGGTTGTGGCTGTAGTAGTTACTAATACAAGCACACCGTGATAAAAACTTACATTGCTGGTGTCATGATCCTCACAGCCTTTGGGGACATTCTTGATTTGCATCAGAAATTCCTTGAAGTTTCAGTTTTGTAGAACTGAAACATTACAGCAAAAAATTTCAGAACTTTTCAGTAGTGCATAATAACATATAGTAAGTAACAGAGTAATTATACTCTGCACTAATTGGGTTAGTGCTTAATGATTCAACATGCATGCATCATGTCACTTAAAATTCTATGATATATCTTCTTATAGCAAGTTTATTACGAAGCATCCTTTTTGGCATATGTGTTCTGATATGCTGTCCTGACAGTCTGACATGGATAGAGTTCTGTGAGTACCTAACGGATCCAAGAATATCAAAAGTTTGGGCAAGTTTGTTTGCGACAGTATTCTGTGCGAACAAAACTTAAGTCATATAGACCAGTTAGTTGAAACTCTGCAATGCCGCAGAGGATAATGACAAGTTTGGTGAAGAGATTTTTTTTTTTTTTTTTTTGACGAAATTGGTGAAGAGATTGGGTGCCTCAGACATTTGAGTTAGTATCGTAAAACTGTACTGGATAATTGCTTGATATAATCCTCATAAATATTACTCCGCATTTTTTTGGCATGTCCCCTAAAGACAGTTGGCCAAGTTTGTTAACAGCCCTCTGTTTTTCATGTGAAGGTACTGTCTTGGCAAACTGCAGCTTGGGATCAATATCTATTTCATGAGGCGTTGTTTCGATATCAACTTGAATCTGGAAATGATGAGCTTCAAGCTTAATGCCCAGCGAGGAGAGTTTGGGTATCTGGTCCATGTCTGTCTGCTCGACATTTGTGAACTTGGCGTCTTGTAGAGAGTATCTAGGAAAGTAGGAATGCTATCAGTATCAGGTGTGGATGTCTGGATGAGCAGAAGATAGGAGGCATGTCATCTGCAATACTGACGCTTCATTTATGCGTGCACTGCTGTTGGCAATTATTTGCTCTTCTACAAGTTAGCATGCGGTCAACTTCAGACTGATTGGGATCAGCTAAACTGTTGCTAGTTTGTGGAATGAGACCTTCAAGTTTTTTGATCAATAGGTATCCATTCAAGCGGTAATTATCTGGATTGGATTGCTAGCCGTTGTTTGATTAATGATTAGTCCTCCAATTATCAGGAGCACGAATAGATTTAACCTGGCTCCAGCTTGCAATTAGTTCTTTTCATTCTTTCAGTAATATGGATTGATTGATTGATGGTTCCTTGAGGTGAGGTGTTGCCTTGGTTCCTTGAGACAACTTTGAATTTATTTTTGTTGATTGAAAGGAAAAAATATCTAAACTTAATAAAAGTGCCTTTATCTCGACATTTCTTGGTTCCTTGAGACAACTTTGAATTTATTTTTGTTGAAAGGAAAAAAAAAATCTAAACTTAATAAAAGTGCCTTTATCTCGACATTTACTAGTGATATATTTTAACTGCTAATTTTACCAATCACATCATGATTGTTGTTGGAAAAAATTCTTCTACTTCTCCACTAGAAGACTCTCTGGCACAAAAAAAAAAGAGAAAAAAAACAGCCAAGCAACAAATATCCCCACGTTTTTTTTCAAGTAAAAAAATTGGACGGAATAGTGCTGATGGTCAATTTAGCGCTTTTGGTGAAGATATGAGGTTTTAAAGGCGGATGGCAATTCTGTAAATACTTGAAAATGTATTTTATATGTGTCAAAGATAAACCATGCTTTCAAATAAAGAAAATGTATGGGACATCTGGGAACAGTGTTATGGTTAGAAACCAAACATACCAAAAACCCGTGGCCATTGTTGGAATCCGAAAAAAAAAGACTCCCGTTGAAACGCATATTACTAGTAGGTAGTACATTTGGTATCCATCAAATCCCAAGACTTGTAGCATGCACCAAGATCATATTCTTTGACATAACTTAAGAAACGAATATCTGTGTTTATTCTTAGAAGACATACCCCCTTTGTTTAATTTCATAGGAAAAACACAAAAGGATGAAACTGTTCTTGTGTCCCAAACATGATCTTGTAATATTTTTATTGTTCTTGAATTGAGAAAGAATAAAAAAAAAAAGGAAAATAGTGCCTTAAGAAAGGAAAGGCAGTTCGGAACGGAGAAAAAAGAAGGAAAAACAAAAAATTAATTGTAACGTGAAAGGTGGTGTTCCGGACAAAATACCAAATGACAAGTTCATGTTAGAAATCAGCTCTTCCTTGGATTCACGAGAATAGTAAGAACACAAGGACAAATAGAATACAGGATAGAGGAGAAGGAGCTCTGGTTTCATTCACTTTTCTTTGCTTTGTTTACATCAACTAAAAGTGACCCCTTTTATAGAGGGACACTTAAGAAGGATACAAATTTGTTATAGTGAATGTGAATCATTACTACAGTGTCTCCCTGCCTACTCCTCCTGTTATGCATTTAATTGGCCACAGTCAGGTCATCATTGTACTTTGACTCATTCATAACACTCCCCCTTGGCCAATTAAGTGCTATGCCAATGCCTCGTCAAAAACTTCTCTCAAAACCCGGTGGGAAAAAGAGTAGGAGAAAAGAGTACATCACATGCACCGGTTTGAATTGCACCTGTTGCCTCGTTAAAAACCTTGCATGAGAAAACCCGGTGGGATAAAACTCATCAAGGGAAAAAAGAGTACAACGGTTGATACTTTGGTCGGATCTTGGGATTGACCCGTGACCTTCGGGGTCAAGTTTATGAGCTTATGCTTTCCAGGGAAATTCTCCCCCTGAACCTTGCAACTCTCTAAGTCGTCTCATGCCAATTCCACGAACATGCTTGTGGAAGGTAGAGGCAGGTAAAGATTTTGTGAACAAATCTACTAGATTGTCACACGACCTAGCTTGCAAGATATCCACTTCCCCACTCTCTTGGAGTTCATGAGGATAGAAGAATTTAGGAGCAATATGCTTCGTGAGATTGCTCTTGACATAGCCCATATGCATCTGTGCAACACAAGCCGCATTATCTTCATAGATAATGGTAGGGGTGTTGATAGTTTCCATGCCACATGACTTCCGGATGTGATCAATCATTATTTGTAGCCAAACACACTCACGCGGCTTCATATAATGCGATTATTTACGAGTGGTTGGTGGAAGTTGCAACCAAAGTCCGCTTTCTGACCGTCGAGGAAATGGCTGCACCACCACAGAGAAAAACAAAACCAGTTTGTGACTTGGCATTATGAGGGTCAGACATGTAGCCGGCGTCAACATAACCCACCATAGTAAAATCCCTTCCTTTCGGGTACCATAATCCAAGGTCCTGGGTACCTTGTAAATACCTGAGGATGGTTTTTATGCCAACCCAATGTCTTACGGTGGGAGCGGAGCTGTACCTTGCCAACAGGTTTCTTTCGCAAATGCAATATCGGGCCTTGTGCAATTTGCAAGGTACATTAGTGCTCCTATGGCTTTTGAGATATGGGACTTCAGGTCCCAATGTTTTCTCATCCTCATCCTTGGGTCGGAATGGGTCTTTGTCCATTTCCAATGATCGAACAACCATAGAGGTTTTCAGGGGATGGCTTCTGGCCATATTAAACCTTTCAAGTACCCTCTTGGTGTAGGTGGACTGGTGTACAAACACTCCTTCAGGGAGGTGTTCGAGCTGCAGGCCCAAACAGAACTTGGTTTTACCCAAGTCTTTCATCTCAAACTCCGTCTTGAGGTAAGTCGATGCTTCCTCAATATCCTTTGTGGTTCCAATAATGTTCAAATCATCAACATAGACCGCGAGATGATGCAAAACCATCTTTGGATTTCTTTATGAACACACAAGGACAATCATCATTGTTTGCGTAACCCTTCTTCAGGAGGTAGTTACTCAAGCGGTTGAACCACATCCTTCGGATTGTTTCAAGCCATATAATGATCATTTATGACGCGAACACTAAACATGTTGCGTTTTTATTCGGTCCGGGGACCTTGAGTCCTTCGGGGAACTCTCATATAAATTTCGAATCAAGTGACCCATACAAGTATGCGGTCCACGACATCCATTGCTTGCATTTTCAAATTCATATTAGCTGCCATAGAAATGAGATATTGGAACGTTATGCCACTCATAACGAGGAGAGTATGTTTCATCAAAATCGATGCCGGGTCTCTGCGTGAACCCTTGTGCCACCAGCCTCGCTTTATATCGACCACCGGCAATGTTCATTCATCTTTTCGGTGAAGACCCATTTACATCCTACAGGGGATGACTTTTGGAGGTGTTAGGACTACAGGTCCAAAAACCTTCCTATGGCAAAGCGGCCTTGCCAGCTTCGCCTCAATTGCTGATTTTCATTGTTCCAGTCAGGGCGCTTCGGCACTCCATCAAGGACTTTGGTTCTCGGATCCGGATCCAACGAGTTAGCAATTTTAGAGGCAAAGTATATGTCGACAACCGTGGTCTTTCTATTGTATGATTCTCGATTCCACATAATTCGTGGCGATCTCCTCAAGATCGTTTTCCCACTCATCGTGATTTCCCATAACGATTGAGTTGGGGCGTTCCAACCTTCAATGCGATGTTGTGCGCACGGTGCATTGAGATTTTCATCTTCAGGATGATGTCCTTCGAGGATTTCTCCAACTTCGGGTTGTTTTGCCACTCGGAGGCATTCTCTACTTCGGTAGAGCTTCTTCAATTGATTCCTTAAGTGGTGCGGTGGCTTAGGACCTTGTCTATGCGGACGTCTCCGCGGAACCTTGTCCTTTGACCCGGGAGGTCTCCCCTTTTCCTAGGATTGGTGGAGACATCAGAGTTAGTGCCCTTACGGGGTACTTGGACTCTCCGCGCATTTACGGTAGGTATATGCGACCTTGTCACCCTTTTTATGATCGGTGAAGGCATCGGGCAGCTCATTCGTAAGATTTTGCAAATGTATAATTCTCCGAACTTCTAGTTCAGTTTCGGTTGTGCGTGGATCGATGGATTGCATTCGGTTGCATTCCATTCAATTTTTCGGCATTCCATTGGATGTCTATCTCCCCTAATGCGGAAAATGGTCTTCATCGAAGACAACAATCAGCTGCCGAGCCGTATGAAGATCCCCGGTCATAGGCTCTAAGTATTTGATTATGGACGGAGTCTCATAACCAACATATATCCCCAACTTCGGTGGGGTCCCATTGATGTCTGTTGAGGTGGTGGTATTGGAATGCGTATACAACAACGCCAAATATACGCAGATGGGAAATACTTGGTTCTTTCCCACGCACCATCTGTGAGGGGGATGCCTCATGATATGCGGTGACCTGAGTTGAATTAATTTTGCGGCGTGTAACCTTTGCATGGCCCCAACTGGTTGGTAGCTTACAATTCTGCAATAATGGCCTTGCAATCCATTTAATTCTTTTTGATCAAGGATTCAGCTAGACCATTTTGTGTGTGGACATGTGGTACTTGAATGCTCAACTTTAATACCCATTGCAAGGCAATAATCATCGAAAGCTTTAGACCTAAATTCACCAAAGCATTGTCCATCCGAATGGATTGGATGCGGTTATCATGGAAACTTGCTCTCAATCGATTATTTGTGCAATAAGTTTGGAGAAAGCATGGTTTCTAGTGGACAACAGGTCCACATGGCTCCACCTAGTGGATGCATCAATTAGTACCATGAAGTACCTAAAGCGGGCCCGACAGGGGCTGTATAGGTCCACATATGTCACCTTGAATCCTTTGCAGGAATGCGGGTGATTCATCCCTAATCTTCAGGGGGGACGGTCTAGTGATTAGCTTTCCCTTTGCACACGCGGTGCATATAAAATTTTCAGGATTAGGGAAGCTTTTTAACACTATGGCCAACAGAATTGTTGATGATTCTTCTCATCATAGTCAACCCGGGATGACCCAAGCGGTCTTGCCACATTGAAATGACTCGAGTCTTTGAATATGGCTTGCATTGTAACATATCCTTCAGTGGGTTTTATGTACGTGTAGTACAAACCCGATGGTGATGACGGGAGCTTTTCCACCACTTGTTTTTGATAACCGTCGAATTTAGTGATGAGGAGGTATTCAACACCTTTCTCAATCTCAGTTTCAACATGGAAACCATTCGCACGGATATCCTTGAAACTCAAAAGCGTTCGCTTTGAGTCAGGGTACAACAATGCATCTTTCACAAATAGTTGTGTACCCATAGGAAGAACTAATGTAGCACTTCCGGTGCCTACAATATGAGCATTGCTTAGGCAATGGTCATGATATTTCCATTTTTCTTAGTCAAGGTGCGGAAATATCTAGTCTCTCTTAGTATGGTGTTAGTGGTGCATTTGTCTACAAGACATATCTCCTTTTCAGCCATGGGTCCCCACAAATGCTTTGTTAAATGCCATAATAAGTAGGAATTTAACATAAAGCATTCATTATAAAAAAAGATAACATTACACAAATCCTGGGAAATATCACTTGAGTTTGGACCATTTACTACATTACAAATGCTCTCCTGGAGCATGTATGGCCAAGCTTTGATGAAATTAAACCTAATACATGTGGGCATTGTATTGGGTGACTTGACCTCTTTGGGGTTTACTGAGTGTCCCCAAATATGTCACTATCAAGGAGGTAATTTTCACCATTTCCATTAGCGTCGATAACCATGTTATCGTGCACGTGAGCTTCGGGCTCAATGGTGAAGTGAGATTCGGGGCCTTTGCCTTTGCCCTTGCTTGCTTTGGTAAAGGTCAACAAGGTGTTTGGGGGTGCGGCGAGTTGCGAGACCAATGTCCCTTTGCTCCACACCGAAGCATTCAGTTTGCCCTTCTCCACCATTTCTACCTTGCTCCTTCTTGGGCATACCTTTGGCCTTAGGCTTTTCTTTGCCTTTGCCCTTGAACATGGCTCCCTTCTTACCCTTCCATTGCCTCTTCCCACAGCTCTCCTTTTGGTTGCGAGAACTCTCAGCAATATTAGCATGTGCTTCAGGCACAACTATCGAGCCAGTGGGTCGAGTGGAATGGTTGTTCATAATAACTTCATTCTGTTGTTCTGCAAACATCAACACCTCTATGAGATCAGAGTACTTGGTGTACTTTGAGTTCCGGTATTGTTGTTGTAGAACTATATTCCCTAAGGGTGGAAGGTGGACAAGGTTTTCTCAATCATATCCGTGTACGTGATCTTACGGCCACATATCGTTAGTTTAGACACAATTTTGTGTAAAAACAGAATTAAACGCCGTCATGGACTTGAAGTCCCGAAAGCGGAGAGTGATCGATCTTGTTGTGCTCTCGGGAGCATAATGGGTATTTGTTGGCTAAAGCGATCCTTCAAGGATTGCCATAACACCAACGGATCCTTCTCTGCCAGGTACTTTCGGACTTCAGGTCTACGTCAAGATGATGTCGTATGAGATACAACGCATTTGCTTTATCACATTTTGTGCG
Organism: Hyparrhenia diplandra; assembly: GCA_015847255.1. Taxonomy (NCBI): domain Eukaryota; kingdom Viridiplantae; phylum Streptophyta; class Magnoliopsida; order Poales; family Poaceae; genus Hyparrhenia; species Hyparrhenia diplandra. The sequence goes on from JADLZK010011071.1 coordinate 695,030, forward strand.
CTCATCTCTACCCTCCTCAAAGCGGGGTAATGGTATGATCGAGTTTGATGCCCTCGAGCCTGTTCTCCGGCATCAATAGCCCAAGTGAGGTAGTTCTTTGCCGTCCACGGCGAGCTTCTCAAAATCCCTCTTTGCAATGTCCGGCATGCCACGCACATCCAATGTGTAGGATTAGTGATTTGTCGGTCACATGTAATCTTTGAGGATTCTGGATGCATAGTCTTGAGGACATATGCAAAAATTTCCGTGTGTAATGCTATAAATATAGATCGCAATAAATAAATCTACGGGATTTAAATGCGAAATATAAATTACTGATAAATAAATTCGTAGGAATTTAAATACTGAAAGTAAATTTATGTAAATAAATTTGCGAAATTTAAATACCAAATTTAAATTGCTGTAATTAAATCAAAGTAATTACTCAACAAATGAAATGGCAAAATAAATTGCCATGGTGGCTTGAGGCCACAAAGAGGCCCATTCTAGGGTCTCGGGTTGTCGAACAGGCCCATTAGGGGTTACGATCGTTTCGACCGTCCATCGAGATGGATGGCTCGGATGTGTCCATGATTTGTATATATAGGGAGGGTTAAACCCTAACCCTAACTCCCCTTCTCTTTTCCCCATTCTACCCCTCTCTTCTCTCTCTACCTTATCTCTTCCGGGACAAGGCATCGTACGGACAAAGAGTGAGGCCGTGGGGGGGCGACGGCGACCATCAATGTCTTTGGCTTTGGCGCCCCCGCTCCGTGGGGCCCGCAGCCAGGCTTCCCGCGGCGGGCGCGGCGCGACGCGCCCGACGCGAGCAGCGGCAGCAGGGGCTCAGACCTCGCGCCTGTGGCGAGACCCCGCGCGCACTCCAGCGACGGCGGGAGCGCAAGGCCGAGCCCCCGGCCGGCCGGGCGGGCCAGTCCGTGAGCGGCGCGGCGGTGCCCTCGGCGCTGCGTCGCGGGCCGCCCGCCGCTGTTTGGCCGGCCGCGCCCAAGGCGGTCTCGTGAGCCTCGCGTGTTGAGGCTCGGGCCGGTCGCGTTCGCCAAGCACCGGGTCGCACACGGCTGGGCCGTGGCGTCGGGGGCGGGTCCCTTGGGCCGCGCCGCGATGGGCCTGGGGCGGCGGGCCGGCCCGCCCTCGCTCGGGCGTCAACGGTGGGCGGTGAGCCCATCGCCGTGGGTGGCGCGCCGGGGCGGCCGACGCCCGCCAGATGGCCTCAAGGCCCGCGCCACCATTTGCTCATGGCCATCGGTTCGCGGTTTTTCGGAGATAGGGACCAAATCCACCCGCCTTGAGGGCGTCATGGCGAGTGGCGGTGGCGGCGGCTTTGTCAAGGCCTGCTCGTCCCGCGCCGGCGGCGGCTTTGTCAAGGCCGGCTCTTCGCGCTCATGAAAACCAGGCCATTAGAGCTGCCAGGCGGTCATCATTAGGACGACGGGTTTGTTCCTTATGCGGGTAACATGCTCATCTTTAGGATGGCTGGATGTGTTCTTGTGTGCTTGTTCACAGTGGTGTTGTAATATAAGAACAAACAATGTTTGTAAGAACTGATTTCTCACCTTTCTTACCCTAGCTCTGGTAGAACTCGTGCTGATAACGTGTTAGAAATCAGCTCTTCCTTTGTGGATTCACAGAATAGTAAGAACACAAGGACAAATAGAACACAGGATAGAGGAGAAGGAGCTCTGGTTTCATTCACTTTTCACTGCTGTTTACATCAACTAAAAGTGACCCCTTTTGTAGAGGGACACTTAAGAAGGATACAAATTTGTTCTGAATGTGAATGTGAATCGGTGTCTCCCCTGCCTACTCCTCCTGTTATGTATTTAATTGTCCACAGTCAGGTCATCATTGTACTTTGACTCATTCATAACAGTTCAAAATAAGAAAAAATTAAAAAAAAAAGACGGAAGTCGGTACGTTGGACAACGTCGCTTCCTTATCTAATTCTAACCAAATAAACAAATTGATTTGATTTCCTTGGTTATCAACTGACCATTGTATCCTAATTGGACTCTGTGATAGGACGTGCTTCTCCGGTTCTCCCTCTGTTCAGCCCGTATGACATCAAAATCAGAAAAGGAATCTACCCGGAACTAAAAAAATAGAAATCGACAAAACACATTGAAAAGGAAAAGACCGAGCCTCGATGGGCACTGTACCAAAACCGAGCCTCGATGGGCACTATACCAAAATTTCGTCGTACAAATGCCCCATCAAGTGGAGTTCATATAAGGAACAAATATGGACTCTACTATGCCCCATACTAGATAAAATTAAATTAGGCCAATATGAACAGTCTTAGCCCAAAACGATTTGGAATCGCACCTGATTCCAAGATGAATAACACGCCCGAACTGAGTTTATTTCTTGCTGGATACCTGATGAGTCTGCTTGGATCACGCAGCAAACTCCTGTCTAGTTACTAGTTATTGTCCGAAAACGAAATACTACATGCATATCCAGGGCTATAAATACGTAACACCTGGACACCTTGTTTCCATATACGCAAAAAAACGCCTTTCGTAGCAATTGTTCTTCGAGGAGCCAGCTTCATCGTCTCGCCGTTTCTTTCATCGCGCAGGTATATATCTCTTGCATATATGCACGTGTATGATCTGTCCATCATTAATTGCTGCTAGCTTTTCTAATGAAGTTATTATATTGTAAACTCCACGTAGATGACATCGATCTGGCTATGGATCCGGCGAGATACTCGTACTGAGCGTCGCATGCACTCTCTACCGTCGTGGCCCTGATCGTCATCCTGTTGAGGCAGAATAGGATATGCGGGAGGCGAGGCTACACGGCAACTATCAGGGAGGCGAGGCTACACGGCAACTATCAGGCCTCCCAGAGTATTCAAGCTGATGACCAAGAGATTACATAGTCAGCTGGAGGTGAATTTCGGCGCAATCATGGTCTCCCAGAACAGTGACAACTACCGTCAGGATGCGCCACCATGGTTGCTGCTGCCTCTAAAGAGGCACGCAGTATCACATCGTTTTAAAGGTAAAACACTATTGTCGTGCTATTTTTTTTAAACTCGTGTACTTTTCAATCTTAGTACTTTCTAGCCTATACAATATACCATAGCCGATCTATAGCGTCGGAGAAAAGGTTACTATAAGCCGCTATAACGTAATAGTGAACGATATATAAGTCGCCGTAAGCAGGGGCGAAGCTAGTATTAACTTTTATGGTGGTGCACAACGTTGACAACAGTGTAGAATTCAACTCTTTTTTATATGGTCAAACTAAGCAACTTAGTGTTAAATATATTTTTTTGCCTGGTGCGGTGCACCACCCAAGCTCAATGTGGCTTCGCCCCTGGCCGTAAGTGGCATCACTACAAGTCTATAGCGTCCGATCGGGTTCATATAGCGACCGATAGATGGACACAAAATAATTCATGCAATTCTTGTTGGTGGGCAGAGGGGCTGGCAAAGCGCCTGCCAACCAACAAGCCACATTCTTAATGTTCACTCGCAACCTAAGACAATAGCACAACTGGAGCAAGGTGGAGACAAGAGACTTTACACGAAATAATAATAATAATAGAGAATAATAATGACATTTGGATCAACTTCAGTGATAAAAGAGCACTCTTTATTACAAGCATTCAATCTAATCAACCAAATCTAATAGCAAACTAAACTAATAAACTAAGCGAACTAATCTCGAACTAGCTAATGAGTGCTCTAAGTTGTTTACAATTTACTGGGGCCTTTCCCCTAGATTAGCGAAGTCTTTCTCAAGGGCGGCTACTCTCTCAGATAGGGCTTTGTTCTTCTCTTTCACCTTGTTAAACCTTCTCTCTAAGGTGCCTATACCCCTGGAGGCGGCACTCCAATTCTTATGCTCAGCCCCCTGCTGTGGGATGAATCTAACTTGCCCTGGAGTGGCGCAAACGCCCTCTCCACGGTGGCGCGAGGTTCTGTTGTGTAGTTGATCTTCCGGTATGTTGTTGTACCGATCTCTCTTGGCGCCGCTAAGTGTCTCGTTGGCATGGGGGTGGCAACGACTTGGTGCCCTCGCACGCGATGATCTTCTTCTTCTGGCGCCTCCATACGCCGTGCCGTTAGGATAGTCTTGGTCAATAGGAATGCCTCGTGGCTGTGGTGCTGGTGGCGGAATCATGGATAAGGGCACGAGGTTGTCTTTGGGATGATAGCTTGGTTAGGAGGAGAAGGTGATGGCGGTGTTGGGGTGATCTTTGATGGGTCGTAAACGACCATGCGTGTCTCTGTGTTGGTCATGGTGGTGGCGATTGCTGGTCGTGGATGTGTAGATGTAGATGGAATGAGGTTAGGGATGATTGGGTTTGTTTATATATCTAGATGGCTTGGTCGGGGGTTAGATCTGAATGTCCTAGAGGTTATCGCGATGTAGATCTTTGTTGCGACTTCGGGGAGTATATGGGTTTCTACAGAATATTCTTAGACAAATGCGTGGGAAGAGTGCGGGCGCAAAGGGGTGACTCATACCCGTTTTAAGGAACAAAAACAAATATAGAATTACATATGTGGCCTGAGATCAATCACACATATGCATGTTGTCCAAACTTGATAACATCATTCACTAGTTCACGGAAATTAGCATACTTTCCACAAGACAAGCTGCAGCTTAAGGTCATAGTAAATGCCTTTGAAAAAAAGATGTTTCTTATTCTTATCATCCCTCACTTCATTAGGAGCATAACGAGACAACTGAGAGAAGGCATCATGGTACTCACTAACAAGATCATACGCCCCATTCGGAGATTCCTATTCCTTAGCCTTCAAATCCATCATACCTTCAGGAATATGATTGTCAGGTGATAGCAGGAGCATTGTTAGGACGAGCAGAGACGAGCGGCTTGGTAAGACTCCCACCATATCGGCAGCAGACCGAAGCTGCCCGAAGCATACAACACTTTTCGTTGATCATCACATTGTGCAATGTTGAGCTGCTTCTCCACTACATGAAGCCAATCATCCGCTTCCATTGGATCAACGGCATGAGAGAACACCGGAGGACAGCATTGTAGGAACTCCCTACGCTTGTCCCTTGGTGGCTGAGCATGTGGCATCCCTTTAGCTTGCACTTTATGCGCATGAACTGGGTCATGGTGCGCATCATCCGGTTCAACTCCTCACGAGGTCACACCACCACGACCTCTGCCACGGCATTGGCCTCTACCTCCACGAGCAGCCATATGTTAACCAACAACATGTACATGAGCCTTATGATTCCTCTCAAAAGATAGAAAACTTATGAGCTATGGAGGTTAGCAGTTTTCTGGACAAAGTTCCATGACATCAGTTCAGTATTTCGACGATAACTGGAGTTCAAGAAACTCAAATGGGGACGTTCTTTATACGGGTGGAAATCTTACGAAATTCTCTACAATTTTCATGTGGACCACTTTACCAGGTTTTACCGTTTACCAAGTCAAAAACAAGAAAAACGGTAAGCTTTGAGAACTTCCTGGTAGAACAGAAACCTCAACTTTAAACAGTCATAACTCATAGCTCATAATAGATGTTAATGTGGTTGATATATCGTTGGAAAGCTACAGAAGTCTATTTTTATCCATTAAATTTTCATCCATAACTCTTGGATCAATAAAGAGATATATCAGAATCATTGCAGGCTGCTCCAGAAACAACAACAGGGACAGAAACGAGATAACCAACCCAAAATGCATGTGTATTAACTATAAGCTTAATATTCTTAACTTAGGAACTTGTGGACATGCCCACAAAGCTCCAACACACATTACAAACTCCAAATCACTCAAAAGCATAATAATAACACAAGATACACCAAAGTTCACCAACCACACAAGACTCAACTCACTAGACTCAACACGTGCTAACGACTTTAAGGACATGGGGGCACTAAAACTTATGGACGTGGTGGAGGATCAATCTCATCATAGATCGCTGGCTCTCCAATAGCTTCTCTGTGTTGGTCCACTTCTTCCTCGAACCTATCAAGGCGATCCTTTTGTCTTGCCACCAACTCTTCAACTCATCGTTCTTGCCCATCAACTCCACGGGCAAAGTGCACCATCTGTGAGCAAGCTGGGTCCAATCCAACCGGATTCTTCATAACCCACGACAGGGGGTGGCTCCGTGGGAGGTAGCGGTCAAGGTCATCTTGCATGTCCCCAAAAGCGAGCATGAAAATCCATGTAAGCTTCAAAGGCGGCGGCCTCCATGCTAGCAAGCATAGTTGGGACGAGGACCCGCGGTGACCGTAGAGTGATTCGCCAACTTAGCGTTCCTCTCATCATCCCGGTAGCAAGCGGCAACCTCCGCTATCCAGAATGTGTCTTCTAGGGGATGAGTGTACTCATGGGAGGTGTACTTCACGTGAGCGAACCAATCCCGTAGTAGTCAATTAGCATGTGTAGGAGGCGATCATGAGTTGAAGTTTGTCCTTGAGGGGGGATAGCACGTCCTCATAGTCCATCCCAATGGTGGCGATGGAGGATCTTCTTCATGCGGCGGTGATGGTGGTGGATCACTTCCTTCCGGTGCTGCTTCATCATCACTACCTGTCGGATCCACGGCGTCCATGGGATCACCATCGGGCACCGCTTCCTCCATGGCTTCCTCTTCGGGCTCCACTTACGGCGCGCAGGAACCTCCTTGGTACAAGCTACCCTGCGAAACGCCCGGCCGACTTGAAAAGAGCCAAGCAATCTTTGCGATCTAGTCAAATTCATTCTCAAAAAAAAAAAAAAGCTTACAAAATTCTCTACAATTTTCATGTGGACCACTTTACCGAGGTTTTTTACCGTTTATACCAAGTCAAAAAACGAGGAAAACAATAAGCTTTCAGAACTTCTGGCGAGAACGAAACATCAACTTTTGAGCAGTCATAACTCATAGCTCATAATAGATGTTAACGTGGTTGATATATCGTTGGAAAGCTACATAAGTCAATTTTATCCATTAAATTTTCATCCATGACTCTTGGATCAATAAAGAGATATATCGAGAATCATTGCAAGCTGCTCTCGAAACAACAACGAGGACAGAAACGAGATAACCAACCCAAAATGCATATGTATTAACTATAAGCTTAATATTCTTAACTTAGGAACTTGTGGACATGCCCACAAAGCTCCAACACTCACTACAAACTCCAAATCACTCAAAAGCATAATAATAACACAAAAAAGACACACCAAAGTTCACCAACCACACAAGACTCAACTCACTAGACTCAACACGTGCTTGCGACTTTAAGGCCATGGGGGCACTAAAACTTATGGACGTGGTGGAGGATCAATCTCATCATAGATCGTTGGCTCTCCATTAGCTTTCTGCGTTGGTCCACTTCTTCCTCGAACCTATCAAGACAATCCTTTTGTCTTGCCACCAACTCTTCCAACTCACTGTTCTTGCCCATCATCTCACAGACAAAGTGCACCATCTGTGAGCAACGGGCCCAATCCAACCGGATTCTTCATAACCCACCCGGCGGGAGGGGTGGCTCCGTGGGAGGTAGCGGTCAAGGTCATCTTGCATGTCCCCAAAGCGGCGGCGTGAAAATCCATGTAAGCTTCAAAGGCAGCGGCCTCCATGCTAGCAAGCATAGATGGACGAGGACCACGGTGACCGTAGCATGATTCTGCCAACTTAGCGTTCCTCTCATCATCCTAGTAGCAAACGGCAACCTCGGCTATCTAGAATGTGTCTTCCAGGAGATGAGTGTACTCATGGCAGGTGTACTTCACGTGAGCGAACCAATCCCCATAGTAGTCAATCAGCATGTGCAAGAGACGATCATGAGATGAAGTTTGTCCTTGAGGGGGATAGCACCTCCTCACAGTCCATCCCAAGTGTGGCGATGGGGGATCTTCTTCATGTGGTGGTGATGGTGGTGGATCACTTGCTTCTGATGCTGCTTCATCATCACTACATGTCAGATCCACGATGTCCATGGGATCACCATCGGGCACCACTTCCTCCATGGCTTCCTCTTCAGGCTCCACTTCTGGCGTAGGAACTTTCTGGGTAGAAGCTACCTCTGGCTGCTTAGCTGACTTGAAAAGAGCCAAGTACAGAGATCTAGTCATGTGGTTGTAGAGCTTACGAAATTCTCTACAATTTTCATGTGGACCACTTTACCAGGTTTTATCGTTTATACCAAGTCAAAAATGAGAAAAACAATAAGCTTTCGAGAACTTCTGGCAGAACAGAAACCTCAACTTTGAACAGTCATAACTCATAGCTCATAATAGATGTTAACGTGGCTGATATATCGTTGGAAAGCTATATAAGTCTATTTTTATCCATTAAATTTTCATCCATAACTCTTGGACCAATAAAGAGATATATCAGAATCATTGCAGGCTGCTCCAGAAACAACAAGAGGGACAGAAACGAGATAACCAACCCAAAATGCATATGTATTCACTATAAGCTTAATAATATTCTTAACTTAGGAACTTGTGGACATGCCCACAAAGCTCCAACACTCATTACAAGCTCCGAATCACTCAAAAGCATAATAATAACACAAAAGACACACCAAAGTTCACCAACCACACAAGACTCAACTCACTAGACTCAACACGTGCTAACGACTTTAAGGACATGAGGGCACTAAAACTTATGGACGTGGTGGAGGATCAATCTCATCATAGATCGCTGGCTCTCCATTAGCTTCTACGCTTGGTCCACTTCTTCCTCGAACCTATCAAGGCAATCCTTTTTGTCTTGCTACCAACTCTTCCAACTCATTGTTCTTGCCCATCAACTCACGGGCAAAGTGCACCATCCCTGTGAGCAAGCGGGTCCAATCCAACCGGATTCTTCATAACCCACCCGACAGTGGGGTGGCTCCGTGGGAGGTAGCGATCAAGGTCATCTTGCATGTCCCCATAGCGGCGAGCGTGGAAATCCATGTAAGCTTCAAAGGCAGCAGCCTCCATGCTAGCAAGCATAGTTGGACGAGGACCACGGTGAGCGTGGCGTGATTCTGCCAACTTAGCGTTCCTCTCATCATCCCAGTAGCAAACAGCAACCTCCGCTATGCAGAATGTGTCTTCCAGGGGATGAGTGTACTCATGGCAAGTGTACTTCATGTGAGCGAACCAATCCCCGTAGTAGTCAGTCAACATGTGCACGAGACGATCATGTGATGGAGTTTGTCCTTGAGGGGGATAGGACCTCCTCACAGTCCATCCCAATGGTGGCAATGGAGGATCTTCTTCATGCGGCGGTGATGGTGGTGGATCACTTCCTTCCGGGTCTTTGCTTCATCATCACTACCTGTCAGATCCACGACGTCCATGGGATCACCATCGGGCACCACTTTCTCCATGGCTTCCTCTTCAGGGTCCACTTCTGGCGCAAGAACCTCCTAGGTAGAAGCTACCCGTGGTCATTACGCCCGACTTGAAAAGAGCCAAATACTTTGTGATCTAGTCATTGGCATCTACAAAAATTAGACTCTAGTTAGTAAGAGTTTTCATAATGAAGCTAGTACCTGAACAAAAATTTCACAAATAATGCATGCAGAACCTCCTAATTCTTGGGCCCACTGCACTTTTTGTCATTGTCTCGAAGACCTCGACAACAAATGCAGATGCACCTAATAACTTAAGAAGCACGCCGAGTGTTATCGAAATCCCGATTACACCACTCATACCAGGATCAACAAAAAGTAGCTACAACATTACAACATTTGTTACAAAAAATATAGATCAGAGTGCGGAAGAATAATAACATTAATTTTTCAAATTGTGAATAAGTTACATTTGAATAAACTTAACTTATTTGCGGAAGCTAGGTAGAACTAGAGGACACCAGATCATGTCGAGCCCACCGACATAACCTTGGTTAAACAAAGACGAGTCAAGTACGCAACAAGGGTCAACAAACCCCGAAAGTACGGGAGTACCCAACAAGACTTACCCGACTAAAAAAATAGGAGAAGACTCGGGAATCTTTGGTCTAATAGGAATCAAGGTAAGGCTTTAAGCAAGAATCAAGGACTCTTTTGCGAGAAAAGCTTACTAGTAGTGAATCCTTACTTTCAATATTTTAATCTCAATTTAGTTTCTCACCTACGCTAGGTGATCTTATACTAGAGCACACACTTGTAGATATTTTCTCACTTATGCCACCTCTACCTTTGTTCCATAATTAAACTACGATGTAAGTGGGAAACCAAGTCTCCATATCCAGAAGCACGGCGATTTCAAATCGATTAACCCAAATGGGGAGTTCTTTCCACCACGACATATATGTAGCACTTAAGCTTGCATATATCAACCCTTTCTGGATACTCAAAACGGAACCGCGTCCACGCCACCCGAGAATACCGTGCGCCTCCAATCAGGGACTTTAACCCACGAGGGTAACATGTACTCCCGCCATCTCTCCACTCGGTCTTGCGGTTTATGCGTTCCGATTTGACACCCCAAGATTGGGCTTACCGGGTATCGTCGTAACTGGTTTTGACTGTCTTGGGGTGACGTCCGAACAGAGGCGTGCCATTGGTCCAACGACCTCGGCGCAGGTGCGTTCCATAGTCTCGGTCCACATTGCTTACAACGCCACGGTCCTTAATCGACAAGCCGGAAATACTACACTAAGACTCCCTTCACGGTGCAAATTACCCGACAGGTCTCAATTTCAAAACCATATCAAGTATGGTTCCATCATATAGCATCCTTTCTCCTCAAAAGCCTCTTCGGGCTATCATAGGGACTTGTCATATTTTGACCCAAAAGTCTAACTAAAATAGCAAGGCTAAGCGTTCTAGCATTTTAGTAAAAACGGGTTATCAAGGTAGGTATCGCAATAATCAAGGATGGATAATGCATCAATTAGGTTGTCACTCAACTCCTATCACCTAGTGCGAGAACATAAAGCAAAGGTGATATAAAGCTTTGTAAAACACAAGGAAATGTTTGAATGAACAGGGGCTTGCCTTGATCGGTGAAGTAGCTTGACTTCGGACGACGGATCACGATAATCGGAACTCGAATCAACAAGATAGCCTTCTCCGAGGCCCGATCAACAACTTCACGATCTTCTTCGTTCACTATACGAAAGAATAATGTATGCTTAACATGATGCCATGCATATAAACATGAGGTGCGAGAGTGCATGGAATGATAAACAACTTGAGTACAACTTTCCTTCACGATAAAGTTGCAGAACCCAACAAAACCAACTTGTTGAAACTACTCACGAGATATCATCACCATTGCCTAAGGAGTTCTCAAGGACCACTTGATAACGACATGGTTTAGGGTTCACAAAACAACCCAAAATCTACCCAAAACCCTAAGTTAGAAAGCATTAAACAAATTGTTTTACACATGAAATGATAGGGCATGAAATAATAAAATTTTTAACTTTCTCAAAACAAGCTTAAAATTTTTGTACAGGTAGATCATATCATAAAACAGTACCAAAATAATTTTCATAATTTTTGGATAAATAAAATAATTATTAAAAATCAAGGAAGATGCATTTTTCAATTAAATTTTGTATTTTTAAATCATGCCAAAAGTATTCAAAATTCAAGTTTCATAATTTTTCTGGATAGACATACCCATGGGAAGGCTACACAAAAATTTTTAGAATTTCAGAAGCACTATTTGAATTTATATGAAAATAACAAAAACAGATACTATTCAACATAAAAGAAATTGATAAAACATTTATTTAAAAGAAAAAGGCCATCGGGCCTAATTCGGCCCGGTACTGTGCCAACAGTGCGGCCCAGCACTGCGTCGGCCCGACACTGTTTAAGCAACCCGGCCCAACTCGGCTTGACAAAGCCTGGCCTGGCAACTTTTACAAAAAGAGCCCTTACCTTTTATAAAATTACAAACAAGAACAGCACACTATTTAGCACTATTCATAATAGTCACAGGTTTCTCACCTAGCCCCCTGGACTTGTTTCTATTTGAAGCACGAGTCCTTGGTCGCGAACTTGAACAGAGGAGGCGCCGGTGGCTTCGATCCGGCCGGTGGGGTGGCTTCCCGTCGGTGAGTGGCGGCGGCGGAGTGCCAGGGACCCGTGCGCACTCGCCGGCGCCCTCAGCTTGCGCCGGGGTGACCCGGTGCGGCCTGGCCGCACACACAGGCGCCCGCGGCGGCCACGGCACCGGTGACCGCGCGTGACGACGGCGAGGAGAGGCCAGGAATGGTTGCGGCGCGTACGGCGGATGACGACGAAGGCGATGGCGGAGGAAGCTCAGCGCGAGGTGGCCTGGAGCAGCGGGAGCACGGCGGTGGTGCAGCAGCTCTGCTGCAGCCATGGCGGGGCAAGAAAAGCAGAGGAAGAGGAAAAGAAGGTGTTGTCGGCCGGCGTGGACTAAAAGGCGACGACGACGTCCCAGGAGCACCAGCGCCTTCTTGAGCGTTTCCACGTGGGTGGCTACGTGCCTGGGCGTGAGAAGCGCCGGGAAGGTGGCCAAACGGCACACGGCGGTGAGCAGGCAAGCTAGACACGTAGGTGGCAGCTCTGGCTATTTCTCGAAATAGAGTACTAGTGCATCTTCCTCTCTTCTTCTTCAAAAAATCTCCCAAAATTTGAACTGAACTCAAAAATCTCCAAGAATAAAATTTTCTCAACTTTTCAAGATCTACACATTTCATAAAAGAAGCATCTTCAAATTCGGCCTCGAAATAGGACTTCTTGAAATAGGGTCAAAAAGGAAGAAATTTGAATTCAAAACAATTCCAAACCATCAATAAATAATTATAAAAACATTCAAACCATACTCATCTTAGGACCAAACACATAATTAGGATCAATCACATGTGATCAAAAATAAAATTACTCTAACCCCTAAGCACAAATAATTTCTAATTAAATAAACTTATTTTGCTTAATGCATAAGAGGTTATTCAAACATGCATGCTTTGCAATGCATATGATGCATGATTAACATTTTAATTATATATTAACATCTGGGATGTTACATAATCTAGGAAGCATGAATAGAGCAAGAGAGCTAAAAACGACCATTCTATCTAAGGCGTGCGTCCCTACAAATCGACCATTTAAGGCGATACCAATTTGTCATACCCGTTTTAAGGAACAAAAACGAATATAGAATACATATGTGCCCCGAGAACAATCTCACATATGCATGACAAATTCTTGGAGTATCATATGCAAGAGTTTATTACATAGCGTATAATATCCATTACAAGAATAAAATCAAACATCTAGCAAAGCGGAAAGCGATAAATAACACTTCAGTCTTTGCTCCAACTCCACAGGGATAGCCGACTAGTTGACAACAAGCCTAATAGTACTCATCACGATAGCCATCATCATAGTCATCACACCAACCTTGATCCGTTTAATGTAATATAGCAAGGGTGAGTCCATGTCAAACTCCGCAAGCATAGCGGGTGTTTAATGAGGCTTAAGAGGTCGATTAATTTTTTTAACTACGGTTGCTTTTAGTGTAAGTCAAGTTTTAAGCTTAAGCATCAAGGATTCCCATTATCCCCATATTCACATGAGTAAACAGATGTAAACATCAAGTTTAAATAACAACAACATATTAAATCATGTGCTTCTATTCATAGATGTGTCTAAGGTCGTTCATGACCGCGAACACTACCGACATATCAGTTTAATTAACTCTACACAGAGATGTACACTTTCACTATGGGTTATGATTTTCACAAGAGTAGGTTCATGACTCAGTCCCTAAACAAATGAAAACCATATAAAGCCATTCAAAGGTCCCCCTAAAAATATTAGTGGCCATGAGCTACAACCCCGTTTCTCCCAATTCGGCAAACCACCAACAAAGATAGGCAAAGCCCTTGAACAACTAAAGCCAGAGCCATGTAGCCCCATAGTTGTGCTTGTATCCCGGATGATCACAAATGAATAAGTCCTTATGGAGAGCTAAGAGCATCATAAACAAAACATAAGCTCTTTAGCCCTATGTACCATGTCATCAACAAATACTCATATCATGATTTAATCCATAAAACAATAATAATAAAGGGTGTTGTTGAGCGCTAGCAAATTACTACCCAAATGCATAACACATAGGTGTCAAGGAACAAGTATTCAAGAGCTAGGATATTCCTTAAGGCCAATCAAGGAGGACACATGCATCATGGATTATTAATTAAGCTGAATAGGACAACAAGGATGGTCCCAAGCTATACTTGCCTTGATTGAAGTCTTGAGGAGGTTCTTTGGTATTCCTCAAAGTAGTGCTCCCGATCGTTCTCGAACGCTCACCGTCTACTCAATCGACCATGCAACAACACACAATCGATCATGCAATCAATCACGAGGTAGACATGGACATAATGAGTTAACAGTACACCAAACAGTAGAAAAACAGTTTGAAAGGTACATAAAACTATTCTACTCGTCTCTACGATCACATCGATATAAAGATCACGTAAATCGGAGCTAAAACGGCGTAGATATGAATTTTACAAGTTTATTAGTAATAAAATAATAAACTAATTATAAACTCGAAATTACTAATAGTGATAATAACATATAGAATCGAAATTACGAACCTAACGAAAGTTGAGCGGCTCAAATCGATTCAAAAACGAGGAAGATATGAAGATTTGAATTAGGATGGCAAAAGCGTAAATACTGAAAGTGCAATTTGAATCTGTTAACTTAGGAGTACGCTTTCCGGTGAAGAAAACGTAAATTGTTCTTTGTTGATAGGAGAATATGCGTTCCTCGAAGGCATAGCGCACTAACGGAAAGGCGCCGGGGACTGGATGAAATTAACTATAGACATCTACGGTGTCTAATTTGCAAGTTTACAAGCCCGAAGGGGTATCGGATCGTATCGGCCGTAGGATTTAAAACCGACGGCTTAGATTAAACGGTAGGACTTGGGTGACGCCCTTAGTTGGAGAAGGCGACCGACGCAGCGGTGGCGCCATGGCGGCGACGCGAAGGCTCGTAGAAGATCTTGAATCCGGGCTCTGATTGCACCAAACTCGGACGCGGTTTGACTCAAGCGAAAGAGGAGCTCGAGACGAACTCACCTATGTAATGTAGTGTTTTTGCATTATTTTAAAAATCACTAAAAATTTGAACTTTTTGAATTACAACTAAAACCTGATTTATTTTCCGCTAAACCGAAACCACGTCTTGAAAACCCCCGCATTTCAAACCCTCACCATATAGAAAACTAGGAAATATTGTTTGTTGCTTGGAGAACTTTATGGTGACCGATGATGCAAGGCAAGTCCTAGATTTTATTTATGGAAGTAATCGCATGAGAAATGATTTATGAATTTCCCAGGAATAATAAATACCGAAACTCGTGTGTACCAACAAATATATATGAATATTTTATGAGCACAATAAATAAATGTTCTCGGCAATAAAAGTCGAGAAATATAAATGTGCTCGTATAAATATTTATAATATATCCATTACACATGAAATAATAGAATGGGAAATATGTGTACACAAATATATTTATATTGGTATGAGTAGAATTAAATGAATATTCTCCGAAGTCAAAGAGAATATAATGAGCTTGTACCAATATTTACAAAACATATAATTACACACATAAGGGGAAAAAGGGAAGATGGAAATAGGAAAGGAGAAATGGAAATGGGAAAAGAAAATAGAAAGAGAAGAGCCGTGGGCTCCTTCCTTCCCTCCTCCCTTTCTCGGCCCAAAGATGTCCCCCCCCTCCTCTCCTTCTTCCACGCGTCTTGGCCCAAGATCTTCGGCCCAAGGCCCACACCGCGAGCAAGTGTGTGACTTAAGAAAGGATTAGTGCGGATGACAATGACAAGGAGCATGATGATCATGAACATGGACAATGTCGGTGGACTTGATGGATCGTCAAGCTCGGTGATCGGCTTGAGAGGAACCCGGGAGATCAAGGCAAAGGTATCTTGATAGGGTTTTCCTTTCGGTGATCAAGACACGATAGAGCGTGTGATCACATATAGGAATAGATAGCCGACTATCAAGAGGGATGCCGCGACAATCCTTTGGTGAAGTGCTTCTAGGTCCAATTGACTTGCATATTGCATTTAGGACATGAGAGCACTAACTTCGATCTTGCCTAACATCTCGATGTGCTAACATTGGTGATAACGTGGTCATCTTGACGTGATGGCAACCTATGGAAAGAGGCGAAGCAAGTTTGAAGCAAAGAGCAAAGAAAAAGATGAAGAAGCGGTACCGGCCCGAGAGGCGGCCCGGACACGAGGTGGTGACGGACGCGCGGCCCGTGGTCCGGTCGGTCGCGTCGGCAGAGAGCTCTGCAGCGCAAAATTGACCGGACGCCCGACCGGAGGCTGGACCGGAAGCATCCGGTGCTCGACCGGAACCCCTGACCGGACGCGCGGAGTTGGGCGCCGGCTATGGGCCCGACCCTTGTCGGTAGTGACGGAAGCATTGGCCGGACCCGCGATCCGGACCGGTTCCGGTCGTCCGCGTCACCCCACCGAGAGAGCAAATTTTTTAGAGCAATGGCTCTATTTCGAGGGGAGCTCTATATATACTTGGATGGCCGGTTCTTGGAGTTCTCTCTTGCACATTTGAAGCTTCCAACTTGCTAGTGAGCATTTGATACTCCTCTCCACTCATCTCCCCAACTCTAACTCGAATTCTTGGTGAGATTGAGAGTGATAGAAGTGCATTGCATTGCTTGGTTGCATCTAGAGCACTTCGTCCTTGGAGAAGCCGCGGGATTCTTGTTTCTCTTGGGAATTTGCCCGGTTCCCTAGCGGCTTGGAGCAAGAGGCGGTGTTGAGCTCAAGTGGAGCTTGTTTGAGGCCACACCGGTGGTGATTGTGAGGGGTCGTTCCTTACCCCGCGGGAGATTCGCGAAAGGAGCACTAGTGGATTGCTCGTGGCTTGTTGGACCCTCTCTTGTGATCGTTTGCTTGAACTCCCATAGGGGATTTGGCACCGGCCATTAAGCTTAGCATATGTCAAGTGAGTGTGTCGCCACAACGAGGACTTAGCATGTCCGGCAAGCACGTGAACCTCGTAAAAAAAAAAAAATCATCGTGTCACTTGTTCTTGCTCGTTGGAGATTTCTCGGTGATCACGGTGATTGGCTTCCACCTCTACACTCTGCGGTGGTATTGTATTCTAGCATCCTTTGCATTACTTTCACTAGTATACTTGTGTAGCTTTGCTTAGGTTGTTTAGTTAGCTTGTGTAGCTTGTTTAGCTCCTAGTGTTGAAATTAGTTAGAATTGCTTGATCACCTAGGAGTAATCTAGCGACATAGCCTTTGGTCGATCTTAGAGATATTAGAAATATACTCTCTTGCTTGTGGCTTGTATAGATAGCTTGTAGCACCGCTTATTTAGCTTCGCCATCTTATTTACTAATCCGGGTGCTTAGTGTTGTTGCAAGATTTTTTAATAGGCTATTCACCCCCCTCTAGCCATTAGGACCTTTCAAGTGGTATCGGAGCTAGGCACCATTATTTGAGTGGCTTAACATCCTACGGTGACAAAATGGTAATGTTTTTCCATGTCAACAACACCAAGAAGGCGCCACCTTTCGATGACACCAACTTTGCCTATTGGAAGGTGAAGATGACCGCACACCTCAAGTCAATCAATAGAGAAATGTGGGTTGTGACCGAGAACAAGTTTGAGGTGGCAAAGCCAAATGAGCCAACCACGGCCGAAGAGAAGAAGATCTATGCAAATGATCTTGCCGTGAGTGCATTCCATGAAGCATTCAACGATAGAGTGTTTGAACAAGTCAAGTCACTCACAATTGCTCATGAGATATGGAAGAAGCTAGAAGAGTGCTATGAGGGCACCGAAGGCGTCAAGCAAGCAAAGGCCTACATCAAGCTTGAGCAATTCAATAGCTTCAAGATGGAAGAAGATGAGAGCGTACCGGAGATGTTCCACCGCATGCAAGTGTTGGTGAATGATCTCAATGCGCTTGGTGAAGACATCAAGGACAAGACCTTCAACATGAAGTTCTTGAGGTGTTTGTTGGAGAGGTTTGGGATGTTCATCACGGTGCTTGTGAGGACAAATTTGAAGGATTTGACCCCAAACCAATTGCTTGATGAGGTCATGACCGATGACTCCTATAGAGATGACAAGAAAAAGCAAGAGCTCATCAACAAGGCAAACAAGAAGGTCAAGGATGAAAAAGAAAGAGGACAAGAAGAGCTTGGCACTCAAGGCTAGCTCATCATCCAAGGGCAAGAAGAAGAAAGAAGAATCAAGTGATGAAGAGGATGGCACCTCTACAAGTGGAAGTGAAGTGGATGAGCAAATGGCTCTCTTTGTGAGGAGATTGGGAAAGTTTGTGAAGAAGAACTACATCTCCAAGAACAAGAAGAAGCAATCATCCAAGAAGAAGGCCAAGGATGGCAAGAATGAAGGCAACATGACATGCTTTCGTTGCCATGATGATTGTCACTTGATTGCTGAATGCCCATATGATAGTGATGATGAGAAGGGCATCAAGAAAGCAAGAAAGAAGAATGATGCCAAGAATGAGAAGGAGAAGAAGCCCAAGAAGAAGAATGAGTCACATGTGGCTATGTGGGATAGTGATGGCTCATCCTCTTCAAGTGATGAAGAAGAGGAGAAGAAGAACAAGAAGAAGGGACAAGCTCACCTTGCTATGCATGACAAGATCTCCCTCTTCGACACTCCTTCCTCATGCTTCATGGCTAAGGCCACCAAGGTACAATCTATCACTAAAGATGATGATGATGATAGTGATAGTGATAGTGATGATGAGGAGCCAACTCAATCTAGGGAGGAGTTGCAAAGAATGTTTGATGAGTGCGTTGTGATGTTCAAGCAAAGTAGAAAGGAATGCAAGGGCTTGCATAAGGAAACAAAGAGCCTTAAGCAAGAACTTGATGAGCTTCGGGCAACTTATGAGTGTCTAAAGGTAGACCATAAGAAGCTTGAGAAATCTCATTCTAAGTTAGAGAAAGCTCATTCCTCTCTACTTGATGAGCACAAGTTGTGCTTAGTTGTTGAAAATGTTGATACATCCAATGCAAGCATCATGTGTGACATTCTTGTTGATGAATCAACCCCCAAGTGTGAGACCTCCACTAGCTCTATCACTAGCATATCCATCTCTAGTGAAGATAATGACAACCCTATGCTTATTCATGAGAATGCTTGTTTAAAGAGGGAAGTAAATGAGCTCAATCACTCCTTGGCTAAGGCCTATGGTGGTGAGGACCGCTTGCTTATGTGCTTGGGTAGCCAAAGGGCATCCTTATACAAGGAGGGCTTAGGCTATATCCCCAAGAAAGGCAAGGCCGCCTATGTGACTCACAAGACTCGTTTTGTGAAGAGCAATGGTAGCTATTGCAAAGCTTGCAAGCAAGTTGGTCATGTAGAGCAAAAGTGCATGAACAAGAGGACCAATGTCTCTTCCATCAAGCTTGATAATTCATATATGCTTGTGAAGAAGAACAATGGTGTTCATGCTAGGTACATTGGTACACCATGGATGGGCTCAAAGAAGAAAGCCATTTGGGTACCAAAGGCCTTGGTGACTAACCTTGAAGGACCCAAGCAACATTGGTTACCTAAGAAGAATTGATCTTATTTTGTAGGTCAATTACCGTGCCGGAGGAGAGCATTGGATAATGGATAGTGGGTGCACTCAACACATGACCGGGGATTCTCATATGTTTAAGACTATTAGCATCAAGGGCATTGATGAATATGAGTCAATCACATTTGGCAATGACAAGAAAGGCAATGTGTTGGGGCTAGGCAAGATTGCTATCACTCAAGAGAAAAGCTTGTCAAAGGTGTTGCTAGTTGATCATCTTGATTACAACCTATTGTCGGTCTCTCAACTTTGTGACCATGGCTACAAGTGCATATTCACAAGTCAAGAAGTTGAAGTGGTTAGTGGTGATGGTGCAAACATGATCTTCAAGGGATTTAGATATGGTGATCTCTACCTTGTTGATTTCAACTCAAAAGAAGCCAAGTTGACAACATGTTTACTCTCAAAGGCTAGCAAAGGGTGGTTGTGGCATAGAAGGCTTGGTCATGTTGGGATGAAGCAATTAAACAAGTTGATGAAGCATGACTTGGTTAGAAGCTTGGATGATGTGAAGTTTGAGAAGGACAAACCTTGTGGAGCATGTCAAGCCGGCAAGCAACATGGCAATGCACATCCAACCAAGAGCACAATGAGTACAAGCAAGGCATTTGAGTTGCTACACATGGACTTGTTTGGGCCAACATCATACTCTAGCATTGGTGGCAACAAGTATGGTTTTGTCATTGTGGATGACTACACTAGATACACATGGGTGTTCTTTTTGCATGACAAGAATGATGTGTTTGAGCTTTTCAAGACATTTGTCAAGAGGGTTCAAAATGAGTTTGAGACATCCATCAAGAAGATTAGGAGTGACAATGGAAGTGAATTCAAGAATACAAGAATTGAAGAGTTGTGTGATGGACTTGGAATTGGACATCAATTCTCACCAACCTACACTCCTCAATCCAATGGTGTAGTTGAGAGGAAGAATAGAACCTTGATTGAAATGGCAAGATCAATGCTTAGTGAGTACAATGTTAGCCATTCCTTTTGGGCCAAAGCAATCAACACGGCTTGTTATTGTAGCAACCGACTCTATTGCCATGGGATGCTTGGCAAGACACCATATGAGTTGCTCAATGGAAGGAAGCCCAACATTGGTTACTTTAGAGTCTTTGGATGCAAATGCTACATTCTCAAGAAAGACACAAGATTGGGCAAGTTTGACAAGAAGTGTGATGAAGGTTTTCTTGTTGGATATTCAACCACAAGCAAAGCATATAGAGTTTGGAACTTGGGTAGTGGCAAACTTGAAGAAGTTCATGATGTTGAATTTGATGAAACCCAAGGCTCTCAAAATAAAGTTGAAAATCATGATGATGTGAGTGGTTCTAACTTGGAGAATGCCATGAGAAACATGGATATTGGTGATATTCGGCCAAGGCAAGTTGATGATGATGAGGACATTCCATTGCCTACCACTACGGTTGAGTTTGAGGCAAATGAAGCAAGCACTAGTGGTACTCAAGATGAAGATCAAGAGCAACAAGCTAGTCCATCTCCTCATCCTAGTCATCAAGTGCAAGTGATGCAACCATCCAACATAGCAAGAGATCACCCAATTGATCAAATTGTCGGTGACATTAATAGTGGAGTGGTTACTAGAAGAAGACTAGCATCCTTTTGTGCTCACCATGCCTTTGTAGCACAAGAAGAACCGGAGAACATTGAAAATGCACTCAAGAAGGAAGATTGGATCAATGCCATGCATGAAGAGTTGAACAATTTCAAGAGAAATGATGTATGGGAATTGGTGGAAAGGCCAAAGGACTACAATGTGATAGGAACCAAGTGGGTCTTCAAAAACAAGCAAGATCAAGATGGGATTGTGGTTAGAAACAAGGCAAGGCTAGTAGCTCAAGGGTACACTCAAGTAGAGGGTCTTGACTTTGGAGAGACCTATGCACCGGTTGCTAGACTTGAAGCAATTAGAATCTTGCTTGCTTATGCATGTGCTCATGACATCAAGCTCTATCAAATGGATGTGAAAAGTGCATTCTTGAATGGCTTCATCAATGAGTTGGTGTATGTTGAACAACCCCCGGGCTTTGAAGATGAGAAGTATCCCAACCATGTCTACAAGTTGAAGAAGGCTTTGTATGGCTTGAAGCAAGCACCAAGAGCATGGTATGAGAGGTTGAGAGATTTTCTCCTCTCTAAAGGGTTCAAGATGGGCAAGGTGGACACCACTCTCTTCACCAAGAAAATTGGCAAAGACTTGTTTGTGTTGCAAATATATGTTGATGACATTATCTTTGGGTCAACCAATCAAGAATTTTGTGAAGAGTTTGCAAAGATGATGGCCAATGAGTTTGAGATGTCAATGCTTGGAGAGCTCACATTCTTCCTTGGACTTCAAATCAAGCAATTAAAGAATGGCACATTCATTAGTCAAGGCAAGTACATCAAAGACATGATCAAGAAGTTTGATCTACAAGATGCCAAGTCAATGTCCACACCAATGGCAACCAATGGAAGCCTAGACCCCGATCCAAGTGGCAACATGGTTGAACAAAAGAAGTATAGGTCTATGATTGGAAGCTTGCTCTATGCAACCGCATCAAGACCGGACATAGCATTTAGTGTGGGCATGTGTGCTAGATATCAATCCGATCCAAGAGAAAGTCACCTCAAAGCAACAAAGAGAATTGTGAGGTACTTGAAGGGCACACAAGATGTTGGACTTTGGTATCCAAAGGGATCCAAGTTTGATTTGATTGGATATTCGGATTTCGACTATGGAGGGTGCAAGATCAATAGAATGAGCACAAGTGGCACATGTCAATTCCTTGGAAGGTCACTAGTATCATGGTCTTCAAAGAAGCAAAATAGTGTTGCTCTCTCAACCGCCGAAGCCGAATACATTAGTGCGGGAAGTTGTTGCACTCAATTGCTTTGGATGAGCTCAACTTTGAAGGATTTTGGATTCCAATTTGACAAAGTCCCATTGTTTTGTGACAATAAAAGTGCAAGGAAGATGACCCAAAATCCGGTTCAACATCCAAGAACAAAGCACATTGATATAAGACACCACTTCATAAGAGATCATCAACAAAAGGGTGACATTTGTATCATGGGCATTGGCACCGAAGATCAACTAGCCGACATATTCACCAAGCCACTTGATGAGAAAAGGTTTTGCATGCTAAAGGGAGAATTGAACATTATTGACTTCTCCAACTTGAGTTGATGCACCCCACTTATATGACATGCCTCTCCTTCGACAAACCCCAAGGTAAAAGTTGGTTGTCATGGCATTCATATTTGCTAAGGACTTGTTTAGTGCATCTAGACATCATGCATGTTTATTAAGCTCATTCATGAAAAATCAAATGTTTTCAATGTATGTGTGGCACCACTATAGCTTTGAATGGTTCTATGAACTAGTGGTGGCATATGACATGTTTATGTGCTTGCAATCCTAGTGTCAACTCTAGAAAATGTGCTATTGATGTGTATTCTAACATGGTGCAAGATAACCCTTATGTATATGAGGTGTGAAAAAGCTTGTCCTTGGTTCAAACTTGAATACATGGAAAGGCAAGTGATCTAGATGAGACCACATGTGATACTTTGATTGACTTGATTTCTCTCATTTACACCTTTTTGGTGATTGTTGACAAAGGGGGAGAAATAAGTCACAAAGATGTTGGAAAGGATCACACAAATAGGGGGAGCAAGCTCATAGACTATTTGTGCATTTGTATGTGCATGATCATAATGAGATGTTGCATTGGCAATCTAAATTCAATATACATGATTGCTTGGTGTATGCTAGTTTTTGAAAATTGATTGGTGGTTGACCAACTAGCATGCATAGGATGTACCTAGACAAAGCTCACATTTTAGCCTATAATGTTGATCTCATGGGGTATGTTGAGTTTTGATGAATGTCTAGTTACATTGATGCTAAGGACTCCGATGGTTTCACGCTTCAAAGGTCCAAATTTTAGAACCTTAGCATCTCTTTTGGTATTAGTATCTCTCTCCAAGGTTTCTATCTATACATATGTGCCAACTTGATCCAAACACATGGAAGCACATATGTAGGGGGAGCTACTACTACCAAAACCGAACCTTGAAATGATTGTCCATCCCTTGATTCATGATCAAAACTCTATGGGCAAGCAATTCAAGTTCAATTGAATTTTATTTCAAATCTTTGTGAGTTTGGTTGTCATCAATTACCAAAAAGGGGGAGATTGAAATCTCATGTTTGGTTTTGGAAATTGATGACACACTTGTGGACTAATCCTTTGGTCTAAGTGTGTGACTTAAGAAAGGATTAGACGGATGACAAGGAGCATGATGATCATGAACATGGACAATGTCGGTGGACTTGATGGATCGTCAAGCTCGGTGATCGGCTTGAGAGGAACCCGGGAGATCAAGGCAAAGGTATCTTGATAGGGTTTTCCTTTCGGTGATCAAGACACGATAGAGCGTGTGATCACATTATAGGATAGATAGCCGACTATCAAGAGGGGATGCCGCGACAATCCTTTGGTGAAGTGCTTCTAGGTCCAATTGACTTGCATATTGCATTTAGGACATGAGAGCACTAACTTCGATCTTGCCTAACATCTCGATGTGCTAACATTGGTGATAACGTGGTCATCTTGACGTGATGGCAACCTATGGCAAGAGGCGAAGCAAGTTTGAAGCAAAGAGCAAAGAAAAAGATGAAGAAGCGGTGTCGAGGGCGGCCGGACGACGCGAGGTGGTGACCGACGGGACGCGACGACCGGTGGGCTCGGTCGGTGCGTCTCGCGAGAGCCCCGCAGCGGCGCAAAATTGGACGGACGCCCGGCCGGGCTGGACCGGAAGCATCCGGTGCTCGGCCGGAACCCCCTGACCGGACACGTGGAGGAAGGGCCCGGTACCGTGGGCCCAACCCTTGTCGGTAGTGACCGGAAGCATTGACCGGAGGACCTGGACCGCGCCGGTGGTTCCGGTCGCGTCGCGTCGGTCACCCCCGCAGAGAGCAAATTTTTAGAGCAATGGCTCTATTTCGAGGGAGCTCTATATATACTTGGATGGGGTTCTTGGGTTCTCTCTTGCACATTTGAAGCTTCCAACTTGCTAGTGAGCATTTGATACTCCTCTCCACTCATCTCCCCAACTCTAACTTCGAATTCTTGGTGAGATTGAGAGTGATAGAAGTGCATTGCATTGCTTGGTTGCATCTAGAGCACTTCATCCTTGGAGAAGCCGCGGGATTCTTGTTTCTCTTGGGAATTTGCCCGGTTCCCTAGCGGCTTGGAGCAAGAGGCGGTGTTGAGCTCAAGTGGAGCTTGTTTGAGGCCACACCGGTGGTGATTGTGAGGGGTCGTTCCTTACCCCGCGGGAGATTCGCGAAAGGAGCACTAGTGGATTGCTCGTGGCTTGTTGGACCCTCTCTTGTGATCGTTTGCTTGAGCTCCCATAGGGGATTTGGCACCGGCCATTAAGCTTAGCAAACGTCAAGTGAGTGTGTGTCGCCACAACGAGGACTTAGCGTCTTGCGGCAAGCACGTGAACCTCGTAAAAAAATCATCGTGTCACTTGTTCTTGCTCGTTGGAGATTTCTTGGTGATCACGGTGATTGTATTCTTCCACCTCTACACTAGTATATCTTGCGGTGGTATTGTATTCTAGCACCTTTGCATTACTTTCACTAGTATACTTGTGTAGCTTTGCTTAGGTTGTTTAGTTAGCTTGTGTAGCTTGTTTAGCTCTAGTGTTGAAATTAGTTAGAATTGCTTGATCACCTAGGAGTAATCTAGCGACATAGCCTTTGGTCGATCTTAGAGATATTAGAAATATACTCTCTTGCTTGTGGCTTGCTCTACAAACTCCACCGCCGTGGGGATGACGATTCCCTTCCGGCGGCCTCCACCTGGAGCGGACAGGGCCGGGGCCGGCTAAACGTAACGGCGTCAAAGCGGGGCCAACCGTAAGTCGACACGCCACCCTTCCCCGCCCCGTTTCCCCGCTCGCCACCGACCACGTCACCGCCCCACGACCCCACGCGGTCCACATGGCAGCCACAAGTGGCGTCTATCGGGCCCCACGTGTCGCCCACGCCAAAGAATGGACTTTTCTCGTGTACACTTCAAAAATTGCTATGTAGCCCTAATTGTGTACACAATGTATTATAAGTACACCTTCCCATGTCGAAAAATTCCTTTAAAATTTGTAAATTCATTATTTGATTTATAGAATTTTATCATGTAATTTGTTTCAATTTTATTACATGATAAAATTATATTATAATATTACCTTAATGATTTAATTAGGGATTAATGTTATAAATACCATATCTCGAGCAATTTAACTCCGTTTCGTGTGAAACGACTTCCATAATTCATCTAAAATCTAGCTCTATGCATCTAACCCATTGCCACCATAATGTTCTATGTCTGTTTTGTATGCCATAGTTAGAGCTAGGTTTTGTCGCCATTCGTGAAGTAGATTTCGACGCACCCGCCGTAGTTCTAGATCAACCCGATAGGAGTTGCCGCTGAAGGTAGCTAGAGACGTTCGACGCCGTGCCAATTCGTAAGAACCTCCCAGGCAAGTCCTTACCCCCCCCCCTTAACCTGACCGAATTACTATAATTAATAAGATGTTAAGATAAGTATAACCAGGGCAAGCCGTGCGGGAGTACTCATGGGCTATGTGCGTGAGGCTTCGCTAGGCTTTGTCGTTAACTTAAGTAATAATGTGAACCTTCCCAACAAAAAGGTGAGTGGTGATAGTCTACATGGAGGTGGACTAATCACAATCGGGGATGAATCCCGCGGAGAGATACTCGCCTCCCTAAGGACCGGTTCATAGACCTTCTACCTAGTGTAATATTACGTACAGCCACACGCCGATATGGGACGGCTTGATTCCACACCCCATTGGGTTGAGGTATAATTGGAGCCAAGGTGGCCGGAGTAGGCAAACGACCTATTAGGAGCAGACATGGGGAGAGGATTATACCGATATACCTAGGAGGCATCCAAGCGGGTACGGAATCTCGTTGGACCACCTTTGACCAGCCGTACGTGGGAAAAGATGGCCCTTTGTGTGGGGAAAGTGTACAACCTCTGCAGAGTTAATTGAATCTATTCGAATAGCCACGTCCTTGGAATGGGCAAGTGCTAGGCGTGAACATCTATGATTAGTAATACACATTGATGATGACTAACCTTTGTGGTGTCATGACGGCGATGATATGACATAAACAGGGAACTAGCGAGAGCGATTTTTAGAGACTCGCTAGGGGCCCAAACCCTTAATAATTACAACCCCCTGGTTGGGACTTTTGCCGAGTACGTTTGTACTCACCCCTCTATTTTACGAGACATCGGCACATGTGAAGGTAAGATCGACGACAAGGTAGAGGACCGGCAGATCGTAGGAGTTCGTAAGGTGTTTGCTTAGGAGAAGGGCGTTGAAGCCCGGATTTCATCCATGCACAAGTCCGCTTTGTGGAGTGCGGGCGGTGTCATAGTTAATCCACCGCTTCTCGGTTGGCCAACTCGATATTGTAACCCGGCTTGGTGACCCTTCGCCGCCCTTTGTAAGCCCCTTTCCACCCTATATTTCTATAGCTCGGTTTACTATTAATTACATTTTACCATCATCATTTACTAATAGACGTGTTTGTGGCATGATCCCGACGCAAACACATGTGATTAACGACCCATTAAAAGTGGGGGCGTGACATAGTGGTATCGAGCGAGCTTGTCCATAGGATGAAATTTGGGTTAACGTAATTTTAACTCCACATAAGGATAACTACTTTTAACTTGTTCTTTGTGAGAGTACGCCTTACTACAATAGTTCGTATGTTGCGGAATCGATGTTAACATCGAAACTCTAGCAAAACAATGGACTAGTAAGGATGATCTCAATTGGATTGCCTGAACCAAAGGAGAAATTTCACAACATCTCTCAGAGATGCTAAAGTACCTAGAATACTTTGGCCTTCCTCGATATTAAAATCGATAGTTTCATGAAGACCAAGTATCGAAGTAAGTACTTAATGAACTTATGCGCTTCCCGAAGCTCCCAACAGGAAAGGATCAAGTGCTATCCAAATGGATCAACTGTGAATGCCAAGAACGTCCGAAAGTACCTAAATGGGCGCTAATGTAATGTGCAAGTTTAACAATTGATGGAAACTCCACCAGGCATATGAGTCCAGGCGGCAAATAAGTAGCAAAATCCTTTTGCAAGCTTGTTGTGCAAGCAATGTCTTAGCATTAGTAGCTAAGCATTCGCCGTGGTCATAGATGCCTAGGCTTCAAGGCCTTTAGTAGGTGCAAAGTCGGCGCAATAATCGTCATGGCGGCGGCGTGTGGTGCGACCATGTACCATCAATGAAACAGTCCTGTGATGAGAACTATTGTCGCGCTTGTTTGTTTAGTATAATGTCTTATTTCCTTTCAATCCTAAAGGAAATTTCTCCATTCTTACTACTCATAGTGATTAATGGAAGAAAAATTCCGATAGGATCAGTGAACGTATTGAAAATTTCCCCAAAGTCACGAGTAATCAGATGAGTTTCATACAGAACTTA
Source organism: Hyparrhenia diplandra (assembly GCA_015847255.1). Lineage (NCBI taxonomy): Eukaryota > Viridiplantae > Streptophyta > Magnoliopsida > Poales > Poaceae > Hyparrhenia > Hyparrhenia diplandra. The sequence goes on from JADLZK010011071.1 coordinate 723,150, forward strand.
GTTCGCCGTGACTAACTTTTCATGCGTTTCACACCAGGTAAGTTTGTGTGTTTCCCCCGACACCATTGTTACTAGGATACCCCAAAGTCTATCCCTATCCAAAATGCTTGTTTTCCCTCTAATCCAGTGTTAGGTAGATCCCTATCGTACCTTGTGCTTTTCCCTCCCACTCTCTGCCTAGTCCAAGTAGAATAGGAACTAACTTGCGAGGAACGTGACGACAAGGACAAACTCCACGATCAGTAGCCGTTGAACCACACCGGTGTTCTTCCCTACAGCCGTCTGCGCCCGTCGCCTCGGTATTCTTTGTGGCGACAACCGTGCAACATTGCCGACATCTTTGTCACCTCAATGTCGAAAGCTGGCGATACTGGCTGTTACCACGACCCGAACCACGACCGTCGAAGCCGTTCAAGACATAGTGCAACAGAGCAAGTGGCAACCCGATTGCCGATAATGCAAGCGAGCGAAGATTAGTACTACAAGCGTAAGATGGACGTAAGACCACATTAATCGAAGCGACCATCAAGCCCATAAAAGATATTTATGAAAGCAAGCAGATGCCCCGAAGCATCTGAAATGCGAAAAAGCAAGTATGCGACAATAGAGAAGACACATAGTTTCCACTATAGGGAATCCACCGGCCAAGACCACACAGTCCCCATGACCACACCATTATCGCAAGGTCAATGAATACAGGAGCCTCACTTCCGTTCCTTCCACCATACACCACAACACCACAACCGCAATACCAGTCGACCAAGCTTCTCCCAGAAGCCATCACCTTCGACCCACTATAAAAAGAGCACCACCCTCGCTCTCACCACCATCCCACTCCACACATTCCACTGCTAGCCTCCATCTTTCACCCCCTACCATCACACTCCTTGCCATCCACCCACCAAGAACCATCACCAAACATTGCCAAGATGGCGGCACTTGGGTTAGCAGCCAGTGCGTCAACACCCCTGGATTTCCCCAACTTATGTACCACACCGCACAGAACCTTGGCATCCGCGAACTCCCGGAGTACGAGGGAAGCGAGTACGAAGAGCGCGGCACTCATCGCTGCGAAGTCACCGTCTACATCAGCAAGAGTCAAGACTACCCCGCCATCTCAGAAGACTGGAGCATGACCACCATTGGTTTTCGCTTCCCCGACACCTACCAAGCTGTAGCACGCAAGGCACTACAACGCCTCTGTCAGATCTACAAGGAGCCCATCGCCCGCACCCCCATGAGGCACCTGCCACCAGAAGGGAAGAATCACCCTGCCTGGATTGCTCGCTTGGAAAGCGTGCAAGGCCCACAAGGCAACCCCGTCATCAAGCACTGCTATCCTACACGCCGCTCTCGATGAGCGATGCGACCGCCGAGACACCGCCATGAGAAGCCTTGATCCGCCCGAGCGAACGAGGCGGAAGGCTACGTTCGGCGACTTCTTGCGAGCACGCCCACGCAAAGAGCAAGTCGCCACGGCTTCACGCCGAGAGGCTACACTTGCGAGACCCTGAAGGCTACACTTGCCGAGACCCTGAAGGCCATTCAGGAGCGACACGTCCGAGAGCTAAGGGACACCAACATCGCCCTCCAATCAAGACGCAGAAGACACGCCCGGGGCACGGCCAAAACCTACAACCACGAGAAGGGATGTTCCCCAACCCCTTCACGGAAGGAGAACAGACTCCACCGGGCCACCATCACCAGTAGAAGACCGACAAGAAGGACCACCCCTGCCTCTCAGTCAGGCACCACCAAGAGAAGAAGCTCCCAGCACAGAGCCAAGTACCGGACCTGCAGAAGCAGAAGCCACCATGACCGAAGATGTAGAACCAGCACTCCCAAGGGAGGTGTAACCGTAGAGTAGCATTACCTTTTTCGCTCTACTATTGTACTCCCCCTTGAAGTAATCAAAATCATTGTGCTTGACCCATGATCCAACTGCGAGTGTCATTGAAGAAAAATTGACGGGTGCCTAAGCATAAAAAGCCACAGAGCAAATAATAAGCAGAAAAACTTTTCTAAGTGGGGTAGTGCATTATAGAAAAGAAGGAATACCAATCGGCGAAAAGGAAAAACCGTAAACAACAAATGAAATGCAAAAATGGGCTAAAACAAGAAGATAACGAGCCACGTAAATTTAGGGTTCCAAACAAAAAGAGGCCCTAAAGACCCCAATGATTTATTACCCCGTAAGAGTCGAGGAACAAAGAAGTGTACCACAGAAGACCGCGAAGGAACCAGCCAGAAGACACTAGAAGACCGGAGACACTAGAGGCATGAATCCTCTAAGTGGGGTAGACGTCGTGGAAGACCAAGATTTTAGGAGACGGATGAAAGACCAAGAAGATAGGGTAAAAGCAAAGCAGTAATCACCAACGGTGAGAAGGCATACCCTCCACAGTGTCGTGTTGCCCTCGAGACGGAGTAGCACGATAATAGTAGAGGTTCGACAAAGACAGAACTTCGTAAGCAATGGAAAGTTTCCCTCTCTCTATCTCTCCCTCTCCCTTTAGGACTCAAATTAGGACCTTCACTCAGTAGACTAGGAATCTCGGGGGACGAGATTCATCTAAGTGGGGTAGATTTGTAACACCCGTGTTTTTGCATCATTTTAAAAATCACTAAAAATTTTAACTTTTCGAATTACAACTAAAACCTGATTTATTTTCCGCTAAACTGAAACCCCGTCTTGAAAACCCCTGCATTTCAAACCCTCACCATATAGAAAACTAGGAAATATTGTTTGTTGCTTGGAGAACTTTATGGTGACCGATGATGCAAGGCAAGTCCTAGATTTTATTTATGGAAGTAATCGCATGAGAAATGATTTATTTAATTTCCTGGGAATAATAAATACCGAAAACTCGTGTGTACCAACAAATATATATGAATATTTTATGAGCACAATAAATAAATGTTCTCAAAGAATAAAAGTCGAGAAATATAAATGTGCTCGTATAAATATTTATAATATATCCATTACACATGAAATAATAGAATGGGAAATATGTGTACGCAAATATATTTATATTGGTATGAGTAGAATTAAATGAATATTCTCCGAAGTCAAGAGAATATAATGAGCTTGTACCAATATTTACAAAACATATAATTACACACATAAGGGGGAAAAAGGGAAGATGGAAATAGGAAAGGAGAAATGGAAATGGGAAAAGAAAATAGAAAAGAGAAGAGCCGTGGGCTCCTTCCTTCCCCTCCTCCCTTTCTCGGCCCAAAGATGGCCCTCCTCTCCTTCTTTCCACGCAGTAGCGCAAGAAGCGGCCCAAGGCCCACACCGCGAGCCAACAGCCCAACGACGCCGAGCCCGGTCCGCCTCCTCATCGTTTCGCGCCCGGCAAGTGGGCCGGAGCGTCGGCTCCGTCTTCCTCCTGCCGCCGCGGCGTCGCGACGCCGAGGGAGCACGCGACCCCGCCTCACCGAAAGCGCGGACCCGCCGCGGGATCCCGACGTGGCGGCGCCCGGGGTGTCGCGTCGTCATCTACCTCGCACCCACACGCCGCCTGGGTGAAGGTAAACGCACCACAGCGTGAAAGGGGACCCGCTGGCCCGAACATCGGCGCCATCGATGTGGCGTGGCGTCGGCCACGCTCGCCGGAGGCGGCCTGCGGGCGGGCCAGCGGCGCGGCGCTTCTGCCAACCGTCCACCCGGCCACGGGGACGCGAGTCAAGGCCCACGAGAGATGCCGCGGTGTAATGTCGGCGATGTCGCCATGCCGGAAGAACCGCGGTGTAGTTGACCCGACGACGACGGCGAGCTTGGCGGGCACGAAACGCAGCGCCGCGGCGGAAGCCGCTTCGACTGGCGGACTCCAGAGGAGGTCTATGCCCCTCGCGGCCCGCGGTCGGAAAAGATCGCGAGCGCGGAAAAAATATCTCCCGAGCTTCCCATGGACCACGGCTATAAATAGCCCCCTCAGGAGGCCGATCGGCCTCGCCCGACACAACCATAAGCTCCGCCATCGTCCGAGCAGCAGCGGTGCTCGCCTTGGTTCCTCCTCCCCTCTCCTCCACGCCCATGAGAATCGCGTTTCCAAATCGGGTGTTCGCCGCCGCCAGAAATCCGGCGCCCGCCCGGTCCTTTGGAGTCGTCGGCGGCCGAATTGTGGCGTGGTACGCCTCCCAACCCCTCCCTTCCTTTTACCTCACCCGGTGCTTGCACTAGTGTCTTTGTGTAGCTCACCCGTCCAGAGCACCGCCGTCGCCCGGCTCGCCCGAGCCCGCGCCGCCGAGGAAGAAGTCCTCCTCCGCTGCCGTGGTGCCGGTCAACGTGGCCCCGGGATGACAAGGCGGCCCCCTACAGCGCTCTCACGGCGAGCTCGGCCAAGGGATGCACGATTCGGTGGACCTCGGCGAAACTCCACCGCATGGAGATGACGGACGAGGAGGGGACGACCGGCTAGCCGTCGGCTGCCGTAACGGTGTCCCAGCGGAGGCCAGCCGGAAGTCGACACGTCGCCCTTCCCGTCCGTCCGTTTCCTCGCCGTCACCGACCACGTCACCCGGTCCCGCGACCCACGTGGCGTCCACATGGCAGCCACGGTGGCGTCATCGCCCCACGTGTCGACCACGCCCAGCGGTGGACTTTTACGTGTACACTTCAAAATTGCTATGTAGCCCCGGATTGTGTACACAATGTATTATAAGTACACCTTCCCATGTCGAAAAATTTTTTAAAATTTGTAAATTCATTATTTGATTTATAGAATTTTATCATGTAATTTGTTCCAATTTTATTACATGATAAAAAATTATATTATAATATTACCCTAATGATTTAATTAGGGATTAATGTTATAAATACCATATCTCGAGCAATTTAACTCCGTTTCGTGTGAAAGCGACTTCCATAATTCATCTAAAATCTAGCTCTATGCATCTAACCCATTGCCACCATAATGTTCTATGTCTATTTTGTATGCCATAGTTCGAGCTAGGTTTTGTCGCCATTCGTGAAGTAGATTTCGACGTACTGCCGTAGTTCTACATCAACCCGATAGGAGTTGCCGCTGAAGGTGGCTAGAGACGTTCGACGCCGTGCCAATTCGTAAGAACCTCCCAGGCAAGTCCTTACCCCCTTAACGACCGAATTACTATAATTAATAAGATGTTAAGATAAGTATAACCGGGGCAAGCCGTGTGGGAGTACTCATGGGCTATGTGTGTGAGGCATCGCTAGGCTTTGTCGTTAACTTAAGTAATAATGTGAACCTTCCCAACAAAAGGTGAGTGGTGATAGTCTACATGGAGGTGGACTAATCACAGTCGGCCAAATTGAACCGCCCTTCTTCTCGGCGGTATCATTAATGTGAGGAGAGGCGGTTCGGGGGTGCTTCCTTATTTACACGCATCTAAAACCGACCTCAATAAGTATAAATAGATGGGGAGAGCTCTCACCTCAACACACACCACACAAGAGCCATTCTCCTCCACTTGTATCTTTTTACCTTTTAGTAGTTTGTAGTAGGAGCTTGGCAAGGCTTGTACATGGAGATCAAGAACATCTTAGAAGTATTCGGTATGATCAATATTGAGTTCTTCATCTTGTTCTTGTTCTTTATTTATCAATATAGTTTTGCTTATGAACTAGAGTATAGTTCTTATGATATGATCTTAGCATATGAACTAGTATATAGTTTTCATGTTATGATCTTGTCGTATAGAACTTTATGCTTAATATGCTATACATACATGTTTAGACCAAGAGCTAAGTTGAGATGTTGAGTTATACTTTGAGTTAATCTTGGTCGTTGTTGGGTTGCGGGTTCGTTTGTCCGCCCTTGTGGTGGATGCTCTAGTAGAAGGACCTTGCCGGTCGAGCTCTCCTTGCTAGCATGCTAGAGTAGTAGTCAAAGCTTAGGCGTGGTGTCTAGGTTTGGGGCTACCTTCGTTTGCCTCGTACTCGCACGGGTGAGGGGGATGGCGGCGGTGGTGACAGACTGTCCCGTCCCTTGTATTCCCCACGTTCGGGTATGGCGTAGAGCTGTAGGCCGACAACGCAGCGGACCAAGTGTTGTCCGGTGCCCCAGTAAGTCAGGTGACCATGGCTATCTTAACTTAGAGTCTCTAACATTATAAAAGCATGTATGTATACATACTCTCATAACATAGCTATATAGGATGTGCACACTTTCTGAGGTTAGATTTATTCTTTTATTCTTTCTTTTTCCTTTATCCTTGAGATTGGTTCAAGTGTGTGTGTCAAGTTATCCTTTACTTATCCTATTCCATCCCTGTTATGAACTTTGGTCTATTGCATAGTCATGTTATTATGTCCATGTTCATATTAGAGACTTTCACACCATGCCTTCCCCTGTGGAAATACGATACCCTGAATACTTCGGGTGAAAGCTACAATGGCATTTCCGGCGCTTACTTGCGGAACCCTTTGTTTGTGTTAAGAAACGCCAACAAGCTTTTACGGTGCCGTTGCGGGGAAGGCGTTGGTTAAAGGAATGATCTATTAGAACATGTTCATGATAATATGCATGTGTAGTGATCATTGCTCATAATAGGTTTATCATAAAAACAATATATATATATATATATATATATATATATATATATATATATATATAGGGTGCACTTTTTATACACCCAGGGAGTAACTACACCCACCTTTGTAAATACACGCACAAGCAGGTCCGGCGCGCACCATGTTAACGGGCCCGCACTAGAGGTACTTGTCGGGTACTAATGTGGAGCCTGCGTGCGCACCATCGTTTTTGCTGCCGTCTGTTGCTTCTTTCAAAGGGAATAATTTATTTATGGACATATATGCCCCGTCTGTAAGCGAATTATTTATTCATGGACATATATATGCCTGTCGTGGATAAAGTATGGATACATACTTCAAAAAATAAAGTGAGTATATTTACATACTTGTACGTATAAGAGATTGAGGAGGCAGTATTGTGGACGTATTTATATTTAAATATGCAATACAGTTGAATTTATTATTAGAGTATGTAGATATATACTTATATTGTTTTTATTAGGAAGTATGTGCACGTACCTAAATGTACAGTAGTATGCGCGCATACCTGTATATTGTAGGAAGTATATCCACATACTTTATTATATTATGGGAAGTATGTCCACATACTTTAATAAAGTATGGACACATACTTTAATAAAAGTATGGACACATACTTTATTAAGAAAATGAGTATATTTGTATACTTTTACTTAGGAGTATATCCATATATACTCAAAAAAACACATAAATAAACTTTAATAAAGTATGGACGCATACTTCATTAAGAAAATCGTGTTGCCGGATAGAGAACAACATGAACATGGATATACATGATTATTCCTGAAAGTATGAAGTGATACTCAATCTAAAAATGGAAGTATCCCAGGATACTCAAATTTAAAAGGGACTCTGATCTAATCTAATCTGAGTAAATACAACGTTATTCTGATCTTCTTCGGGTAGTTGCACAGCCTGAAAGGGACTTATAAAATCAAATCACGAGACTCTGATCTAATCTGACACAATAAAAAAATCAAGATCACAAACCGGTAACATGCAGATTCGTCAAGTGTGAGAAGCAAGGGCGCCACCAACAGAGAAGGAGAGAAACGCCTCAATGAAAAATAAGGTGATTTGATTTTATAAGAAGTGCCATATCAACCAGATCATTAATGGAATCTGCTGTCCCGGATCTGCAAGCTGCAAGGGGATTTGATTGGAATAAAAAAATCAACCACAAACAGGAATATTAGAACTGTCGAGACTCGAGTAATCAAAACCTGGATTCGAAGGTGTCCCAGCGGTGCATACAGGGCTACGACGCCACCCGCCCGGCGGAGACGACGCACGCGGCCTCGTGCACGCGGGCTACGACATGACCTGCACAGGGAGGCGACCACACGGCCTCGTGCACGTGGTCTACGAAGTGAAATGCACTGGGAAGACGGCGCACCCGGCCAGCGCGAGTAGATTCATCGGAGACAGGCGGGCTGGAGATCTCGGCTCTCCTGGTGTTGGAGACGATGCAGGCACGAGAGATCTCGGCTCTCTGGTGTCTGGGACGATGTAGGCAGTGCCGGATCTCGAGCTACGGGATGGCGCGACGGGGAAGGAGCTTTTGATCCGGTGGGCTACCGATGCGAGGTGCGCCCTCTCGACGATGGCGGCGCTAATGATTCCGACGGGCTGCTGCGAGACGCGTCCAGCGTTGTGGACGTTTCTTATATATATACTGGAATAATGGGTCTGTTTTTAACCCGCTAACCAACCTGGTAAGGTTCCACGCGTGTATCCTTGTGTGATTAAGAGCAGGGTGTAGTTACTCCTAGGGCGTAGGAAAAAATTTACCCTATATATATATATATATATATATATATGATGAAAATGAAATGTCCTCCTTCGAGAACTTCACTTAAATTTTGAAAAAAAAATAACTAGCTCAAATTGCTGCTTCCTGCATATGTTTTTCAATAAGATAATCACAAGGGATGATAAGTCCCCTCGTGATGTACCATATCGTAACCACACAGGAAAAAAAAAAAAAAGCATGGGGGCACAACCCCAATTCGATAAGCTTTGAGCTAGCTTGGGGAGGACAACAACAAGGTAACATGTATCTTGCACTCTCATCACCTTTTGTTACCTTGCAAAAAAAATAAAGATAATTTTAAAAAAAAAATCACCTTGTTCTCTTTACAATGTTTTCACCTCTATTGGATGAATCTTGTTATCCTTTTCGTGCTTCCTCTCTTTATGCTTTGGCATATTTTGGCTTGGAAGTATTGGTCATACAATTGTTGATCATACTCTCATAGACTTGCTAGATTAAGCATGGTGCTTAGGTTAGCTAAGTCTGCCTTAATCAAATTAGACATGGGGTCAAGTTTGATTATTGAACCAAAAATTTGCTAGTATAAAGTTTGTCGATCATTTGGACTAACCCTTGCAGGAATTCATCAACTTCATGAGGGTAAGTCCTTGAGATGACAATGGAGATGAAAATTTGTTTAGTGAACCAAAAAAAAACTTTTATGACAAAATAATGATGATAATAAACCTTTCAAACCCAAGTATTCTTGTCCTATTACTTTGATGTCATCAAAAAGACAAGCTTGGGGGAGTCTCTAGCACGCTCAAGAGGGGCGAGAAACCACAAATCAGGCCATGGTGAGCACCAACTAGTCTGTATTCCTAGCTAAGTCTCAGGCCATGGTGAGCACCAACTAGCTGTATTCCCAGCTAAGTCATGTAAGTTAAGACGGGAGCTAGCTTGGGGAGGACTGCCGAAAGGTAAATCTCGCATTTTATTTATCTTTTCTATCTTATAAATGATGAGATATGATGAAAATATAATAATAATAATATTAATTCCATCCTAGTATGTGTTGAAGAATGTTAGTTTCGCCATGTTGAAATGATGAATAGTTGCTCTTTCTATAATTCATTTGTGCCTAGTTTATGACTTTGTATTCCCCAATATTTAAGTTTGTTGGCTAATAATGTCTCAACTTGAAATACTTAAATGAATTGTGGGTTTGCAAATACATGATCCTTTTTCTAAGTTGTTGCGGATATGATATGGTGCAAAAAGAGACTCTACTATAATTTCGTTCCAAGAGAAGCTTGACATCCAGGAATTTTTTAAAAGAAAAAAAATAGAGAGAGATATGGGCTATGCAAAAAAAATAAAGAGAGAAAAAGAAATGAAGAGATGAAAAATGGACATGTGTCCAAGGGCGAGTAGAGCCCACATCTCCAAAAAAAAAGAACAAAAAAAAAAAAAAGAATGAAAGAGAGGAAATAATGGACAAAAGTCCAAGGGTGAGTAGAACCCACCTCTCCAAAACAAAGCCCATATGTCCTCAAAAGCATTTATAAAAGAAAATTCGGATAGATGGTTGATCAAAAGAATGAATGATTAGTGTTTCTATGGCAACCATTCTATCTTGCAACCACCCAAGAACTTAGAGAAAGTTAAAAGCCCCACATACGTTGAGCAATAAAAGGTGAAATAATAGGTGCCAACTTATTTAAATAGAGGAAGAATACTTTGTTATAAACATGATACATCTTGAACTATATTGTCATTGTAGCAACTCCTGATCAACAACCAAGTACTTAGCTATTGGCTCGGGACGAGCAAAGGTTAAGCTTGGGGGACTTGTTGGCGGTCGTTATCGACCATATTATACCGCCAATTTTTATCCAAATCCGGTGAAACAAGCATACTTATGACACATATACATATGCTATGACCCCATTCCACTTGTTTCTTGAGACAAAAATATGTTTTGCAGGACAAACGCTGGAAACAAGTGGAAATGCACGAAGTAAAGAACAATGCGCAAAGCTGAACACACATTCCAGAAATGCGCAATCAAAGGAGAATAGAGAAAGCCCAACTCAGAACCGAACTGGACCAAAGCACCCCTAAACTACGGGTCTAGGCCGGCCCATGAGCCCACACGCCGGAGACGGTTGCGAAAGGAGCCAGGCCCAGTTCGGCCGGAGTGGTGGGTCCGGCCGGACTGGCGATCCCGCCAAATTGAACCGCCCTTCTTCTGGCGGTATCATTAATGTGAGGAGAGGCGGTTCCCGGGGGTGCTTCCTTATTTACCTGCACGAAACCGACCTCAATAAGTATAAATAGATGGGGAGAGCTCTCACCTCAACACACACCACACAAGAGCCATTCTCCTCCACTTGTATCTTTTTACCTTTTAGTAGTTTGTAGTAGGAGCTTGGCAAGGCTTGTACATGGAGATCAAGAACATCTTAGAAGTATTCGGTATGATCAATATTGAGTTCTTCATCTTGTTCTTGTTCTTTATTTATCAATATAGTTATGCTTATGAACTAGAGTATAGTTCTTATGATATGATCTTAGCATATGAACTAGTATATAGTTTTCATGTTATGATCTTGTCGTATAGAACTTTATGCTTAATATGCTATACATACATGTTTAGACCAAGAGCTAAGTTGAGATGTTGAGTTCTACTTTGAGTTAATCTTGGTCGTTGTTGGGTTGCGGGTTCGTTGTCCGCCCTTGTGGTGGATGCTCTAGTAGAAGGACCTTGCCAGTCGAGCTCTCCTTGCTAGCATGCTAGAGTAGTAGTCAAAGCTTAGACGTGGTGTCTAGGTTTGGGGCTACCTTCGTTTGCCTCGTACTCGCACGGCGAGGGATGGCGGCAGTGGTGACGGCCCTGTCCGGGTCCCTTGTATTCCCCACGTTCGGGTATGGCGTAGAGTCAGTAGGCCGACAACGCTAAGCGAGACCAAGTGTTATCCGGTGCCCGAAGTAAGTCAACAAGTGACCATGGCTATCTTAACTTAGAGTCTCTAACATTATAAAAGCTTGTATGTATACCTACTCTCATAACATAGCTATATAGGATGTGCCTGCTCCAGGTTAGATTTATTCTTTTATTCTTTCTTTTTTCCTTTATCCTTGAGATTGGTTCAAGTGTGTGTGTCAAGTTATCCTTTACTTATCCTATTCCATCCCCTGTTATGAACTTTGGTCTATTGCATAGTCATGTTATTATGTCCATGTTCATATTAGAGACTTTCACACCATGCCTTCCCCCGTGGAAATACGATACCCTCGAATACTTAGGGTGAAAGCTACAATGGCATTTTTCGTGCGCTTGCGGAACCCTTTTCGCTTTGCGTTAAGAAACGCCAACAAGCTTTCTGGAGCCGTTCTTAGGGGAAGGCGTTGGTTAAAGGAATGATCTATTAGAACATGTTCATGATAATATGCATGTGTAGTGATCATTGCTCATAATAGGTTTATCATAAAAACAAAAAATATATATATATATATATATATATGATGAAAATGAAATGTCCTCCTTCGAGAACTTCACTTAAATTTTGAAAAAAAAAATAACTAGCTCAAATTCGCTTCACGCATATGTTTTTCAATAAGATAATCACAAGGGATGGTAAGTCCCCTCGTGATGTACCATATCGTAACCATGCAGGAAAATCCAAAAAAAAAAGCATGGGGGCACAACCCCAATTCGATAAGCTTTGAGCTAGCTTGGGGAGGACAACAACAAGGTAACATGTATCTTGCACTCTCATCACCTTTTGTTACCTTGCAAAAAAAAAAAAATCAAGATAATTTTTTTTAAAAAAAAAATCACCTTGTTCTCTTTACAATGTTTTCACCTCGTTGGATGAATCTTGTTATCCTTTCATGCTTCCTCTCTTTATCTTTGGCATATTTTGGCTTGGAAGTATTGGTCATAAAATTGTTTTCTCAGCAAGATTAGTTATACAAGATTAGTTATACTCAATGTTTTCTCAGCAAGCAAACGGATACTGGTGAGCATTTCACCCGGGAGAGGGTTTTAATATCGAATCCATAGGGAGGATGGTGTGAAGATAACTGAGGCATATAACTAATCCCTGAGCAAAGCAATCAAGGAACCGAAGAAGATAAAGAGATAAGGAGATTTCTACGGTTATCTAGTTCTTACACCCGTGTAAGCTATGTTGATATTTTCTTAAGGGGACGTACTTAAAGGAAAACATGGACGAAACATGCAAACCTCCAGTAACATGGTCCTACTTGGCCTATCATTCGGGGGGTGGCCTCCAAAGGAATCAATGGCACTTTGTCACTACCACGAACTACCACACATTCCCGGAATGTAGGGTGCATTCACAAGCAACCTCGGTCTAAGCACCACGCCTAAACCTAAGCTAACTCCTCTAATCTATAGGGTCCTACAGATTAAAGTACTCAAACAAGAGTTATGAACAATAAGAGCAAATAGAACATTTACTTACTTAAATAAGGAGTTGACCCACCATAGAAGTCTCGGGATCAAGTACCAGTGCTAATGGGACTTGATCTCGATGGTACAAGATGTAGAGGAGTCACCCATGTGTCCAGGTGCTTCCTCGGCGGCTCTTCCCATCATCAACACTTTAACTCTAGGAACAAGATTACATCTAGTCTCTCTCATGGGGTACTACAGATCTAATCTCTCAACTTGATATGCTTTTGCTCTTCAACTCACTCTAATACTTCTAGTTCTACATGATCTTCTAATATAGATTGGAACTAGAGAGGAGAGGTTGTCCTCACATTGGGACACCTCTGACCAAAAGGTCAAAAGATAATGAGTAGAATGAGTTAGGGTTTAGCCCTGGGGTCAGGGGGTCTAAACAGATTTTGAGACGTTGGCCATTTACCTTATGTAACTTACATTCATTGTTTTGTATAGTGACCGTTGTACGTCGAGCATGGCAGATGGTCCCATTGGCCTAGGAGTTAGGATGGGCAGTGTCACCTTTGCCCCTTTCCTGGCTCATCGGAGGTAGAAGTCAAGGGGAGGACAGGTTAGGCTAAACAACGATTTGTACTCCCGGTGTTGTGGAGCACTGTCGCCATCATCCCGTGCCCTGAGTCAACTGTCGTATGCTCGACATAGTCAGGCTCTGTATGTTCACCGCGGTGAGGACTAGAGTAGGTAGCATAGTGTCAGCCGTCTCATGCCCACCTCAGGAAGAGTTGGGTCAGGGACGAACTGATTAGGGTTGTACCATCTCACGTTGGTGTTATGTCGAGTCCTGTTTGCACTCTGAGCATGCTGCGCTTGGGGCTGGCATTGTCTTCATGCGGGGCCAAGGTGGTAGCATTCTAGCTACATTTGGTCTTGGAGGACCCATTCTCCTTGGAGGGAGGACAGTCGTACTGAGTCCTAGACTTACCAAAATCGGCTGGTGGCGTTGAGCGGTGTATGCTCGAGCGAGTCGATCAAGCGCCCGAGGGCTCCATTGTTGTGTAATGGAAACAGTGTTCTCCCGAGGGCCCCTGTGCTCATGAAGGAGTGAGGTACTTGAGTCCGTCAAGGGCCTGAGTGCTAGATGGGCCGAGTCTTAGGTCTAATATTTGAGTCGCTCTTGGGCCTAAGCGGCCCTATGCGCTCTAGTCGACCTTTTTAGGGTATCCTATTTCTATATACCTAATAGTAGCCCTTGCGCTCATGAAGGAGTGAGGTACTCCTTTACATGCTTTAGGTCGATTTATACGGGAAAGTGTATGTAGCATAGGTTTGCTTCGGCGTGCATAGTGGACCCGGTGATGTTGATGCAACAAGAAAGTGGACACTTGGGGCGTGGTCTTTGCAACCCAATGAGGTGATACAATGACAATGACCCTATTGTGCGGAGAAGATGTGTCATGTGGGGACGGGCCGTATGTCCGGCGCCGGCGCGAGCCCGTGATGTCGGGCGTGCCGCCCGAATGGGAATGGGCTTAGGAGGACCAGGCCGCGAATAGTGGCTAGATTAGCTAGGAAAGATATTTGTTTCCCTTTTCATTATTTCCAAATTAGCCTCCTTGATTCTAGGAGTGATTAGTTGAGCCCAAGGCTACTTATCTTGTAACAAACATACGTTGAAGGCAATCAAGATTATTCCCATCTAATCTCCCTATCTTCTCTCTAAGCCGTGCGCTGGGGGCATAACCCGGCCTACGAGCAGCGATGTGGGGAATAACCCCCGTCACCTACCACGGAGCGAGACTACGAGCTCCGGAGTCGAGGTCCGCCGTCGTTGGGCATCACGCGCCCTTGGCGATGCGGTATCGAGTCGGCCGTCCCTCGTCCTCGCGATCCCAGTCTTCCTCCTCAGCCGCACCACCCCTAAACCCTAGCCCTCCCACCTCACCAACGTCCACCGCCGCCTCCGCTGCCATGGGCGACCAGCCAACCCTCACCGATCTCATGGCCAAACTAAATTCCCTCACCACCGACATGTCGGCTATGAAGGTCGACATCGCGGAGGCTTGAAGGGCTCGTCATCGGAGACCGGCGGCGGCAACCACACCGACGCACCAGCGTGACATCGACCGCCCTCCCATGGTTTAGAAGTTGGACTTCCCACGGTTCGACGGCAAGTCGGATCCCCGGCTCTTCATCAACAAGTGTGAGTCCTATTTTCGTCAACAACGCACCATGGCCGAGGAGCGTGTCCGGATGGCGCCCTACAACCTCGAAGGTGTCGCCCGGGGAGTGGTTCATGCAGCTCAGTGGACGGCGGCACCCGTCGTGGGGGCATTTCAAAGATCTCATCGATCTACGATTCGGGCCGTCATTTGCGACGCCCCCTCTTCTGATTTGTCGGAGTGCATTTGTTGGTATTTGTTAAGCCTACAGAAATATTTATAATAATCATAGTTTAACGGATCTTGGTGAGCATTTCACCCGGGAGAGGGTTTTATATCGAATCCACAGGGAGGATGGTGTGAGGTAACTAAGGAATATAACTAATCCCTAAGCAGTAGTCAAGGAACCTGTAGAAGATAAAGAGATAAGGAGATTTCTATGGTTGTCTAATTCTTATCCTTGTAAGCATATGTTGGTATTGTCTTAAAGGGAAGCACCCAAAGGAAAACATGGGCGAAACATGCAATCCTCCCGGCACTTACATGCCCAACTTGTCTTATAGACGGAGGGTGGATTCTAAAGGACTCAACAGACTTGTCACTCCCGCGATCTACCACACCGACCCGGAATATAAGGTGTCATCACAAGCAACCTCGTCTAGGCACCATGCCTAAACCTAAGCTACCCCTCTAATCTATAGCGTCCCTACGATTAAAAGTACTCAAACAAGAGTTGTGAACAATAAGAACAATAAGAACATTTACTTACTCAAATAAGGAGTTGATCCACCATAGAAGTCTCGGGATCAAGTACGTGTTACGGGACTTAATTCCGATAGTACAAGATGTAGAGGAGTTACCGACAGGTCCGGTGCTTCCTCCGCAGCTCTTCCCATCACCAACACTTTAACTCTAGGAACAAGATTAGTTATAGTCTCTCCAATGAGGACTATGGCTCTAATCTCTTCTTAACTCTTACTCTTGATTAGATCTAATTAGATCTAATCCACTTCTAATTACATGTCTAATTCTGCTTCACTAATCTCTTAGAGAGAGTTGATCCTTACAAGGGACCCCTCTACAACTAAAAGAGATAATGAGATAGAATGAGATAGTAATGAATTAGGGTTTAGCCACGGGGTCGGGGGTCTTCTTATATAGGCCTTGACGATGAGCGATAGCCCTTGGATCAAACCGACCTTGGCAACGGTGTAGATACAACCTCAAAGTCGGTTATAAACCGACATAAAAAGATGGACCTGATTGGACATAATTGCCTGGCGGCCGGCACAAAATAACTTTTGAGAGATAAATAAATACAATAGAGCCTTTGTAAGATATTGGCTAGCAATGAGTGAATGGGTATAGGAAATATTTTTGGTTGCTCTCTCCTAGGATAGGAGTAGAACATTTTTCTTTGGCTAGAATGAATGGGTGTATATGGTGTATATATGTGATGAATGTATATGTGGTGGATGCGTACTTCGGGATGGAAATAGCATATGTGTATGTAGTCAAGTGGAGTGGATGTAGTGGAATGAAGTGGAGTGTACATGATCAGCATGACAAGTTTCTAAGGGTCGACAAAGATTAAACAAACTCAATGCAAAGCAAGCAACCTATATATATATCTCAAAGGTTTTCCTAATCTAAATAGCATGTATATATGGCTGTGGTAGGAGGTTCACACTCTTGTCACACAGGAACTTATCATGTGCACTTTTAAAGTTTCAAAATAAATCTCAATAAATCTAGTATCACTAGGAGTAAGATCAATAGCAGACTCAAACTCTCATATATCATATCCGTCAATTACCTAGACCTTAGAGCAAGCAAATTGCAACCCACGGGTTTTCGTGTTAGAGCAAATCTTAAGTCAAAGCAGTTTTGTATTTAAGGCTCAAGAGAAATTAAGCTTGAAAGCTAGGTACTAAAAAAGGAATTACGACGGAGCAACTATTCATCATTTCCATGCACAAGACTTAGCTTGAGAGATTATTTTATATTGGTGGAAAAGAAAACTATGGTACACTCCTATTTATTTATTTTATTTCCCACACTCTAAAGATCACACTCTACTAAAGACTCTTTAAACGATTTTATGAACTAGACTCTTAACAAACTAAGCAAACCAAAATATTAGCTAATAATATACGAGATAGTAATAGAGATACTTATCGTGATAACCAGGGGTGCTCTCCCAGGCTGGATTGAAGTGTCGGGTTTATTGATGTGGAAGTTGAGGTAGACAAAGGCGAGAGTATCACCCTATCATGTTTCTCTTCCTTGAAATCCTCTTTGAACTCAAATAGACAACAAAGCTAGTGGAACTTGATTAGCGTTAGTGGTTCGCCATATAGGCTTCATGTGTCTAAAGATTTTCAAAATGAGTCATGATTATTCTATGTAAAACTTCAGCAAGATTTTTTTCTTCTCAATGTTTTTGGAGTTTTATAATTTTATATGCATGCAAAGAACTATAATGCAAATGCAACTAGATGAATGCATAATTATTTTTATGCCCCCACAGTGGATATCCTTATGGGTTGTTACACGCCATAAAATTATTCACATGGGGCTTGAGAATTTTCAATGCGGTGCTAATGCATAAATGTAAATATGCTAAAAAAAAAAAATGATTATGCAATGCAAGGAAATAAATATGCTAATGCAAGATACAAAAGATAAATATGATATGCAACTAAAGATGCAATGTTAAGAATTAAATATGGATAACTACCGAAGTTACCTTTCGGCGAAGGTTCAATGTTTTAAGTCCTTTGAACAAGACTTCTTACCTTACTCACTCCTCAAGTGTATCATCGATCTTGGTGGTCAGGTGTCTCCCGAGATAGTGATCTCGAGGATAGCATCACCCATGTTGCTTGCTTGTCTCATGATTTGAAGTGAAGCTCTCGGGATCAAGTACCGGTGTGTTTTGGGACTTAATTCGATAGTACAAGATGTAGAGGAGTTATCGACAAGTCCGGTGCTTCCTCCGCAGCTCTTCCCATCACCAACACTTTAACTCTAGGAACAAGATTAGTTCTAGTCTCTCTAATGAGGACTATGGCTCTAATCTCTTCTTAACTCTTACTCTTGATTAGATCTAATTAGATCTAATCCACTTCTAATTACATGTCTAATTCTACTTCACTAATCTCTTAGAGAGAGTTGATCCTTACAAGGGACCCCTCTACAACTAAGAGATAATGAGATAGAATGAGATAGTAATGAATTAGGGTTTAGCCCTAGGGTCAGGGGGTCTTCTTATATAGGCCTTGACGATGAACGATAGCCCTTGGATCAAACCGACCTTGGCAACGGTGTAGATACATCCTCAAAGTCGGTTATAAACCGACATAAAAAGATCGACTGATTGGGCATAATTGCCGGGCGGCGGCACAAAAAATTGCTGGCGGCCAGTGTAATTGCCTCCTCTCGGCCTCTCGTCTCTTCCGGTGTCCTCACGGTATCTTCTAGAATATTTTAGTCTACTTTTCAGGTTGAGTTACTTTACGGTCAAGTCTTGTCATCATATGTCTTGTATATTAGGAACTTTCTCCATTCTTCTCTCGCATTTATCTATTTAAGTCCACGAAAATATATAAATCACCAAAGCTCATAGAATTATGTTAGTTAAACCCCTAGACTTAGGTTGATATTCAATTTAAGCCCTTATTTCATGTTAGTTGACTAGTAATTTTATGCTATAACAGTGTCAACGAAGCCGCCGCGATGGGCACCATGGAGTACTCCAACAGCTTCGAGCACGCTCTTTCGTGTCGGGCCCCTCGACGAGTCCCGGCTCGTCCGGATGTTCACCCGGGGTCTCCTTACGCCCCCTCGATCCACGCCGTTCGGATTCACAACCCGACGACGCGTTGGCGGCGACCATGAGTCTCGCCCGCCGGTCGAGCGATCGAGTGGATAAGCCTGGTGGGTCCAATGGCCAAGTCTACACCTCGCGGCGCTTCCACCGCCCCGGCTCCCCCGGGCGTTAGCCGCGCCACCGGCGCCCCCGCCGCTGCCAAGCGTTGCCCCGGCCAGTGGTCTTTGACCGCCTGCCGGCCGAAGCCTTAACAACGTCGCCGCCTCTCAAAGAAGAACAAGAGGAACGCCCGCCCGGCTCGGGCGTGTTTCAATTGTGATGAAATACTTCGTGCCCATAACCGCAGACCGCCGCCGCATCTTCTACGTCGATGGTGTCCAAGCGGACACCGGGACGGCGACGGCAGCCGGCTGGCGACCGAGGGAGGATGCCCCCTGTTTACTCATTATCTTGTGGCAGTGTGTAGGGCTTCGACATGTTGCGGGTCCGCGCGTGCTCCTCGGGACAGCCGTGCCGGGTCGCCCTCCTCGACACAGGGATCCACACACAATTTCATCGGCTAAGCGCCGCACACCGCTCGGGCTGCACATCGACCCGCCCGACGCTCACCGCGGACGGTGGCCAGCGGCGAGTGCATCATGCCCAAAGGGTCATCGCGGCGATGCCAATCATGGTGCACGGCGAGATGTTCCAGCGTCAACCTCTTACGTCATGCGGCCGGCGGGCCGACCTCGTCCTCGGTACCCGGTGGCTAGGCACACTCGGGCCCATCGTTTGGGGCGTCGCCGCGCTGACCGTGCGAATCCAGCGCATGGGGCGCACCGTTATTGGGACGAGCGGCGCCTCCACGGCCGAGCCGGCCCCTCCGTGCGATCCTGCGCCAGCGCCCGGTGCCCGTCTGCGACTACGGCGGTGCGGGAGCCCTTCCTCGGCCGCTCCTGCTCCGGCTCCTCGGCGCGTCTTCGAGCAACGCAGGCCCTACCACCCGGCGCTCCGTGTGACCCTTTGTTGGTATTTCTTAACGTTGTCACTAGAAATAGATTTAGAACCTATCTTAGCAACGGCCTTGAAATACCCGGATAGGGTATATCTTATGTCTATTGGTGATTCCGCAAGCTCTCACGGAATATACCGCTGTAGCACTTCACCCGGGACTATTCCAAGGTATCGTTATTTATATTTAGCCCAAGGGAAGCAATAGCTAGAAAAGGATTGCGTGAGAGAGAGAGATCCTTATGTTCACCACAATCTAGTACCAGCCAATGTGTAGGGTAAACAAAAGGGATAGGAAGGGTTTGAGTGAAGCTAACTAGGCAATATAGAATAAGATAATAAAGATAACTAATAAGGTATAGCTAGGTGGGAGGACAACGAAAGTGAGTAAAAAAGAATCCTACAACGCTAACTTTACTTTAGTGGTATGAATCTAGGCACAAAAGATGAGACAACTAGTTGTGGTTCACACGACAAGTATGCTAGGCAAGTAGATGAGAAGTGGTGGACAAAACCACCGCTAACAAGCTACTATTTTACTAGGGCCTTACCTTTTAAGAACTTGCCAATAAACACGTGGTGATCTATGCAAAGACCAGACGGGTTTGTCACCACCGCATCTTGGCTACCACAAACAATCCTGCAACGAAGCGATAACCAAAGGCAAGATCGAAGTCTAAGCACCACGCTTACACTTCCTCTTACTACTCTAGATGTAGCTACACAGATCAACTAGAGCACCCTATAACAAAGCGATGATCGAATCTGAGGTAGGGTTCGATATGAACCGTAGCCGAGCCACAAACTAAGTATAAAGCACCTATATGCTAGACTTATATCACTACAACTATAGTCTAGATAACTAGAGCAAAGTTGTACTAAGTAAATACTAATAAAGTAGATCTTTGGAGTAAAGTAAAGAAAAGAACTATATATTATAAAGTAAAGATCCGAATACAAGAGAAAAGATAACTAGAGCTATACCAGACTCCTGAAGACTAGCTCCGGAATCCCGAGCGTAGCTCGACTCGACTCTAACTCCCACACTAGACTATCCTACTACTCTCTTGCCTAGAGCTTTGCCTTCACTATACTTCACTTCACTCCACCCTCTCAAATGAGACGGGGTAAGGGGGTATTTATAGCCCAAGGTGGAGTAGGGGCTACTCCAGCGCCACGTCATCGATCCGCGTGACGTCGCCTTGCCACCGTTGGATCTAACCGCCTTAGAACCGCCTTTCCATCAAGGGCTGAGGTGAAACAACACGTGCACAACATGTAGAAGGTGGGACGAAGCCGGTGAAGGTGAGGGGGGGGGGGGCCGACCCCACCATATGACATGTGGGCCTTCCTCTAGGTCCATTACATGGGTCCCACTAGTCAGTGACCTCAGCATTTGGCTGGATCTTGTTGTGACGCCCAACTTGTACCGATTCGATCCATGTGACCTCTTGATGGACCAATCAGGTGCCTCCTAAGGTTGGCACATGGATTGGTGACATGGTAAGTGCCATGGCATGGTTGTGGGCCGAGTTGGCAGGTTGGCCGACCTAGCCCTTTTTACCATAAGCGTGTCATTTTCGCCTTATTTGCAAAGTCCTCGCAGAGAAATACTCAAAGTACAATTTGGAACTAGTTATTGAGTAAAATATGTTCAAGGGATGTTGTTCTTCCTCTTGAATCGAGACTATTGACGGTGTTTTGATGATGTAAAACAAGGGTGTTTTTACCGTCAACAACCAGCACGCATCGTCCTCAAACCGAGAACCGCCGGTGGCGGTTCGCCGTCACCGATACCCGGTGGCCCACAAAGACGAAGCTCGAGCATCGGTGTGCGACCATGATCGAGCAAGGCATCGTCCACCGCGCAGCGATTCGGGCGTTCTCCTCCCCAGTGCTCCTCGCCCAGAAGTCGGACGGCTCCCGGCCCTTTCGTCGTGCCGACTGGCATGTGGCATCGAACGCTCACCGTCAAGGGCGCGTTCCCAATTCCGTGGTGGACGAGCTCCTTGATGAGCTCCATGGCGCCAAGTTCTTCACCAAGCTTGACCTGCGGTTAGGCTACCACCAGGTTCGGATGCGGCCGGAGGACATCCACATGACGGCTTTTCGCACCCACGGACGGCCTCTACGAGTTCCCGGTGATGCCGTTTGGGCTGACGCCCCTGCAATGTTTTAGGCATTGATGAATGACGTCCGCGGCCGTTCCTTCGCCCGTTTTGTTCTTGTGTTCTTTGAAGACATTTTGATCTGACAGCAAGAGTCTGGAGCGACCACCTCCGTCACATTCGTGCCGTCCTCGTCGCCACCGGCTGTTCCTCAAGCGCACCAAGTGTGTGCGTTCGCGCGCCGTCGGTGGGCTACCCGGGCCACGTCATCTCTCGAGGCGGCGTCGCCATGGACCCGGCCAAAGTCCAAGCTATCCGTGCCCGGCCTACTCCTCGTTCCACGCGGGCGGTGCAGGGGCTTCCTCGGGTTGGCGGGCTACTATCGCAAGTTCGTCCACCACTACGGCACGGTGGCCGCACCCCTGACGGCCCTCCTGAAGAAGGACGGGTTCGCTTGGAGCGAGGGCACCACGGCGACATTTGTAGCACTGGGGGACGCGGTCACCTCGGCCCTCGTCCTCGCCATCTTGCCGGACTTCTCCAAGCCGTTCGTCGTTGAGTGCGATGCCTCCTCTCACGGCTTCGGTGCGGTCTTTGGTACAAGAAGGGCACCCCATCGCTTTCTTCAGTCGGGCTATCGCTCCCTGGCATCATCAGGCGTTGGCGGCGTATGAGCGCGAGCTCATTGGGCTCGTCATGGCTGTTCGGCACTGGCGGCTGTACCTGTGGGGGCGCCGGTTCGTCGTCAAGATGGATCATTATAGCCTCAAGTACGTTGTTGGACGGAGGCTCGCAACGATCCCCTAGCATCATTGGGTGGGCAAGCTCCCGGGCTTCGATTTCTCCGTCAAGTACAAGCCCCGGTCGACTAATGTGGTGGTGGTGGATGCCCTCTCCCACCGCGACACGTCGGACGGCGGGGCCCTCGGCCCTCTCCGCGCCCGCCGACATCCTAGACCGCTTCCGTCAGCGCGGCGCATGGACCCGGCCCCGTCCGCGCCCACGAGCGAGCTCGAGCCGAGGCTCAGTGGCGCCTTGTGTGGTGGTCGACGGGATGGTGCAAGACGCCCGCCTCTTCATACCACCATCTTCCCCGCTACTTTAGGAGCTGGTGGTGGTGAGGCACGCTAAAGGACATGAAGGAGTCCAAATAAGACTTTACACCGCCGTGCCGAGATTTCCATTTTCCTAACATGAAACATGTGGTCCAAGATTACGTGCGGGAGTGCCCTACATGCGGCGCCACAAGTCCGAGCATCTCCACCCTGGCGGCCTCCTTCTTCCTCTGCCGATTCCGCGAAGGAGTCCGGACCGACGTGGCGCTGGACTTTGTCGAATCGGCCGCCACGGGTGCGCGGCAAGTCCGTCATCTTGACGGTGGTGGACGGAGTTCAGCAAATCTTGTCATTTTATACCGTTGGCGCATCCCTACTCCGGAGTCATCGCCCAAGCCTTCTTTTTGCGGAGATTGTCCGCCTTCATGGTGTGCCACGATCCATGGTGTCGGACCGCGACGCCGTCTTCACCTCCAAGTTACGAGAGAGCTCATGAGGCCGATGGGGACCGACCTACATATGACATCGGCCTTCCACCCACGGTCGGATGGCACCCAAGTCGGGCGAACGGTCATCGTCATGTACCTGAGGTGCCTCACCGGCATCGTCGCCCCCGCCCGGTGGCCGGTGTTTGCCGTGGGCGGAGTATATCTTCAACACCGCCTACCAGAGTTCACTCCGCAACACGCCATTTCGGATCGTCTACGGGCACGACCCTCCCTCCTTCCGGTCCTATGAGCCGGGCGAGACGCGTGTCGCGGCTGTGGCCCGCACCATGGAGGAGCGTGAGGAGTTCCTCGCCGACGTTCGCCATCGACTTGAGCAGGCTCAGGCGGTCCAGAAGAAGTATTACGACCAGGGTCACCGCGCGGTGTCTTACCAGATGGGTGATTGGGTGCTGCTCTGCCTTCGCCACCGATCACCTGCCTCCATCACCACTGAAGGCGCCGGCAAGCTGAAGCCCAAGTGCTATGGGTCGTACCGTGTCCCGGAGCTCATCAACGAGGTTGCGATCCGCCTCGAGCTCCGGCGACGCGCCCGTATCCACGGCGTGTTCCATGTGGGGGTCCTCAAGAAGTACCACGATGCCCCTCCGACTGCTACACCGCTGCTGTCGCCGCTGCACTATGGCGCCGTCACCCTGGAGCCGGAACGGGCTGTGAAGACACGGCTAGCTCGCGACATCCGCCAGGTGCTCATTCATTGGAAGGACCAGCCCCCGGCATCCGCGACGTGGGAGGACGTTGACACCTTCCGCGCCAAGTTCCCTGCATTTTAGCTCGAGGACAAGCTGCCTCTCGAGGAGGGGGGAGAGATGTCATGTGGGGACGGCCGTATGTCCGGCGCCGGCGAGCCTGTGATGTTAGGCGTGCCGCCCGAACGGGCCAAGGCTTCGGGAGGACAAAGCCGTGAATAGTGGCTAGATTAGCTAGGAAAGATATTTGTTTCCCTTTTCATTATTTCCAAATTAGCCTCCTTGATTCTAGGAGTGATTAGTTGAGCCCAAGGCTACTTATCTTGTAACAAACATACGTTGAAGGCAATCAAGATTATTCCCATCTAATCTCCCTATCTTTCTCTCTAAGCCGTGCGCCCGGGGGCATAACCCGGCTAACGAGCGGCGGCGTGGGGGAATAACCCCGTCGCCTACCACACAGTGTGAGACTACGAGCTCCGGAGTCGAGGTCCGCCGTCGTTGGGCATCACTTCCCTTGACAAGTTGTGTGTAGTACTCAGCCATGGTGTCGATGAAGTCGATGCTAGTGCCAGAGTAGTCTGGACGAGGTCGATGGGCGGAGGGCGACTCAATCCCAATCATTTGATCAGGCAAATGAAAAAAGATACAAAGACACAAAGATCGGGTGTACCGGGGCCGTGATCGGCGGTGCGCCAACGGGGATCAATGTGTTGGAGATGAGCAGATCTGCGCAACAACAGCGACATGCCAGACCTTGCTGCCTCCATGCCAGCGCAGGGCGAGGCGTTTGGTCGGGCATTAGCACCATCACGGTGGCACGGGGACGGGAGAGATCCATCAGGCTCCATGCGATGAAGATCGGCGGCGACAAACGGCCCGACAAGGACATAGGGGAGATCCCGACCTATTTCGTGACGACGATACGGTAGCCGGATCAATAGTAGCCCCCGGAGGAGATCAACCTCTCCCTAGGGCACCTAAATGAGGGCGCTGCCCCTGGAGGAGACCAACCTCTCCCCAGGGCGCGCGGTGCGGAAACCACGTTAGCTAGGGTTAGGATCTAGGGTTTATTGGATACACACCACTAAAATTTTAACGATTTTAAAATACACCAGTACTATTCGCCTAACTGGGCTGACACCATTACAATTTCGCATGTGTTTGAAATACTCCACTATCTACTACTGTCGCTGTCGTGGACCTACTATTCAGGCGTACATGAGTTGTTGTATTTCTGTATTGCCATTTATACCCTTGACGCACGGGAAAGGATATGTTGCGACTTTCCCTCACACACGACGCAGCTCCAGGCATGCTGTTTCCACCGATCCCTGTACAAAACAAAAGCCTCTGTAGAGCCTTTTTCAGAGTCGTACTTGATCGATTGCTCTTAGATGTGTGGATAAGGCTTAACCTATGCGGCATCGTTTACATACAGCAAATTTCGTTTCCTGTATTATTATTCCTACTGCATACTACTAATATTACCTTTTGGCTGGCTTGCTCCTATGTTGGTATGTATGGCCAAAGGGGTCCTAGCCTAATGGTTAGGATACTCGAGCGACACTCCACAGGTTCTGAGTTCGACTCTCCGTGGGAGCGAATTTCAGGCTGTGGTTAAAAAAATCTCCTCGTCAGTCCCGTGTGCCAAAGCACTAGTTAAGAGCCGGGCCAGGTCCCCATTGGGATCGAGCAGTGGGCGGCGGTATATACTGGCCCAAGGGTTATGGTGAATATCGGCCCAGGTCCTCTCCGAAGGATTGAGGATCGTAGTTTCCATGGGCTAAGGCTCCTAGTGTCAGGCAGGACTGGGGTTTGGGGATTTTCTCGATCAGGGAAACCGAGGTTTCTTCTTAAGAACATGTCGGTGGGCGGTCTTTCCCCACCCGACCGAGTTTTTTTTGTTGGTATGTACGTTCCAAAACCAATTTTACCTTCTCTTCCTTTGATGGACGGCCAACCAGCGAGCGATTTAGCTAGCCAAGTTGCCAACCATTCAATCTAGCTTTCAATTAAAATAATCTCCTGTCCCATGTTTTAGTCGTGATTAGTCGTGACAACTTTGTTATCCGTTTGTTTTATGCTAGGATGTTTTTGTTAGAGATCAAAGTTGAGGCCTTTATGATGGAAGGTTGTAGTGATGGGGAAAAATACTTTTGTAAGGGAAGGGTTGTTAAGCTGGATCGTAGAGAGAAGAAGGAGGGCAAAAGGTGTCATACCTTTTTTTAAAGGACAAAAACGAATATAGAATACATATGTGCTTGAGAGATCAATCTCACATATGTATGACAAATTCTTGGAGTATCATATTCGAGACTTTATTACATAGCGAATAATATCTATTACAAGAATAAAATCAAAAGTTCTAACACAAGCGGAAGACTGATAAATGCACTCCAAGGTTGCTCCAACTTGATAGCATCATTCACTAGGTCTTGGAAATTTTCATATCTCCCACCGGACAACTACAACTTGAGGTCATAGTAAATGCCCTTGAGGAAGAGGCGTTGCTTGTTCTTGTCATCCCTAAACTTCTTGGGGAGCATAGCGAGAAGCAGCCGAGTGAAGGCATCATGATACTCGTGACCGGTCATGCGCCCCATGCGGAGATTCTAAACTCTTCCGCCTTGGGTCCATCACACCTTCAGGGGACATGATGCGCCTTGAAATCATCCACAAACTGCTGCCAAGTGATTGCAGGAGCATTATTGGGACGAGCGGCCTGGTAAGACTCCCACCATATCTGAGCTGCACCCTGAAGCTGCCCAGAAGCATACAACACCTTCTGTTGGTCATCACATTGAGCAATGTTGAGCTGCTTCTCCACTGCCCGAAGCCAATCATCCGCCTCCATTGGATCAGCGGCATGAGTAAACACTGGAGGACGGCCTTGTAAGAACTCCCTTCGCTTGTCCCTTGGTGGTTGAGCATGGGGCATCCCTCCATTTTGCACCGATTTGCATGAGGCGAGTCATAGTGCGCATCATTTGGTTCATCAAGTCCTCTGAGGTCACTACACCACGACCTTAGCCACGACCTCGGCCTCTACCACGGGCAGCCATCTGTTAACCAACAACGAGCACATGAGCTTTAGGATTCCTCTCAAAGACAGAAAACATGAGATATGAAAGTTAACAGTTTCCTGGACGAAGTTCCATAACATCAGTTCAGTATTTCGACAATATCTGGAGTTCCGAAACTCAAACAGGGCGTTATTTATACCGTTGCAAAGCTTACGAAATTCTCTACAATGTTTATGTGGATCACTTTACTAGATTTTATCATTTACCAAGTAAAAACCGAGAAAAACAGTAAGCTTGCAGAACTTCCTGGCAGAACAGAAACCTCAACTTCCAACAATCATAACTCATAGCTCATAATAGATATTAAAGTGCTTGATAGGTCGTTGGAAAGCTACAGAAGTCTAGTTTTATCCATCAAATTTTCATCCATAACTCTCGAACCAATAAATAGATATACCAGATTCATTTCAGACTGCTCCAGAAACAACAGCAGGGACAGAAACGAGATAACCAACCCAAAATGCATATGTATTAACCAAAAGCTTAATATTCTTAATTTTAGAACTTGTGGACATGCCCACAAAGCTCCAGCACTCATTACAAAACTCCAAATCACTCAAGAACACAATAATAACTCAAATGACACACAAGAGTTCACCAAACACACAAGACTCGACTTACTAGACTCAAAACGTGCTAACGACTTTTAAGACACGGGGGTACTAAGACTTATAGAGGCGTGGTGGGGGATCAATCTCTCCATAGATCGGTGGCTCTCCATTGGCCACCCGGCTGGTCCACCTCTTCCTCGAACCTGTCAAGGGCAGAGTCTTACGTCTCGCCACCATCTCTTCCGGCTCGCTGATCTTGCCCATCAACTCGCGGGAAAAGTGAACCATCACGTGAGCAATTGGGTCCCAAACCAACCGGGTACAACATAACCCAATCAACAATGGGATGACTCCTCGGAAGGTAGTTGTCATCATCTTGCATATGCTAAGCGAGCATGGAATTCCTTGTAAGCTTCAAATCACGGCATCCTCCATCTTTGGAAAGCATAGTGGGGCGAGGACCAAGGTGACCAAAGCGGGATTCCGCCAAATCAGCGTTCCTTGCTTCATCCCAGTAGCAAACGACAACCTCCGTTCTCCAGAATGTGTCTTCCAAGGGATGGGTGAACTCATGGCAAATGTACCCGACATGAGCGAACCAGTCCCCATAGTAATCCCACCGGCATGTGCGAGGCGATCATGAGATGGGGTGCGTCATTGCGGGAAAACACCACCTCATAATCCATCCCATGGGTGGCGCTAGAGGAGGATCTTGTGCGGCGGCGGTGATGGTGGTGATGGTGGTGGTGGTGGTGGTGGTGAACCACTTCCTTGTGGCGCTACCTCTTCATCATCAGCTGCTGTCAAGTCCACGATGTCCATAGGCACGTGGTGTCATCATGACTCCATGGACATCAGTGGACATGACGATGATGATGAAGAGTAGCGCTTGAGAGAAGTGGTTCACCACCACCCACCACCACCACCACCACCATCACCACCATCACCGCCGCTTTGCACAAGATCCTCTAAGCGCCACCCATGGGATGGATTATGAGGTGTTCCCCACTGTGTGAGACCCCATCTCATGATCGCCCTCGTGCACATCTTTGGTGGACTACTATGAGGGGCGGACCCGCTCATGTCGAGGAACATTTGCCATGAGTTCACCCATCCCTTGGAAGACACGTGGAGAAGCAGGAGGTTGTTTGCTCTTGGGATGAAGCAAGGCAGTTGGCGGAATCCGCTTTGTCTGTGGTCCTCGCCCCACTATGCTCGAAGCATGGAGGATGCTGCATTTGAAGCTTACAAGAGGAATTCCATGCTCGCCGCTTTGAGGCATAGCCATGCAAGATGATGCACAGCTACCTAGCCTTCCAAGGAGTCATCCCGCTCGCTGATTGGGTCTGTTGCGCTGGTTTGGGACCCAACTGCCTGCGCCGTGATGGTCTCACTCTTCCCGTGAGTTGATGGGCAAGATCACGAAGCCTGGAAGAGATGGTGGCGCAGGCGAGGCTTCGCCTCGGGACAGGTGTTCGAGGAAGAGGTGGACTGCAGGCCGGAGGTGGCCAATGGAGAGCCACCCCGATCTATATGGAGAGATTGATCCCCCGTACATCTATAAGTAAGTCTTAGTACCCGATGTCTTAGATGTCATGCAGTTTTGAGTCTAGTAAGCCTCGGTCTTGTGTGTTTGGTGAACTCTTGTGTGTCATTTGAGTCTATTGTGTTCTTGGAGTGATTTGGAGTTTTGTAGCGAGGCGCTGGAGCTTTGTGGGCATGTCCACAAGTTCTAAAAATTAAGAATATTATGCTCGTTACAGATGCATCTTTTGGTTGGTCTCTGCTGTCACCTTCGGCCAAGGTTTCTGGAGGCAGTGCAAATCGCGTCTAACTGATACTCGATGTGGTTCGAGATTTATGGATGAAATCTCCTGATGGACAAAACTAGACTCTCTGTAGCCTTCTAGCGACCTATCAAGCACTTTAGTATCTATTATGAGCCATGAGTTATGACTCGCGGAAGACCGAGGCTCGCTCTGCCAGAAGGTGTCGCAGCTTTACCGCTTTTCTCGGTTTGTACTTGCAGTAAAATGACATAAATCTGGTAAAGAGAAACGATCCACATAAACATTGTAGAGAATTTCGTAAGCTTTCCAACGTATAAAGAACATCCTGTTTGAGCGGAGCTCCGGATATTGTCAAAATACTGAAC